>OU343116.1:54266793-54570542 GCA_910594885.2 Bibio marci
TATGACGGTCAGAAATTCTACGCTATATATACAATGATAATATATTAATATACAATATATATAATTCGTAGTGTATATGCGTACACATTATGTTAATTTGAAATACCCAAAAACCAACCTATAAATGGATGTATTTGTGAAATGCTATTTTAAATATTTGAACCCTTTTTATACTTTTGTGTGTTCTATATATCCATTAATTTTGAATACACACTTTGTTTAACATTTTACATCATCATCAAGCAATGTTAGTCCAAGAGGATCTTATGGCATCGAAACATTCTATACAGACAAGTTGATAAAGTTACTTGACAAGGGAGTCATTATAAATCAACTCCGTATTTTGAAATTCATTGAGGAAATGAGACTGTAGTGGGAACACTTAGAATTGGAAAAGTGCCACCCCAGGAGTCGGTGGGACACAATAGATATTTTAAGTCGCAGTACTTTCAAAACCATAAAATTTAATCTTAATCTTATAAATACATTTGATTTATAAGTAGAAGAGCTCATTTTATGTATAATGATTAAGTTCGGATTTGTCACAATCTTGATATATCAATTCATCTATTGGTCTGCAATTATCGAAAGACAGTTGTTTCCTAAATTCTATTATTTTAATATTATTTATTAATATATATAATGGTGTGTGCAGACATTGTTAATCTTTAAGTTGTGTACAATATAATATATTTTCAATATATTCGGTTTTTTTATTCCATAAACGAACAAATGGCAATTCGGCTGCAAAATTTATGTATTACAATAAATACCGGAAACTTTCATATGTAAATTTCGGGAATTGAATTCGATACTTCATCATCAATTAGCATAAATGCTACCCACTGCGCCACTATGTGTAAAATTTTTATCGTCATGCGATATATGAATGTGGATATGCTTTCTCTTTATACCCATTTTGAACAAAACAGCATTATTGAAGAAATAAAATGTTTTTCTTGTCTGTTATACTATATACTAGTATATTTACAACACTTAAAATATAAAATAATATCTATTATATATTATTATTATTCTTATACGTAGAGAATGTGTTTTGTATGTATAGTTACACTTATTCCATATCGGTCATATCATATATAAAATATATATATATACATATATATACATATATATACTGTCTATTTATATATATACAGTAGAAACTCGTTTACGAGATCGAGCTCATTGAAAACCGATCCCAATATCGAATGGCTCATGTTAACGAATTCTGTTGTATTATAGTGATGGAATTTCTAAGACATAAGCTTATCACATCGAAATTAAAACATTTAATTTTTAACATTTTAATTTTTAATAATAAAATGTTTTTGTTGTTCAAGTTTTAGGACAATATAAAATTGACATTTGTGTGTATTAATGGGCACTATACCATTAGCGAATACTTAAATACTTTGGCGGGATATTACTGTGTACTATATATTACGTAACGTATATATATATATATGTATGCAAATTAATAGATGGTGACAAAAAGGAACAAGGGATATAAAAATAGAGAAATTTTAACTACACAATATAGGATATACAGGATAATAATATGTGTTTCTATAAATAAATATATATAATATACGTATATATTGTTTGAATGTGTTAAAATGATACATATATGTATATATCCTTTATAATATACATTTATATAAATGTATGTAAGAATATTTTAGACGACCCTTTGACTATATATGGAAAGAATATCTACATAAATAAAATAATACAAAAACGTGTATAAGAATAAACCGTAAAACATATATATGTATATGTATATATAACATAATAAATAAATATATACGAGTGAAGACAACCGTAACTCTGTCCGTATATAAAGCATAACCCTTTTCTACTTTTTACTTTTGTTATATATATATATATATATATGGTATACGATACGCATACTATAACCTTAACATTTATATTTATGTTCCTAAGTTAAATATATATAGTTATTATAAACATACATATATATTACAAGACATTAATATACAAAGTAATTATTTAACACTCACCAGATGCGCTTAGATTGTATGAACATAGAATATATATTTATTTATATATATACTACAATATTTAGAACTATATTTTAATTGTTATTATTTTTATTTAATGTTAATACTCACCAATATGTTTTGAATTGTGTTGTCAAAGTATTAAAATATTGTTGAATATTAAAAGTGCGATTATGTGTAAGAATTTAAATTTGAATACTTAAATATATGTTGTTATTATAGGAACGGGAGAATTTCCATACATAGTAATACAAGCATAATTTTGGAAAACACTGAAGGTGTCCTAGGTAGTATTCAAAACATTTCATCAACTTCAATGCGACGCCGTACTCACCCTATTACGTTATCGTAACATGATTGATAACTTTTCGAAAGCAAGATTTGATGCTTTGGGCTTGATTTACATTTGGTTTTAACAAAACGGTACAACTTCACATTGAATGTTTTGAATGAATGTTTGGTAGATGCAATATAAGCTCCACATGGAATAACATCACATCACAAATATATAACTTAAATGTAATGGCATTGAAAGGGAAATCGCAGTCTAATTGATTATTTGCTCTATATACCATGCGAAATAGTTTGTCAACGTGACTGTAGTGAATGTTGTCATATGCTCCACTATTGAAATAACATTATTTGACTAAAAATTCTCTACACACCATGCATAATCGCAAAATTGAAAGATCTATACGTGTTTTGAAATTCACTTATTGATATTGGAGTATATCAATATATATATATACGTTCAAAACAGAAACTTTTTGATGATAATACCATGTTTGAAATAAAATTCAATTATAATAAAACGAGATGAACTAATAAATTTGAGCTTTTAAATTTAAATAAACAAAATTTTCATTGATAAGATTATGTACATAATCATTTATAAAAATATTATATTTTGTTTACCTACTATATTTCAAAGTTTCTTCTTTCTGGTATAAAAAATTTGCTATATATATGCATTCTTTTGTTACTCGTTGTTGTTATGTTGAAATAAGAATAATACAGACAATATATATATTATATATGAACAATATAAAATAAAATACTTCCATATATATTATTATAATAGATTATAGAATATAGCAATTTCGATTTATACAATTATACATACATGATGATGTAATTACATATTCGAATTTTTTTTCAAGTTTATTTATTCTGCATTTATATAATTTTAAATTCTATAATTTTATCATGTATATATAATATTAAAATACAATATAAGGTAAAAACACAGTACACTAACTTATGTAAAAATACGCATGAAATATGATTTTTGTTTGGGCGATTTCTTATATATTATATTTTTTTCCAAACATTATAAGGTAAATATTTTCTAATTTTTGTAAAATTGAACCACATTTTCTAATAAATATTAAACATAGTATTATTTTATATTTGTTTGGTGAATAGTTTTATCCTTAATTGTCATACAATTAGTGTGTGCGAAAGCGTTTGTACCAATTGCTAATTGTTATTGACTTAATATTAAGTTTAACGATGGCCGAAAGCAATTGTACACGACAATCGTAACAGCCAAAACGTTGTAACTGGTAGAGCAGCTACCATACATTATACATACATATAGTTTTCACAATAATAAATGCAGTAATATTATTTCAAACGCGAAAATTCCCGCTCTAAATTTAACTCTTCTAAAACCAAATTTTGTCTATTTACCAACAAACGTATATGGTAAATACTGACACAATAATTGTTGATAACACTATTATCAATCAACATACCGTATTAATCACTCAAGTACAATTTAATATGGTACGAACATATGTGAATAGTAGATAAAACAAGAAATACAGAAAATCAAATTTAAGAAAATCAAAATAATTTCATAATTCTGAAAATGTTTGTATAGATCTTATTTATATAGATTTTTTTAGGCAATAATTCTGGAATAAAATTCTAACATAATTGGTCGAGTTTATATATTAAATATATAACAGGCCGACATCAATAACGAGCATTTTCACTATAATTAATCGATTATAAATTAAAAAAGTATGAGATTAACGTTGGTATCTGTAATATGTGAATTTTATAAGCAAATTATCATCAAACCTACTACTCTAATAAAATCAAATAAGCTATTGTTAACAAATATAGCTCTGAATAAAATATTAGTACCTAATTCAGTTCATCCGTTTTGAATATTAAATCACTTCAATGTATGCAGCACAATAAAAGAATTTTGTGAATCCAAGGGTTTTGATAAAACCACTGTAACGAACTTAGAAAAGAAAAATCTTACAAAAAGTGAAAAATTGTAATTTTTATTTATAAAATTCATTGTGTGAAAGAAAATAATATAAAAAATATATGCACTATACATATAGATACTCGAATATAAATATTAATGCTAAAGAAAATCGTCTGAACATATTCCTATAAATTGAGAAATAGAAAGAAATGAGAAACAATATTTTACAAAATACATTAACTATAAAAGATTATACATTTTGCTATGCATAGAAATAAAAACTAAAAGAAATGTAGAATGAAATACATACATGTAACTTATATATTCTTTGTGTATTCATATTTGAAATATTTATTCATATCGTTTTACATTTTTGCTTTGATGATGAAGAGGACACAAAAGGAAATGCACCTTGTAAAAATTTTCTCAATTTCTACATTTCTCAAAATAAATAGAAACAGAAACGATATGATATATTTTTTGTTTTAGTATTATATATATATATATTATATACACGTAATTATGAATACCTTATTTATAATAGTTATATATATATTTTATATAAATACAATTAATTGTACATAAAGACATACACATTATATGCGAGTATGATGACTCATTCATATGTTCTTCTATAGTATTGTTTCTGATTTCTTCAATTTTTTAATATGAATTATATACACATACTAATATATAAACATACTTGCTGTTTCCATTATTATCCATCAAATAAATGAAAAATATCGTATACAAGAATAAAATGAATTTCAAGTTTTATAATGTATTTCATATTTTTATTGCTTTATGAATACATTTATCTAAACGTTTTTATATACGTGCTATGTACTATAGCTTAATTATATTTTTATTTTATATTACATTTATGGATGAATGAAATTAATTATACTGTACCTCTATATTATATTTTATGTTTATTTATTAGCATATATAATATAATATTGTATATAAATAATATAAAGTTTTTTCTTGCAGACTTACACGAAGTACATGAAAATCAGTTTTTTATATGTATAAATCACAAAAATCACATTCACAATATAATAACAATATAAGGATCAAATTTGATTTCTCTGCCATATCGCTCCATATATATCTACAGCATAGGTTAACATTATACCAACACGCTAAACCCGATTAATAAATTAATTTTAAAATAATCTATATCGTCAAATGAAAATATTACCAATTAAATAAAAAAAAAGAATATAGTAAATAAATGGAAATACAAAAAAGGTGACAAAAATATAACATAATTAACTCATGAAGATCGTATGTCAAATTTTCGTTGTGCACAAATACTACAGAGAACATATACATACCTATTGTTTTATGTATCATTTAATAATGTACAGAGTATACTGCTAGCTTTAAGATCACTAAAATTTATTTATTTTTCGCTGCATCAATACATAACATAAAATAATTTAAAATAAATGCTGTCGGTATATTGTCCCTATAACAAGTTGATGTGTGTATTTAAAATAAATAATACACTTTTATTTAATCATTATACCTATATTTGTTATAAAAATATGTTTATGTAAATAAACACAAAACATGAAACATTTGTTACAAGCATTGCGGCGACGGTAAATATCAAAGTAAATAATAATAACTTTATACATAATATATTATAATAAAAGATAAAAAGTATTGCATTTATTTTACTGTTAAATGTATTTAGTTGTATAAAGAGTTTTGCATTGAATATACATAAAAATGAAAAATTTTTAAAATAAAATCGAAATTTTAATAACCAAATGTTTAATATCAATTTAATATTATTTTGTATAATAGTAAGTACTCTTGATCAGATTTTTTTTCAACTTACACATAAATGAGTTTATGTAATAATAAATTTTCATGATTTTGGCGGCTTCCATATAATATAAAATAATATCACTTCACATACATACTATTATTTTACATACAACAAAATCTCCCACCCATTATAATATGTTTGATTATTTATTAATAATTTACTTTTAAACTATTCTATTTAATATACTGCTTACGTATAAATTTGTATGTATATCCATTCGAACTCTGTACCACACCACACCATAAATATATATTTTATATAAGCATGTGAATGGTCAATGCCAACTATCCAATATAATATTTAAGTGGGCGAAAACTCTTTATTTCATTGGTCATATTAGTCTGAAATAACAGACTGAAAAAATGTTTGAGTAAAAAAATAAAGCTTACACATTTAATCTCTCATATCCATTTGATACATAACTTGTTTTATGTATTCGCATCGCATATTATGTTGATTTAGTTTAGTTAGTTAATATATCTATATATTATGAGTTTGAGATATATGATCTTTTAGTACATATATATATATATATACATGTATGTACGTATTATGTACATATGCTTGTATATATTATATAAATAAATATTGCAAGTATAATAGTTTAAAATAAAATAAGTAAGAAAGCATTGAGGGTAAAATAATTGAGTAAATTACATTTACTGAAAATTTGTTCAATGAAGTAGAAATTACTCACATAAAAATTGAAAGAAAATTACCTAACTTCAGAGGAATATTATTCCAGCTGTAATTTTCTGGATTCACTGAAAATATGTAGTGAAGTCAATCGTATTCTGGTGGTATTTTGGTAATAGTAATATTTTCCTTTAACAATGGAGACAAGAGATTGAAAGTATTAGAGAGTAGAGAAAGATGACTGTATATAGTTAAATGATTTAATGTGCATAAATTAGGTGGTAAAACATTTTAATAATTCCTTCATAATAAAATAATATCACCACCAAATAAATAATTATTTTATTAAAATATATTGAATTAGATGATTGGAAAACATAAAATTTTATGAATAATATATAATTGGCATTATAATTTTTATATATTAGTTTTCAATTTATTTATTCCTTATTGTGAATAAAATAGTATATTTAATAATCTATTATATTTAGGAATAATACTGTCATTCTATTTAAATATATACCTTACCTACATATATGAAATAAAACAATATTAATATAAGTAAATATATATCTTTCAATAATTTCCAACGAATGTCTGAAATGCCTGGTAGATGCCATATGCCACTTGGAGTAACATTTCTTGATGATAAATTATAAGATGGGTGTCGAGTGAAAATTTTTCTGAATTCAATATAATGAATTTATTTTTTAATCTTTTATTATTTTTACACATGTCTATAGTTGAGTATTATATTATAATTAGAGCCGAATGACAATATAAATATTTAAAATACTAAAAATGCACTATGATAAACTAAATTCTACTCATATATATTGCTTCATAAAAATATCTACATATATACATTTATTTTAATATAAATATATATATATTGTATATTATTATTATAATGTACGTACTTAGAATATTATTATTATATCAGTCTGTAACATAATATCCGTACCATATATCATAACATAATATTATAATATATACCATTCAATATAAAATCTATTCCATATATGTATTATATGGTATACATACAATTTATTTTGTCCTATGGCGATACTTGTAGCCTTCTTTTTATTATATATTCATTTTATTTTTTATATTATTTTTTATATTTAATAGAGAAGAAATAATTGTATATATATTTACATTTTATTTGTCATCTCACAATGCTCTGTGTTATTATCAAATGCAAGAAAAAATATAATAAAAACAATAAATACTTTATAATGTAATCCTTATAAAGATGAATGAAACAAAATTACAAAAATAAAGGACTATTCAAAACTTTAGTACACAAAAGAAAGTCAACTTATTTTTAACTAATGAAAAAGTAAAAAGAAAATATATTACAAATGAGTTTCCGTTTGTAAAAATTGAATTTGAATATAAGTTCAATGTATTTTATATGGTTGAAATGAATATATGTGTATACAGAGTAATAATAAATTGTTTGTTATTAAATAATTATAACATTAATCAATACACTATTTTATATTTTTATTTGTGTTTAATGATATGAAATACCATTACTAATATTAAATAAAAATAACAACACAAAATATTAAATTACATTGTACAATAGTAACTACAATCACCACAAATAAATAAAAGGAATTATTTAAATAAATTAGGATATTTTTGTTATGATTACTATTATTATTTTATTACTATATTATATTTATTCCATTTATTAATGCCATCTATTTCTGAATGCACTAAATAAAATTGATCTATTTATAAAAATAAACTACCTTAAAATATGCAATAAAATTCGTTTCATCTACAACGACTTAAATGTGTGACTTCAGGTAAAATGTGTTAAATGTATAGTATAAGGTAAAAGGTATAAGAAATATTTAAAATATAAGGGGAAGTGGTTTAAAAATCAGCAAATATCAATTTGATTTTTTTATTGTATTCGGATGTACTTACACGTAAATTAAATATAATAATAATATAATTTAAAAATGTTTAAAAATTAAATTGAAGTTAAAATTGAATTACAAAAATACCATCGAATTGATTAAAAAAAATTGTATTACAAACTTTACATGTATATTTTTAATCTATTTTATCACTTTACTGAGCGACAAATAAAAAGTAAATTTTTATATCGTTCTGATTGCCACATACAAAATCCTCCATCTATATAGTGGTACAAAACTTAGATGATAAGTACTTTAAAATGCTAGCAAAAATATTATGAAACAATATGTTCCGTAAATTTTTCTCAACCGATAAGAAATCTCAAAAAATTCATGAAAAATTAGTTTTTAATTTCAACAAATGCTGAATAGCGGCGAAACATACAGAAGATTAAAACGCTTCAAGCCGGCAGATTTACCGAATAGATTCTAAGATTTATATTGGTACTTTCATAAAAAATACTATGTAGTCAAAAGCAATTAATTAATTAGTTAATAGAAATGTAATTAAATTAATGTTATTAAAAGTAGTAGATCACTGGATTTCTACCCCACATGCCAATTAAAATTAACCACACAATTTATAAATATCTTATAATGTATAATTAATACAGTATATAAATAGATAGAGATAAATAAATCATAGAACTAAAAAAAAAAAAAAAATTTCAACAAATAGGGTTAAAAACACAATTGCTGGAAATGCTAAATTCCAAGTTCTTAAAAAATAAAGTCAAGTAGGAAGAAATTCAGAGATTATTACTGCCTGCATATTATGCTCTACTGATATTCATGACGCGAATGTCCAAAAATGTACTGATATATTGAATCCCAAATACTGAAACATATGTTAAATAGTTGTTGCCTCTGTAATTACATAATTAAGTTTGGGCTGACATGCAAAGGAATCCGAGATTTTTGGACAAAACCACTTTAGTAGCGAGCTTAAAAAAAATCCAAGTTATATAATATGCCACAAAATAGTTGAAAATTATTTGTTCAGATATATTTGGGATTGCTTGAGCGGAATTCATTTGTTTTTGAGCAGAAATTAAAACACATTTATATGATATTTAAATTTTTCGATATATATATTTAAATGAAATAATTTATTTACTTGTTTTTAATTTAATAATAATAATAATAATAATAATAATAATAATGATAATAATAATAATAATAAAAATTATAATAATATTAATGATAATAATAGTAATAGTAATAATAATAATAATAATAATAATAATAATAATAATAATAATAATAATAATAATAATAATTGTAATAATAATAATAATAATAATAATAATAATAATAATAATAATAAATCGCATACGTTTTAATTTAATTATATTTAATTTATTGTATTGTAATTATATAAAAAAAGGGACAGTTTTCACATAATTTTAATATTTTTCTATGTTTACACATAATTATTATATATTGTATTTAATTTGTTTATTTTAAATATTACATTAGTTATTATATTTATTTATTTATTTAATTATATTTTAATATTTAAATAATATTATTATTACAAATTCATTTGATATATTATTTCCAATTTTAAAATAAATTTATTTAGTTACAATTTTCAAGGAAAAAAATGCGTCTAAATAATTTATAATTTAATAATAGTAATAATTAATTATATCTTTTTTGTTTTAATATGTATAATTTATTATATTATAATACATTGAATATATATTAATTAATTAACCAAAAATATATAAAGAAAAAACAATTATTAAAATTAAAAAAAATATTGTGTAGTATTTATGGTATATTTCAAATATAATTATCTACATAATTCTGTTTATTTATAAATTATATAATTAAATAAATTAAAATATAATTAAAAAATTATAAAAATATACAATTAGTCATAAAAGAAAACAATATTATTATATATTATATTATTAAATGTTTATTATTTTTTTTTCAAATACAAGAAAGATTATTTCGTTTTTATATTGACAAAAATAATGAATAACTTATTATGTAATATTTGTAATGTATAATGTAAATATTTAAGTTATTTATTTGTTAATTGCTGATCTTTTTGGATTTTTTCTTCAGTTATTTTTTTAAATATATTTATATGTAATAAGTTATAAATAAAGAAAATTTTTATATTCTAATATTGCAGAGATTTTTTTAATTATTTATTTAAGAACTATATTTTTTAAGTTTAAATTAATAATTAGTTTTATTTATTTATTTATTTATTTCACACGTAATTTCATTTAATTTTTAGTTAATGAAATCGTACTTTAGTTACTTTTTATTGCTAAATATATTAATTTTTTAATGATGCTTGCTGCTTTGTATTAATTTTTTTTAATTTATTTATTATAATATTAAATACCCTGTTTAAATGTAAGAAAGAAAGAAAAACTAATCGAATATCATTGAATAAATTTAAATTATAAATGTTTTTTTTAATAACGATTTTTGTGTTTTGTTTTATATATATATATATATTTTTTAATGAATTTTATAGTATTAATGTTATTGTTTATTGTGACATATAATTATAATTTTAAAAAATTACGATGAAATATTTTTTGATTTATTTATAGGAATAACAAATTGCTTTTTTTAAAATTCGTGTAATATTTTTTTGTTAAGTACGATTTAACTTTGTTTGTATGGTTGCGTGTGATTTTATTATATTATATATTATAAAGATTACTTTTTTTATTTGTACATTAAATTTTAAAAATACTATATGATAATAATATTAATATTGATTTTTGTTTTTTGAATTTATTATTATTATTTATTATGCGAGTTTTAATCAGTATTAAATTCCACATTTGTTGTCTCGTTATGTTTTAATTGTGAAACATAATAAAATTTTTAATTAAATTATTAAAATTATTTATTTACTCTGTTTTGTCTTTTTTGTATTATATTTTTATATATATAATATGGAATAATATAAATGAAATTGATATGATTAATTAAATTTTTACTATTGTGGGAAAATAATAACCATTAGATTTTATATGAAGGAATGTCGTAGAAAATTTTTATGGGAATAATTTTTTTTTATGGTGGGGAGAGGAGTTCATAATTAATTAATTAAACATTTAATTATTTAATGGAATACTTTATTTGTAGAATTAATAATTCATTCAAGAAATCTGATATGTATTTTAAAAATTGAATTATAATATATATATAATAGAGCACTGAAACAATGCATAGACGTTCTGGGTATATCATAATAGTATATTGAATTATTATTTTTTTGTGCAGCGAAAAATAGAATACTAGTATCATATAATATGTATATAGATGATCTGCGAAAAATAAAATTAAAAGGAGTGCCATATAATATTTGATTTCACATTAAATCAAACTTCACATTATTCCAATAACTATATTCGCGTCATGTGTCGCTATTTGATAATAAAAAACAGAAATATTGGAAGAATGTATGTATTCGATAATTTTATGTTTATTTATACTATAGCTATTAAAATGAAATTAAAATGTCATCCATTTTATATTTATTTGGAAGATCGACAATTCCATGCGATATTACACAGATAGTTGTTGAAGTATTTTTGTGTGTGAAAATTGTCGTTTCGATTAATGCCTATACTACAATATATGTAATATGTACATCTGCATATGTTGTAATGTACGTGCATACTGAGCAAAAAAAATTAAAATATAATATTCTCAAAAATTTAGTTTGTTTCAGCGTGGGAAATGTATGATACCATCAATATAATTGTATATCTGACCAATATACGGATTAAGTTTATAATAATCGTGATCACGCACCGTAATTCGGTTATACATATGTTCGAAATTAAATTCAATTTATTTAGTATACATTTTAAGGTATTTATGTGTTATTCTTTAAATAAAATTTCGAAATATTATTTTGTTCTTATAATTTCTCATATGCAAACAGATTCGACGTTTTTAGATAAAACCGTCTTAGGTGGTATTAACGAAATAATAAAATGATGCAAACATAAGCGCGCAATACATTGTACAATAGAAAATGAAAATAAAGACTTTAAATATTGGAATAGAATTATAAGACATATATCTAAAATACATATCCGTAATTCTTATACCAACTAATTCTATTATATCTATCTAATGGTAATTATTATTGAGAATTATATTAACAAAATATAAAATGGCTTAAATAAATCTAAAATTAATTGGTAGCAATTATAAAATAATATGTGAATAATTAAATTTTTATTTTGTATCTAATTATGTCGTCAAACTGTAAACAAAATGTAATGTTACATTAGCAATGTTACATTTTGTGTAGAGAATGTATTTTAATACCTTACTTCTGAAAATTTAAAATAAAATTGAAAATTAGAATCATATAATGTTTATAAGATGAATAAATTGCGCTGATAAAAATTATTCAAATTAATTTTTTTCAAATGAATCACTTTCTCTGTCTTTCTCTCATATTTGCTCTCAATATTCATATTTTTTAAATTAATTATTTATTAATAATTTTCTATATATTTTATATATTGTAATGTTGGAATCATATTAATTTGAAATTTTTAATATTCAGTCTTAAAATTAATAAATATAAATAATGGGAAAATCTATTGAAAAATATTAATGTATTTTAAAAAATAATCGACCATTCTAATTTAATAATTAATAATTTAACGGCTATCGGTTATGAATTAATCGTAAAAAACTAATATTGTTGTTTGATTTTTTTAAAAAATATTTATTAATTTAAAAAACCAAAATCCAAAGTTTCGGTATTATTTTTTACCATCATCAAGGTTATATTTAAAAATTAGTTAAAACATATTTCCAAATACACTTATCAAAATACTACATATGGTCTTACATACGCAGTTGTTAAAATTTCATTTTTGATTGAATGTGACTGATTGTTAATAGTAATTTGTAGTTTAATTTTCTCTTTTTGGTTGTATGTGTTGATGATTGTGAGAATATTGTCTTTTACCGTTTTGTACTGCAGTTGTGGTATTCTCTATGAAATGCGACGTTAGGCAATTAATAAATAATTTAAAAAAAAATCAAACAACAAAATTAAATTAATTAAATTAAAATTAAATTTTTAATTATGAAAGATAATATGGTATATAACAAAGAAAACACTAAGCAATTTCATCTAAATAATATGGCTATATATTGTGTTGGAATGCGTTGTTGCTAAATGTTTTTGAATGTAACGAAATAAAAATTATTAAATGATCTAATTAATAATAAATTAATTATAAATATGTTTAATTGATCGTGATAATATGTGTATACCCGGCCGAACCGACTGTATTCATCGGTTTAATTTTACAGTTTTACGTATATCAGATGTGCAAATGTGATGTCATCATTAATTCAGAAATGAACGAATAGAAATTTTAATTTTTATTCAGTATAATCAAGAATTTCAGAAATTAACCACATATCATATCATAACACATTGGTCAAAAAATCCAAAGCCTAACCCCCAGATATCGCCTATAACGAAATATACATATCATATTTCAATTCTGAAAACTTTTAAAAGATATATGGCGAAATTTCATAACAATCCCACCATTAGTTTAGAAGTTATAGTGTTTAACACTTTGTTTGTTATTTTCAAAAAAATGGGTTCAAAGTAGTTTAGTGTGTTGATTCATCATTACTTTTTAACTTTAAGCGGAATAAACCTAGTTTTCGTGTCGGTACAACACAATGGATGGAACATGGATCCACAATTTCACTCCTGAATTGCAGTCAACAATCAGCTGAGTGGCGGACAGCTGATTAAAGTCCAAATCGACCAAAAACGCAGCAATAGGCCGGTAAGGTTATGGCTTCATTATTTTGTGATGTACGTATTTTGGTGAAGAAAACAATCTTGTTTCACCAAGACAATGGAATATGTCACAAGTTACTGAATACATCAGATCTGGCTCCAACGATTACCACCTCCTTTCCAAACTCAAAAAGATGCTCGATAGCAACAGGTTTGGCTCATACGAGGAAGTTAACGCCGAAACTTAAGCCTATTTTGAAGGCAAAGATAAATCGTTCTACAAGGGCGGCTTCGAAAAGTTAAAAAAGCGTTGAAATGATTGTATTGCCACCACAGAAGTCTATCTTGTTGAATAAAGAATAATTATCGCAAAAATGTTGTTTTATTACCTAGGCTCGGTACTTTTTAACTCATGTGTAAATATTATGGTAAAAATTTAATTAACACGAATAAGAATAATTTTGATCTACTACTATCTGCTGATAATTTTATTAATTAAAGTAGATAAAAGGCATATATTCGCATAATCGATCCCTTCTTATGTTATATATTTTCAAACATCATTTCCAATCATAATTTTTTTTTTAACGAAGTATATAACTATAGTTATTATTGATTCATATATTAATATAATTTATAGAAAATGTTTCAGTTTTAAATTTATCTAATTACTTTTGGTATTAATGCATCAAAATTCGTATTTATAATTATATAAAAGTATTGTATGTATTAATTTGGATTCTCGGAATCGTCTCATTTTTGTTTTTGTTATTTTTTTCAGGAATCACATTTTGGCTGATGTAATTTGCTAAATAAATTAATTGATTACAACAATTTTATTATGGTTTTATAATTTAAGTACTGTATAGAGACTAGTTCGCTTATTAAAATTAATTAAAAAATACGTGACATTAACCGATTGGGTGGAAGTTGATGGTATGCTCCCGCCCAATGAGAATAAAGTCATGCTTCCTCTTTAATTGATGATGGTGTTGAATGTGCTGATAATGTTAATTGTTGTGCAGCTGCAGTTGCTAGAGGAGTAGTAGTTGATAATGATTGTTGATGTAACTGTTCTTGATGATGTGGTTGTTGTTGTTGTGGCAATAATGGTACATTTGAATCATTTGAATCGCAACTACTTAATAATGATGGTGGTAATAATGAATAGTTATTAAGACTATTTAATGGATTACAAAGATTAATGCCAGCGTTACCAGCGGCACTGATATTATTATTATTATTATAATTATTATTAAAATTATTATCGCTATTATTATTATTATTATTACTATTATTATTATTATTATTATTATTATTACTATTATTATTATTATTATTATTATTAATATTATTATTATTATTATTATTATTATTGTTATTATTATTATTATTATTACTATTATTATTATTATTATTATTATTATTATTATTATTATTATTATTATTATTATTATTATTATTATTATTATTATTACTATTATTATTACTATTATTATTACTATTATTATTATTATTACTATTATTATTATTATTATTATTACTATTATTAATATTATTATTACTATTATTATTATTATGATTATTATTATTATGTTTACCCTGATTAACAACACATTTACGCATATGTTTTTCTAGTGTTGATGGTACACTAAATGGCATATCACAAAAACGACAACGATATACATCTTTACCCATACGTCCATGTGTTTTCATGTGCCTAGTTAATTTACTACTTTGTGCACATGCATACGAACATAATTCACATTTATAGGGTTTTTCACCGGTATGACTACGTCGATGTACTGTTAAATTTGAACAATTTTTAAATACTTTACCACAATATTCACATGTATCATTACGTCGAGATTCTTTTTTAACTAATGGATTATGTAATAAATTGGCAGCTGCAGCTGCTGCTGTCGTTGCAGTTGGTAATATTTGCGTTTTAGCCTTTAAATTTTCAAACAAGGCATCAGTGCTACCACCACCGGTTGCACTACGATGCAATGCCGCTGGTAGACCCCACCAATCTGCATTTTCTAATTTTAGACGTTTTGAAGTATCAAATGGATTTTCAAATGGATGAAATAATGGGACAGTAGATGTTGGTGTTTGTGCCTGTTGTGATTGTAACATATTTTTAGCAAATTCTTCACGTAAACGTAATGCTGCCGGTAAGCCGTTTAATTTCTCAGTTAAACTCGTTGTCAAATTTGATACAGGTGAGGATACCGTCGATAATAAATTATTGTTATTACTATTATTACTACTATTATTATTATCACGATCACATTTACTGGTTAAATGATATTTTAATGCATTATTTGATTCTTGCAATGCTTGTTTATACGCTTCTGAATATTGAGCTATGTTTGATAAACCAAATTTATCCATTAATTCACCAACTAATGATGCTGATGCGGCTGAATGTTGTAATTGTTGATGATGATTATGAATATGTTGTTGATGATGATGTAGTGATTGATGTAGAGAATGCTGATGATGATTATGATGATTTGATTGTTGATGATGTTGCAGTTGCTGATGTTGCTGTTGCAGTTGCTGATGTTGTAGTTGTAGTTGTTGTTGTTGTTGTTGCTGCTGCTGCTGCTGTTGTTGTTGTTGTTGTTGTTGTAGTTGTTGTTGCTGCTGTTGCTGCTGCTGCTGCTGTTGCTGTTGTTGTTGTTGTTGTTGTTGTTGTTGTTGTTGTAGTTGTTGTTGATGACGTAATAGTTTACTTTTTAAATTATTAAATTTATTTTCACCTTTGCTACTAACGCTTAAATCTTCAGCTTCATCTACTAATGCATCACATTCATCAATCTCTTCGTCTTCCTCTTCCTCCTCTTCCTCATCGTCGTCTTCTTCTTCATTTGTTTCATCATCATCTACTAGTTCTTCGTCATCTTCAGGTGATTCGTCAGCGCCATCACCATCAAGCGTTTCAATGGAACCAGCATTGCTTGTACGATCATCTGGCGTTATATGAATTTTCATATGACGTTTTAATTTCGATGATTTAAAACATTGAAAGTCACAATTACTACATTTATAATTGTCATCATTTGTATGAGATTTTCGATGTACCATTAAATTATTTTGAAAACGAAATTTTTTACTACAATATTCACATGAATATTGAACTTGAACACTATCATTATTATTATTATTATTATTAATATTATTAGTTTTATTAATAGTTTTAACATCGACATTATTATCAGTAATATTTTCATTGTTATTCTTATTATTACTACTATTAATATTAATGTTATTGTAATTATTATTATTATTATTATTATTATCATTATTGTTATTATTATTATTATTATTATCATTATCATTGTCAACATCATCATTATTGTTATTATTTTTATTACTATTTATATTATTACTATTATCATTATTATTATTACTACAGTCAATATTATTAATATTGTTCTTATTATAATTATTTTTATTATTATTATTATTATTATTTTCATTAATATTATTGTTATTATCATTATTATTATTATTATTATTATTATTATTATTATTATTATTATTATTATTATTATTATTATTATTATTATTATTATTATTATTATTATTATTATTATTATTATCATTATAATCAAGATTATCATAATTCTTATTATTATCATTATCATCATCGTTGTTATGATGATTAACATTAACGTTATTATTTTTATTATTATCATTATTATTATTATTATAATTTTTATTATTATTATTATTATTATTAGTATTATTATTATTATTATTATTATTATTATTATTATTATTATTATTATTATTATTAGTATTAGTATTATTATTATTATTATTATTATTATTATTATTATTATTATTATTATTATTATTATTATTATTATTATTATTATTATTAATATTATTATTTTTGTAATTATTATTATTATTATTATTATTATTATGTTTTGGTGACGTTGATGTTAATGATCTTGATATAATTTTATTATCACTATTATTATTAATAATATTAATATTTGTATTAGCATAGCTGTTATTATTATTTATTAATTTTACGGATTCGTTAGTATTACCAATATCAATTTCGAGAGGCGGTAAACTGTGTGATCGTGAATTATTTATTAATGGTGTTATTAGTGGTGCTGGTGGTGTTAATGAATTGACCAATGTAGGCGTGGATGATGATATTCTCCCAATTGATGTTGATGTAGTTGTTGTTACCGATGTAGTATTGCATATAGTAGATGTTGTTGTTGATGAAAATGATCCAGTTGTTATTGATATAGTATTTGTTGTTGGAAGAGTTGTTACTACCATTGGTATTGATAAATGTGATAATGATGATGATGATATTAATTCTTGGCTCGCAAATGGTGGCGATTGCTGCTTACGCGGGCTCGGCGAGTTCGAGTTAACAACTCCCCCACCAGGGCTAGTTGTTCCGGCAAGTTGACGCAATCGCTGCGAGTAAAAATCCATCTGTGGTTGTTCGATATTTTGTGCAGACGTATTGAGTGAAGATAATGTATTCATTAACCTATTACCATTATTATTAAGATTAACATTAACATTTAAATTTCGTGCCATTCCAGCAGTAGTTATCGCAGCTACTAATGATGCTGATGATGATGATGTTGATGATGTTGATGATGATGGTAATGATGATATCGTTGATGAACGATCTGGTGTTGTTAATGAATTTTGATAATTTTGATTATGTGGCACTAATGAATTAGCTGCTGCAACAGCTGCTGCCGCTAAATTTAATCCATGATGTCGAAATTGTTCGGTTACTAATTGTTCCATGCGAAAATCATGATGAGATCGTGAAAATAATGGCGACAGCGTAGATTGTGATGTTGGTTGTTGTGGTTGTGGCGGGGGAGGCAGTGGTGGTGCCAATGGCATACGTAATAAATTAAATGGGTTTGAGTGTATTTCATGCGGTGGTATTAATGGATGATGTCGTAAATTTGGTGGTGGTAAATTTGGACTAATTGCTGGGTTTTGTTGTTGTTGCGACTGTTGATGCGGTTTTTGATGCTGTAATTGTTGTTGTTGTTGTTGTATTGATATTTGTAATTGTTGATTACACTGACTTAAATTTCCTAATGAACTAGTTGAGGAACATGATGAACTACCACTTATATCTTTTGAACATTTTCCATGTTTCGGTTGTCTTAATATATTTAAACTATTAATATTATTATTATTATTAATAATATTATTATTGCTAGTATTATTATTATTATTATTATTATTATTATTATTATTATTATTATTATTATTATTATTATTATTATTATTATTATTATTATTATTATTATTATTATTATTATGTATATTTATATTAACATTATTAATTGTTGATTCTACATAAATTTTTACACCATGTGCATGTTGAACATGTTGAACAAGACGCCAAGCTGAATGTAAACGTGTTTTACACGTTGAACATACATAATTACTTGGTTCTGAAATGACAATGAAAATACATATTTTATTTTTATCTATAAATAAGTATTTTAATAACTTAAATTGAATATTTTGCATCGAGTGTAAATACTGTAAGACGTGTAAGACGACTTCAATCTTATAATAATTAAAAAAAATGCTAAAGGGCAGAAGGTAAGTTGTAAAGATGGTACTTAATTACAAATAATGTCATGTGGTAATTCAATTTCTTGTCCGTAGCGAATCATTTTAAATTTTAAATAAACTCTATAGTTTAAAAATAAATCATTAAACATATTGTCGGCCGTTACTTTTTGCTGAAGATAATTTATGCCACGGGTTGTTTCTGTAGTGATTATTAGAAATATGAACGAATCTATTAATAAAACAAATGACAATTTCTATTTTTTATATATTTCAATATCTCATTTTTAACTTTATTTCCACTTGAATAATTAGTATAATTATATAATAGTGTGACAAAAGTTTATGTATCTGATTTTAAGGGTTAAATCGATGTTTGTCAATCATATATTAAAAGTGAATATAAGTGTACAAAATCAATTAGATAACATTATACAATGATACAGATTATTCTTCAATTATGAATTGTGATTTTATTGTTAAATTAAATAACAAATCATTCAATATATTAAACATAGAAATTTGTTAAGTTAATATATTATATTATATTAAATCCTATTACTTCAATTAGAGTTTATGATGGCAGCTACTAAACATTTATTACAGCAAAGTTAGTAAATTACTACTCCTAATGGGAGTATATAACAATTCACCAATTGAACAGCAATTAACGAAATTTAGATGTTTCCACAATCTGTTATTTTTTATAAGGGTGATTAGCCCATAGTGATGTGTGTGTATGCTGACATTGTTAATCTTTGAGTAGCGTCCAACACCATATCTTCAAAGATATCCGTTTGTTTCCATAAACGAACAAATGGTCAGCTGAAAAATTTCAATATTAAAATATCGATAAATTTTCCATGTAAATAACGGGAATGGAACCCTCTATATTTCACGATTTATTAACATTAACGCTATATATATATACTATACTATACTGCGCTATTGAATTAAGTTAATAATATTGAGAAATTTAAGGATATCTTCAGACAATGTTTTTCTTCTCGTATAATAATTAAGGAAGAAAATTAAGTAAATATTTTATAATTTGTTTAAATTTCAATGAAAAAAATTCTTCGCTTCACATATTACAAATAATATGTATATACAATATAATATTAATTATAACTGTACATAATATATGGCAAATAATTTAATCTTTTAATATTATATTTCACATCTAATATATATAGATATTTATTTGTACATTATAAAAAAAACCTTCAAATCCCATATGAACTAAAAACTATATACTTGTTTATATACACATAAGAGATAAGACAAATGATATATATTACAATGCATATACCTATATTATTGTAATTATTTAAAATAATATTCATATGTAAAACTACATAATATATTTCAATAAATATATACTGTATATACAAATTTATTCATAAACTACATCAAATATATTATTAAACGCCTGTCTACACAAGACAAATAATGATATTATTATGCATAAATATTCACAACAATACATTTTTGCTTAATAATCATAATAATAATAATTGTTTTTGCTTGCGCGTCCAATACTTCTTTTTCATATATGTTTATATAAAAATATGTATATAAAAATTATAAATTAATAATACATATGAGTATAGAGAACTACAAATACACAAGTCCAAATTATTATACACAATATAAAGGTACGTATATACAAAATATCTGCATAAATCAGTCAGTTTTAAGACTTCTCCGTAGTGTACATATATATTGTATTGTATAATAAAAAAATCTATAGTATTGTATATTGAATAATTACAATACTAATACGACTAAATATATAGAGTAACAAAAAGTAAAAAATGTAAATAAACCAAAAGAAAAGACCTATAATTATATGGTCGACGACGAAGATGAAGACCAAATAAACACAATATTCAAGGCTCATTTAAAGCCACTCGCAGAATTACTAATATATAACATAGATGTAAAACGTTGAACATTTATTTATAAATAAGAAAATGCAATACCACAAACAAATTATTATTAAAATATGCTAAATTTAGGTGGGTTATTTATTTCATTTGTATTTAAAGTGAATACAATTTTTATATTATAATATTATCACAATATTTATATACATGTTGTATATATGGAATTTGAGGCGTGTGTTTGAGATAAATTTGAATTAAACATACATGTATTATACCACTATAAATAAGTCTTTTCTTGTTTGAACACATATATGATATTATTATTATTAGTTGAATACTATTTATTGGTTGAATATAATACTACTGATATATAATATAAAAATAATGTGTTAGCATTATCTCCTTTAAAATTTTTTTGCTTTTTCATCCGTATATTATAAGAATATTATAATATTAGGTTGTCAAATATCTCCCTTCCGCCTTTTTGTCTTTTTAATTTCGCGGCTATGTACAAAGCGCTACAGAGCTCGTATCTGGCAACACTGTACATAATTTGAAAGCTCTTGACATAACAAACAAAACGACGCTATGTATGATTAGTTTGGATATTGCGTTCAACAGTTATAGACGTGTAAACATGGAGTTCACTAACGCCGAAATTCGCGCTATTTTAAAGTTTTCCTTCGTTAAAGGCAAATCCGCTAGAGAAACGTTCCGTGAGATTAATGGTGTTTTGGGGGATGGTACTCTATCACTTCGAACCGCGGAGGAATGGTTTCGACGATTCAGAGCCGGTGAAAACGACACCATGGATAAGCCAGCCGGCGGAAGACCTGTGACGACAAATACCGATCAAATCATGGAATACATCGAGTTAGACCGGCATGTGGCATCTCGTGACATCGCCCAGGAGATGGGAGTTAGTCACCAAACCATTTTAAACTATCTGCAGAAGGCTGGATACAAAAAAAAGCTTGATGTTTGGGTGCCACATGAATTAACAGTGAAAAATCTAATGGACCGAATTTCCATTTGCGAAATGCTGCTGAAACGGAACGAACTCGACCCATTCTTGAAGCGGATGGTGACTGGCGACGAAAAATGGATCACATACGACAATATCAAGCGAAAACGGTCGTGGTCGCAGGCCGGTGAATCGTCCCAAACAGTGGCCAAGCCGGGATTGACGGCCAGGAAGGTTTTGCTGTGTGTTTGGTGGGATTGGAAGGGAATCATCCACTATGAGCTGCTCCCATATGGCCAGACGCTTAATTCTACCATCTACTGCGAACAACTGGACCGCTTGAAGCAGGCGATCGACCAGAAGCGTCCAGAATTGGCCAAAAGGAAGGGTGTAGTGTTCCACCAGGACAACGCCAGACCACACACTTCGTTGATGACTCGTCAGAAGCTACGGGAGCTCGGATGGGAGGTTTTATCGCATCCACCATATAGCCCGGACATAGCGCCAAGTGATTACCACCTGTTCCTGTCCATGGCGAACGCCCTTGGTGGTGTAAAGTTGATCTCAAAAGAGGCTTGTGAAAAGTGGCTGTCCGAGTTCTTCGCAAATAAGGAGGGGGGCTTCTACGAGGGAGGTATTATGAAGTTGCAGTCTAGATGGAAACAGATTATCGAACAAAACGGCGCATATTTGAACTAAATCCGATTACTGTAACACTTTTTATAAAGCATTGAATAAAGAGCAAAAAGGCGGAAGGGAGATAGTTGACAACCTTATATATTAATTTTTCACACTTGAATTATATGTAAATAATTATGTTTAGAAACAATTTACCTTAACTGAAACTAATTCTCTGTTATGCACGTGAGTTTTTATTATAATTTATTATTATATACTTAAATATAATTAACTAATCAAATTTTGCTTTTTTAAATACGCACTTGTTATTAAAATTTCTTTTCTTTTGCATTATTACCTTATTTTTATCTTATTTATATAATTATAATATACAGCAATATGAAATATTATAATAATAATTATTACTCATTTGAAAAAATCCGTTATTTTAATTATTAATGTATTTATTGTTATTACCATATATTATAATATGTGCATAATATATCTTACATATCCATAAGGTAATTCCATTTTTTCCATATATATTTATTTATTAATTTTCTTAAAATCTATAATCTATATAAAATTATAGATATTTTTGTAATCATCAAATCGTAGGAACCGCAAAATATAATAATAATAAAATAATACTATTCTGATGCTTCAAATCTACATAAATGATTTTGGTATATAATGTCTGTGCAACTTGAATATTATGGAATTTCTAGAATCACAAATATCAGTAGGTACAAGCAAAATGTTATTATAATTTAAAATGTAATTAAATAATATATAATTTACAAGCAGATATAATTAAATTTTGTTTTTTGAAGCCATTGATAAAGTGAGAATTGAATTGATCAGACGATAAATATCCAAATATTACCAAAACGTCTAATGTTACCTCACAGTTTATTTGGTGGAAGATTAGTATTTAATGTAATTTCGTAGTGTAGCAACACAATAAAAAAGCCGGTATTATTTCAAAGATATTAAAAGATTGGAACTATGTTGAAAAATATATTGATTTCTGTTAAAAATGTAGTAATTCTCTGCCTTATCAAACCGCCCACTTATTACATTTGCTATACATAATTACATTTAACTACGAATTTATTTTAACATTATATATAATTTTCAGGCTATTCATAGTTGGAAATTGTGTGTATTTTAAAATAGAGACCTGAAAAATCTATTATCCGCATTGGAATATATTTTGAATTGAAAAATTTAGAAAAGAATTATTTCAGTCGAATAATTTATCAAAAAAAAATTATGCATTATTATTATATACATAACGCTCTAATACACCATTTAAGCGATGTCCTTTTTTAATAGCACAATACATAATAATATAATAGGTACACGTATGTCGTATTGTATATATAATTCATGAAAATTGTTATATATTCGAGTACACATATCTATAAACAATTTTCTATATCATTTCAAGTTCTTTTTCGCTTTGTATCTTTTAATTTTCTATTGTATTTCTTTTCATTTATTCCAAATGTACATATTTTCTCTATACACATCTATTATTATACGTATTTATTGTAGTACAAATTTTTATTATAACTGCATTTGGTATATCATTCACATATTATATTATATTTATATAAATTGGGAATGGGAATTAAATGTCAAAGTTTTTTAAAACATCTTCTAAACTTCTAACTAGCCTACTTTCATGTAGTTGAATACGACAATACATTCATATTAAAGCATTTGCATCCAGCTTTCACATTTGTTATATGCATATATCATGACATTTGGGATCATTTTTAAACTAATTATTTACAGTTTTACCAAAATATATGTGGTATGTGGTATTGTTTTTTTAAACGTTGTCATCTAATTGCCTGACTAATACTAGTATACGTTTTATATATGTATAAACAAATCATCCGACGCCATAGAATCACAGATATAATAGTAATAAGTATATATGTATACAGGGTGTCCCAATTATCGACGGCAATACGAAAACACTAGATTCTCTGGGTCATTTTGCGTCGAAAATATCATATAACATTTTGGCCGATTCGACTTCGTTACCAAGTTACACGCAAATAACCAAATTTTCAATCAGACCATGTTTTGCACTCTACTGGCATCAATATCTCAATAACTAATTACCCGATTTTGAATTTTTGATACACTATTAGCATTAGCATACCGAGACCTTTAATTTGACGTTAAGATAAGACAATTCGGGCATATGGTTATCGAGATACTTTCAGGAATGTTGACAATTTGATGAACGCCATTTTTTTTCTTGAAAGTTTGTTCAAGCATAAGTCGAAAAATCATGATGAAAAAATTTTTTCGGTATAAGTTTAAAAACTTGCCACATTCATAAGCTTTCGTTTAAGCTATAACATTACGATAGGTCTCAACTGGTTCCAAAGATATACACAAATAACTACAACGATGTAGGCATAAAATTGATATTCGCTATGGAAAAATTTTATCTTTTTTTGATTTTTTCCAAAACCAACAATATGGACGTGACAGATAATTGATTCCATACACTCCTATGCATTCACACAAACCTTCACACACACACAAACGATCTCACACACAAAGGCCTACACACATAAACACACAAAAGCACACGTACGCATATCACCACAGTTTTAAACCAACAAAACCTAAAGTAATTGCTGAAAATGTGCTTCTTCAGCTCGAATACATAGACAACAATGTTTTTCAATAGACTGAATCAATCTAAGTGTTTGTTGCAACTTGTGGCGAAATTCTTGGATACAGTCTTCAGTACGTTGAATCAACTCTTCGCGTGAATTAATCACAGTTGCATATACTTTTCTTTAAGGCAACTCCATAAATAGAAATCCAATGGATTTAAGTCTGGAGAACTTGGCGACCATCTTATGGGCCCACCTCTGCCAATCCATCTTTGATAAAAGTTTGCGTCCAGTCAGCATCTAACATTCCCGCCATAGTGCGCTGGGCCTCCATCATGTTGAAACCACATCTGCACTCGTTCAAAGATGGATTGTTAGAGGTGGGCCCATAAGCTGGTCGCCACGTTCTCCAGACTTAAACCCGTCGGATTTCAATTTATGGGGTTGCCTTGAAGAAAAAGCCTATGCAACTGTGATTAATTCACTTGAAAACTTAATTCAGCTTATTGAAAACTGTATTCAAGACCTTCGCCACAAGCAACAGCAATCACTTAGATTTGTTTGGTCTATTGGAAAGCAGTGTTGTCTATGTATTCGAGCCGAAGGAGTACATTTTCAGCAATTACTTTAGGATTTGTTTGTTTAAAACTGTGGTGATATGCGTGCGTGTGCTTTTGTGGGTTTATGTGTTTAGGCCTTTGTGTGTGAGATCATTTGTGTGTGTGTGAAGGTTTGTGTGAATGCATAGGAGTGTATGGAATCAATTATCTGTCACGTCCATATTGTTGGTTTTGGAAAAAATCAAAAAAAGATAAAATTTTTCCATAGCGAATATCAATTTTATGCCTACATCGTTGTAGTTATTTGTGTATATCTTTGGAACCAGTTGAGACTTATCGTAGTGTTATAGCTTAAACGAAAGCTTATGAATGTAGCAAGTTTTTAAACTTATACCGAAAAAATTTTTTCATCATGATTTTTCGACTTATGCTTGAACAAACTTTCAAAAAGAAAAATGGCGTTCATCAAATCGTCAACATTCCTGTAAATATCTGGATAACCACATGTCCGAATTGCCTTATCTTAACGTCAAATTAAAGATCTCGGTATGCTAATGCTAATAGCGTATCAAAAATTTAAAATCGGTTAATTAGTTATTGAGATATTGATGCCAGTAGAGTGCAAAACATGGTCTGATTGAAAATTTGGTTATTTGCGTGTAACTTGGTAACGAAGTCGAATCGGCCAAAATGTTATATGATATTTTCGATGCAAAATGTCCCAGAGAATCTAGTGTTTTCGTATTGCCGTCGATAATTGGGACACCCTGTATAATAACATAGAGAAAATTGCAATTGGACTGTTTTTCTTTTTAAATAAAATATTAATAGAACAACAAATATCCACAACTATACCATAGTACCGCGTAATTATCGTTGTATTGGCAATATATGTAAATTAATATAATACTATTTTGAATAATATAATATAAAAAGAGAACGGCAAAAATATGCAATTGCTTCATTTTCTATATTTTTTTCCTTTCCATTGTCTGCCTTTCATACATTTTTATTACACTTACCTCTCTTTATTTACTTATACATTATTTTTAATAATTTTATTTATGTAATTTAATCGATATATTATATTTACAAATAGTATGTATTCATATTGTATATATACTCATGTATATCGTGTATTCAATAATTGTTTCGATATAATCAAATATTCAATGAATATTATTGTGAAATAAATATACATATAATAAGTATAACCATAAAACTTATATATAATATCACTTATTAAATAACAACATTTATTCACAACATATACCGCTATGAAAAATTATATTTCATAGTGAAAACAGTTAGATTTTCAAAAAAACTACTGATATTTCTCTTTTAAAGTATGTGAAAGCTCTGCGAGGGAATTACCTGCTAGTATCATGATCATTATATACATTATACACTGATGCATATTTAAAGAAAACGTCGGGTGTGGTATGACTTCCCAACCAAGTAACAATAAAGCATATTTAACAACTTTCAGTACATGTGGTCATTTTTGGCAAAATGCAATGTTAAAAACCTTTAAACGACATATATTCTTGATTTCATCAAATACACAACATATTCATCTTTGAGCGACTATTCCGTTTTGAATGTGAATTTCATAGTTATAGCCAACACTAGCCCATGATTTTAGGTATTGATGCAAGCATTGAATCGACTTTCGATGTCGCTTTTCTTCATTTCATATGCAATCATTTTCCTATCTTTAAAAACATTCCCATATCGAATATTAACATGTGCAACTTGGTTTTTAGTTCTGAGTGTTGTCTTCATCCAATAATGCTGGCAAATCGTCAAATTTTTACGGATAACCTTGGGCGGAATCATGTAATGTGGTAAGTGATAGTAGCTGTGGTGACATTCACTTTTTTTGTATCATGTGACGTGATCACATCACCAGAAGGTTATTTTTGTAATATCATATAATTGTAAATTTTTCTAATTTGTGACATTTATATTATCGTTAAGAAAAGATAACACTATAAATAATTAATAATTTTGTATTAAAATTATAGCGTTAATATTAAAATATAAATGCTTAGTTCAGTTTCGATTGAATTGTATTCTTCTAGTGATAGTGATGATGATAATCATAATGATTTATAATCAATATTATAAATGTTCACCAAAAACCGAAGAGCTATAAGAACATATTTGCACATACAGTTAAATATAATGAATTTCTCAAAAATTGCAAAATTATTCAAATAAATATGTTTGCAACAACACATCGTTAAAGAATGTGTTTTAATTTATGGTTTAAACTCGTTCCAGATTTCAAGGAATCACCAGCAATTCACGTGTATGTAAAATAAATTGAAGACAATTCAACAACTTATAAGAACAACAAAACTAATAGTATACACTTGTCCGCTGATTATTTCTATAGAATATCAATGACGTTGATAATGTAAGGCATTAATTCATATACTCACACTATAAACACCTGACACTAGATGTCAATCATCTCTTTATTCTATACACACAATAAAATACAAAATCGGACTTTCAATTTTATTATTATATATTGTTTATTATGATTAATATAAATTATGAAAGATGCAAATTTTATTATTGAATATCCTGTGATATTATGTATATATAATATATAATATACGATAATAGATGTTTTATATTGAGGTGGAAAGGATATTTTTATATTACTTTAATAACGTGTGTATATATGAATATATATGTAATATAAATACAATAATATAACATAAAAAGGATGTAAGCATTTATGTAATATTACACATATATTAAAGAAATACCAACCTTTATATAATTTGAAAAGTGAGAATATATTCCATGTATATTTATACTATATATATGACAGTAACGACAATTTTTTTTTAAATTTACCCTCAACCGAAAAGTAAAAAAAAAAGGAAAAAATTACCATGAAAAGGGTGTTAATAGCTATACAAGATGTGATAGTTTTTTTTCTGTAGGCATATTACATAACATATAGTATATTTAGTCTTTGGTATTCCCAACCAAAACAAAAAATAAATAAAAAATGAAAAAGATGATTTCCTTTAAATTAGGCTATTCTAAACATTTGTTACCACACCACCACAACCATATCACCACAAATAATAAAATATATATATATATATGTATACATATATATAATATATATACACCGTTTTGTACTTTATTATCATATAACATTTTGTTTATGTTGTATGTGACACCACACAATATTAGAATATTTGATATATTTCAACACACTCATGTATTACTGGATCTCCCTTACTTTTTATCATACATTCAGTTAAATAGCTATTTTAAATTTCAACATTAAAAAATATATAAAATAATGTTTAAAATATAAAATGGACATGGATATGATATGTTCAATAAAATAATTCAATAATTTTTTTATTTTACAAATTCTTGTTATATTATTTCAATATTTCATATCAGAGGAGAACATTAATTAAATTACGTGTTTATTTTATCAATTCGGTATTATTACATTACAATATAATTGATCGATATATAGAAATTTTTGTGAAACAACAAGAGAAGCATTACGTGTTCTATGGGAGACCACCAATATGAACAATCACACCAAAAGAAAGATAAATATTTATCACACATTGATCGTCAAATAATTGTTATATACGGATATGGTAGCTGAAGGTATTGATATATAACTTAAACAATTGATTTTTTTTTGCAAAACAGAACTTCACGGTGTTGAAATCGCAAAAGAGTCAATTTTTAATGTGATAATATTTTAATTTAAGCAATATAACGTGTGATGAAACATGATATTTTGACGTATTGAAAGAATTATTTGATAAAACCATAATAAAATGAATAATATTATATATTCTTGACGGTCTATATGTAATTAACTAAATTTTGAAAAATTGAATACTTTTATGTCTCGACAGATTTTTATTAATTTAATTATTCTTATGGGTGAATCTCCCATTCTGCTGTAGGTGAAGATATATTGTCATAGCCCGGGCCGCATCGACTCAACTTGACGCCCTGTTCATATTTTCCAAATTCGCCCGTCATTCATAAACCGTTTCCACTTCACGTGTATTTTGAGATTTCCCTATTATACGTATGCCTCATTCATTTATTGAATCAACTGAGAAAATCTATAGATGTCACATGATGCGTAATATATAAATAAATAAACGTAAATGATTGAAACGTTGAATTTTTAGTTGTATTGGTGAGAATTAGTATACACTTATTGTGATCTAAAAAATTTATTTACAAATAACTTCAAATATTTATAATAATTGAAATATTAAGTCAGCCTTTAGAATTTTAATTTTTGATTAAATTCAATCGAAATCTGAAGAAAAAATTCAAATGTAAACAAAGACTGAATTCTTTCCATTTTCTTTAAATCAAATGCCAAAATACAATATAAAATTTTGGTGGATTGATAATAAATCTAAATAATAAATTGATTGATTAATTAATTATATAATACGTGAAAATACAATTTTAAATATTTGAAATAAATTTATTACCCGCAATGATGAAGGGAAAACAAATGATTGAATGTATTTTCAAGTTCATTTGAAAGAAAAGAAAACGCATAACCTATTGCATATTAGATCGACAATATCGTGCTATCTAGAGATCAACATCGAACGTATATAAAATATAAATATATACATACAAGGCAAATTTTTGTTGTATTGCATAAAATTTTGTATTATATAAAAAATAAAATAAAAATAAGGCATTGCAATATTTACAAAAAATTTCAACTACACATATTTAGTAAATCAGTGTAATTGAGTGGTTCAATTGCGTTTTGATTAAAACACATTTCATTCAATCCGGATATTGCGAGTTTGATACCTGGTGTTAACATAAAAATGTTTCCAGTATTTTACATATACTAAAAATTATTCAACGGAATTATCATTTGTTCGTTTATGAAATCATAAAGTGTATATCTTTGAAAATATGGTATAGGACATAATATGCACGTACACCAACTTGACTGCAATTATTTATATTATTCGAAATGCCCGAAATATATAAAAAAAAAAATGCAGTGTAATTTAAAAAAATATGTTAATTATTTTAATGGTATGATATAGAATTTATCCTTTTTTTTAACCTGTTTTTTTTTTGTACATAAGAAATAAAAATTTCTTTTGAAATTTGAAACACGAAAAAAAATATTACCGGTCATATGAAATCCTTATGTTATTAATATTCAAAAAAAATTATTGTATATGGACAAAAAAAGGTATTTCATATTTATAGATAATCATTCGGGTAATAAAAACATATATGTACTAAACATTGTTATACGCGTGACCGGCTGCAATTATATTAAATAAATATAAATATACATCACCTTAGCCACATGTTTTTTTATCCACGTGTATCTTCTACGCGCGTGTAAACATGATACGAGTTACATAAAACAAGAACAACAAAAAAATAGTGATAGAGTTGTTTTTATTATATTATCCTTCCATACATTCTGAATACGACAGGATCTCGTTTATTAAAATTTATTTTAAAATATACATTTATAATCAAACATACATATTATTTTTTCCCTAATGCAAATACTCATACTTTGACCTTATATCCATATAATACATTTACTATAAACTAAACACACATACAAAAGTATATCTCTTTTCTATCCGGTCGATCGTCTTTGTAGTATGTACATCCACATCCAACCAAATCTTATATATTATATTATATACCGTAATAGAAAATGCACACCTAGCTAGAGCTACATAATATATATTATATATAATATTATACATAAAAACATGTACATATATAAAAACTTTGAATAAATTTTAAAAGTGAATATCACAAAAGAAAAAATATTTTTAAATTATAAACGTTTTTGTGTGTTGTTAGTTTGTATAACATTATATAGATATAATATGGCATATAGACAAAGCAACAATATTTATTAAAAAAAAAAGAAAAAAAAGGGTGAGATCAGATTAAAGATTCTCTAAAAATATTCTGGGAAGACTTTAGAACAATATAATAGAAACAATAATAACAACAACAAAACATTAACAATACTAATAATATAACATACAAAAAAAAAGGTTAAATAAACATGCACAACAACACTGTTTTATTTTAATTTTTTTTTATATAATACACAATATAAGCTGCTGATAGTTTCATTTAGACAGACGATATAGATGCGTTTAAAACGGAAGCATGACTGTCACGCGCTTAGAATAATTAATTGAGGGTAATTTATTTTTAGTTGTTTTTAGGGCTGTTCTTTGTTGTTTTCCATTTACTATATGTATATAAATATTTTCGTAAAAATACAATAAACCGATAAATATAAGTTATATTCTGTCTTGTGCCATCATCACATAATACAATATATATATACATATTTGTATATATTAGATTAGGTAAATGCAAATGAAACGTAAGTACTTATAAAGTTTGCATTTTTTCATATATGAGATACGTTATTTATATGAAAATGAATATGCATATATGTTGTTGACAATAAATATATATATAAGGATAAATTAAGATGAAATCAAAATATATAGTTAGGGAAACAACCCTTTCCTATAGTTATATTCACGCACACTTACGTGGTATATATTATAAGAAGTTGCCAATGATTGAAGTTTAAAAAATATATGTATGACTACGTAGAATAAGATAGTAATAAATTATTAGGAAAATGTCATGACCAACCTGCTGTTTTCAAATTTTCTTTTATCATTGCATGAAATGTTATATTTTCTGTTTCTTGATTGACAACCACACATGTGATTAGAAAGAGTGTCGAGAATATATATAATTCTATTTTATTAAATTATCCTTAAATCTTTTAGAACACTAAAACTGTTAGAAAAGTATTATGTTTTAATTTTACAACATAAGACAGAAATGACGATATTTGACTGTCTTCTTTTATATTAAACAGAACTGAACTTAACATTTAAATAATTAAGTTAAAATTCGAAATAATTTTATAAAAGTTTTAACGTTATTTATAACATAGAATCAATACACATGGAAGACAAATTACCTATAAGTAGTGTATAAACGCACGACCCACGTACACATAACAATATTTTTTCAAAATTTGAGATTGTTGCTTTGATTCATAAAATATATAAATAAATTGAATTTTTGGATTTTTATTCTAATTTTATATTACATAAGTGGAAATGAACAATATAAGAATTTACAATTAGATTCCGTATAAAAGTCAGTAATAATTATTTTGATTTCATATTGAATAATATAAATCAGTATTTTGGGCGAATATGGAAATAAGTTTTAAAATATAAATTACAGTATAAACATCTAGAAAAAATTATAATATTTCGAGACAATTTCACTCAATTTTTAGTTTTTAAATATATATATATTACACATCTTTATATTACATAAAATATTCAAAAGTTCACTATGACTATATATCAACACTATCAATGTATGAATACATATAAATTTAAAACAGTATTGCTAGTCAAAAAGTACATAATAAATATTCAGAGTCTTTCTTAAAGAATAATTAAAAATGATTAAAATTTCCTCCAATATAGTAATAAAATATATAAAAATATACATACAAAATATATCATATAGAAATAGCAGATTATTAAACCAAAAAATTAATAACGTAATAAAAAAATTATAATATTATTTGAATTTGTTGATATATACATATATGAATGAATATAAATATGGAATAAAAATATAGCATTCGATAACAACGTGTATATGTAACAATATGTCAATATAGGCTCAGTTAAGCGTTAAGCAAAAATAGTTTTTATTATTAAAAAAAAAATAAAAGTCAAAGTGATAAAAATCTTATAAATGGGATAAAGAACAAGAAAAACAATTTTTTATTATTTGACCATTTTTATGATTATTGACCTCCCGCAGAACTTAACTGAAAAAGTGAATATGAAATAAATATATTATATGCTACGTATATGCTTTATATGAAATCATTTTTTTATATACGTATCATATTATTATAAAAAAATACACGACATATACCCCTATAAATATTTTTTCCTTTCAAAAGAATTATTTTCCATATTATGTAAGGGTATATATTTTGTTTACGGTATATATAATAAATATACAACATATATATGTTATTAAAGGTCCAATATAACACAAATTTATCTTTTATGCAAAACAACTTAGGCACGCATAAAGTGGTATACACAACAACAACAACACAAACAACAACAATGAGAAATAAAAGAAGGAAAAGCAACGGAATCTGATAAGTATATATGCAATGTGTGCGGTTTCATCTACAAAATATATTGTACACATATATGGTAAATTGTGTGTAAACTATACTTTGTGGACATTAAAAAAAACAGGAAAGGAAAGGAACCCTTGAATAATCGTCCACCAAAAGATAAAAGATATGCATAGGATTTGTTTTTTTTTTTTGCTTTATTTACATCAAATTGTTCAAATATATGTAAGTTTATCTATATATCTAACTAAAGTATTGAATATACTTATGCATTTAGATAGACGATAGAGATTTCATATTCATTGCATCTATTTCAATATTTTGCTTGCATATAATATAAAGGGTCTTCAAATTTGAGTTAACTTTTTAATTTTTTAATTAAACACATAATTTATTCGAAATAACATGATATCTTAAATGAATAATAAAGTAAACATGTTACGCTTAATAATGCAAAAGAATGTCAGATAAGTGTGCACCTCTTGCAGATCTACAAGCCTTCAATCTTTTAGAAAAAGTTTTCATCACTTGTTCACATAATTGTGGTTCAACTTTATTCTTCAAAAAACCCCATAAAAAGTAGTCTAATGATGTTTGATCGCACGACATTGGTGGCCATATAACATTTCTTCTTCGAGAAATTATTTGATTACAAAATTTCTTGTTCAAAATATTGATTGTTTCCGTTGTTGAATGACATATTTCTCCAATCCATCAAATAAAAAGTTATTAATCATCGTTCGATATCGAGCACTTTCACATTAATAACGTTTCCAGGTTCATTTTCGATGAAGTTTGAACAAATCACTCCTACAGACCAAAAACCTCACGAAACAGTTACTTTTTGTAAATACAATGGTTGTTGCAATTTTACTCGTGTTACCTCACCTCAGAAACGACAATTTTGTTTGTTTATATATCCACCAATTTCAAAATGAGATTCATTACTAAAGATGATTTGGTTTAAAAAATAACTTAATAACTTTCACCAAATTTAAAATAATTTGTAACAATAAAGAAGCGTTGTTCAATCGCATATTTCTCCATACTTACTAATCGCGTTGTTTCTACTTGAAACGTGTAAATAAGAAAACAATGGTGGAAAATTTAAAAAGTTAACTTAAATTTGAAGACCCTTTATATACATTTATATACAGTAATAAACTCTTGTGATGGAAGGGTCGACGGTATAAGTAGCTTGGACATAATCTGAATTCTTAAGGATAATATTTATATATTTTACGAGCTAGTCTATTTCTGACAATAATAATTGGATGATGGATTTCCTTTCACTTTTTATATAATACCCTCTATATAGTCTATATATTTAGACATATATTTTATATTCTATTGGTATGTGCCATGTCTTAAATATATGTATATATTGTATGACATAAAAATTATTAGTTTTTATGTGCTCACTCACACATAATTGTGGTATTATGAATATTTTTTAAGATTAAGATAATTTTAAGATTTATTTATTAGCTTGTATTCGTTATTGTGTAGTAGATTTTATTTTATTGTTGATATGTGCATTTGAGTATATTATTTTACATATATATACATGAAACTTTACATAAAATTTAATTTTGACAAATTGAATTACTTTTACTACTGAATCATTGATGCATCCGAACGCTTCCAAAATTAAAAGGAAATACCACACATAAAGTTTCAGTACAATAGAAAATTTTAGTTTATTCATAAAAAGTGTTTATTTATAATTATAAATTATAATATGTGTATATTTTATGTAAATTTATATGAGTACATAAATTTCATTTTCATATAAATTTGATTTGCATATTTTTTGTGTAAATTACCTTACAATAAAAATGCTACATGCATGCTCAAAATGTTTCATATTTCATATTCATATATATATATACGAATGTAACTTTGAGATTCCAGTAATTATATATATTAGTATTTGATGATAAAATAGAAAATAATATAAAACTATTATTTTACAATATAATGAATATGTATATATATATATATACACACACATATTTTACATTGAATCTTACATATACAACTCAAGAGAAATAATAGCAGAAAAATCGTTAGCTTTTAAATATGGCACATCGCCAATATAAATATTTTATATATTATTTATCTCGATGTTGTATGCTTCTTTTATCATATGCATACAAAAATTAAATTAAAACTTGTTAAATTTAACAAAAATTGAAGAACAATAACAATATAAAAAAAAAAAATGTAAAAATAAATATTGTGAAAAGTTAAAAAAAAAGAAATATTAATATGTATATGTTTGCGATTTACATACACATTTTCCGTTATAAACTCATATATGAGTTAAATCTTAACCTTTTTTAGATATAGAAAAAAAAAATATAAATAAATATCATGGAATACTAGTATATATGGAAATTCCATTGTTCGTAAATACAAATATATAAGTATGTTCAAATTCATACTATTTTATTTTGCAAGTATACCACAGAGATTATTCTAAATGTACAATATATATACACCTAGTATACGTATTTTGTACATTTATATATATTTCACTAGATAAATGAAATACAATTCATGGTACGGTCGAGACAGGAAATGGAAAATCGTTTCCTTATAACGTTGTTGTTCAAAGAAACATTATATGAGAGTATATAATATATATTTTTTGTAGTAATATATATATATATATATATATATATATATACACTATGAATATTATTATATATGAATATTGAAATATTTGCATTCTTAACGTGTTATAAACTGAGATAATGTAATTTTTAATTTACAGTTTAAATATTCGTAATCCAAATATTGTATTTTCATACGTTATTAGAAGATGTAATTTTTAATTGAATGTAATAATTATTTATACTACCAATTTATAACATTTTACTGAAGAGAACACCATTTTGGTGCATTCGGATATATTACAAAAACGAATTAATATATAAACCCTATAAAATAAAACGAAAAGTAATATCGACACTTTGCGTAAGAAGATCGAAACAATTATTAAATAGTTATATACTCCCATGAGGAGTAATTTACCAACTTGGCTGGAATGAATGTCTATAAGATGCCATAAGCTCCACTTGGAGTAATATATGAGCTATAATAATAATAATTTTTTCTCGACCAAAGTTTGTTTTCATCAAAATTTTTATTAATAAATTATAAACATGAAATCTTTTGGATAAATATTTCAAAGTTATAACACAAACTGAGGATACTGTCAGGAAGCAAAATTAAAAAAATTATATTCTCAAAAATTTTTTTGGTTTCTATATACGTGCGAATTATATGACTTCACCGCAATATTTGTATTCTGTAGTCAGTCTGATGAATAGAACGATTGAGTTTATTATTATAATTATTATCGTCAACGTGCATTCCGTAATTTTGTTATATGTTCGAAATTAAATTCAATTCAATTTTTATGAGTTTTTTTACTCATATTTTCGATTAATTCAATTTATATTTCAGGATTCATTTATAGTATTATATTAACTTATAAAAAAAAAACTGTTACACTATATAAACATATATTATATACAGACAGATATAACCTCGACAAATAATAAATAGGGCATGATATTCAACAATCATTTATATTTATTATAAAAGATATATTTAAATATATTTACATATAATTACAATAAAATGACCCATATACTCTATCTATATAAATAATATGGTTATATAAGAAGTTCGAATAGCATAATAATAAATTTATAACATATTTTTTTCTAGTTTCATCCAAATTAATTCTTTATATTTTATATAATGTATAATTACTAAAATTAGTTACCCTTTGAAAATTCGTTATAATAATCATGTTTCGGGTGTTGTTGTTGATGATAAATACGAATATTTTAATATTTTATACGAAAAATGCGTATTATTTTAATACGGGGACAATATTCAATCATTTGTTTATTTGATATAATACAAAAATATTATTTTCAAAAAATATATTGTTTAGTCAGTAAAAAGTTCGCAAAATTGAATACTGTCTTTTAAACAACGGATATTTTTTTAGCATTTTGGAGATTCTATTTTCTTTTTAGATATTTTCCAATTTATATACTTTATAAGAAAGTTACTAATTACAAGAGATAGAGTAATAAATTAATTTCTTATTTCTAAATATTTCTTTAATAATTTATCGGAACTTTTTAATGAAAAATCAATACAGGTTTTTTTTACTTCAAATAATATATCAAACTTTAATATATTTCATAGAAATCTATTACCACATACAGAGCATTTCTTTCTACTATTATATATTAGTTTTTCCAAAAATTTATTAATTATTTCCTATTAATTATTATATTTATTTTTATTTACATTGTGTAACATCATTACCACGTAGCAAGCAAAAATAGGGGAACAGTCTTCTCTACTGTCATATAGTTATCAAAAAATGTGGATGTATTGTAAATATTTCATTTGATTATATATATAATAATACACGTATTATGTATATACAAATAACGGTAGTCAGTTAGGTACGCATTGACATGTCAACACAGAATAAATGTCCAGCTCAATCAAAAATTTCATGGAATATATTCTAATGTTTGTGTAAGTATGGGTATACAAAAAGAAATAATAATAATTTATTGAAAATTTTTCCTATACAATATTTAAAAAAAAACATATATTTGATACTGCAACACGGAGACCGGGGGAATATTAATCTGTTTAAGAAGAACAATAGAAGTTTTTTGATGAATTTATATATAGTATAGATTTCGAAAAAAAAAACAATAAAAACATCGCAGATGATCTGAAATTTTTACAATATACATATACTCAAATAGAGTAAAAAGGGTATATATATAGTGAATTAAGCATTAAAAATGTCCCAGTGGCAGTTTATACAATATATAATATAGATTTCCATTTCATATATAGAAAGAATTATAATGATATCTAAAGAATATAAAGTAATATTAAATGAAAATGATGTTAAGGGTGATTTCTATTCTTTACAATAAATTTTCTATATTATATAAATAAATGATTTAAATAATACCTTCAATATACCACTTTGGTGAAATGCCCGTTTGCTTAATTACATTTCGAAAAAAAAAAAAAAATTAATGTTGGCCAAATTTGCACCTGGTTGCTTCTTTTTTTGTTATGTTATGAGGTTTGTTATGTGATATTTTTTTTGAAAATGAATTACTTAATAGAAGTTAGACATATATATTAAAACATATATGTAGTGTTTTTTGTTCAGATTGTATTGAACGAAGTTGTATATTTGTACAAACATAACATATAGGTATATTATTAATATATTTTGAGGGAATTCGAATTATTTTTACGTATTATTATTGCATAATCAAATAAAATATACTGAAATATTTTCATGCGAACATATATCAAATATACCTTAATGCACCATATATAATGTTGAAATGTTTCCGTGGTTAAAATAAATAAAATAACCACATATCAAAAAATTTAATTTTTAGATTAATATTATATATTCAATATCAATGAATTTTTAACTCTTATCATTATAACCATTTATGCTTTATTATTTTACACAATTATGCACTATATCTACTATATGTGTGCATTAATTAATATCTAAATTAATTTATATAAAAATTGTATTCTATATAAAAAAAAAAGGGTAAAACATTTAAGGCACGTTTTTTTATGTAAAGCATTTTATGACGTCCTAATTAATAATTAAAAAATTATTTAACAACAAAGGACATACATACAATTCATATATGCCATACTATATATTTTATTGTTTATATAAAAAATTATTTATATGTAGAATAGAACATCATACCGTCACCATACATAAATAATGAATATTTTTAAATTTATACACTCCGTATTCAATAATTTTACCCTACGAACTCTGGGGTGGAAAATAAAATATAATATTCGAATGGAAGTTTTTTTTATTTCAATGTTCTGTATGATATGCTTAACTTTTACTAATTCAAAAAACCTATATAATAATAATTATACAATTAACAATACATTTATTTTATATAGGTGTATATATATATACTCATTCATACTCGCAAAAAATTTATGAATACGGAGTAACAGACAGACTATATATATTTTTACATTCATATTTAATTTATTTTAAAATATTTCTATATTTATTATATAGTACAAGTTCATATTATAGTAAATGTAAAATTTCTGTACAATTTTCATTTATTTATTCGTTAAAGTTATATACAGTTAAGTCTCTAATTTAACATTCAAAGAATCTATATACAATGTATTTACTTTTATACCTTAATACGAGTATATGAGTATGTATAATATAATGTATATATACCAATTCATTTATTCAAATATATTTCAGCTCTACTTATATTTTCATTCAAACATACTATGTTTGTATATTTGTATAAATTTTCAACTGATATAAACATTTTATATATGATGATAATTTACTTTGTACTGATCGAGATTTACAACGCTAAATCAATAATTTTTCAAAATCCCAATATTAAGTTTAAATTATCCAAATATGTTATTTAGTGGCGTAGTCGTTATGAGAACATTTTTTCAATATCTTCATACCAAAAATTAGTAAATTAAATAATCAGTAATTCGTTATCATATCAGTAATCATAAAGTGAAGACCTTTGAAAAAATATGTTATTGGAGTGATGAACGCTACTAAGTGATTAACAATGTCTTTACACAAAATAGGATGAGAAATTCTCACGGTGATCTGATTCGACATCTTCCAAAATATTTGAAAAATAAAATGAAATTAATTCGTATCTGCAGAACAAACAAATTTCTATAAAACGGTATTAGTTATATTTATAAAGTTTTTAGACAGTTTGACAATTTAAAATATATTGAAAATATTATCAGTAGGTACCTGCATAAATTAAAATATCTAAATAAAAAATATTTTCTCAGATCTTTGTTGAGTTTTTATATTTTACATTATACTTACTAGAGACTTAACTGTAATAGCAAAATAAAAATGTAATTTTGAATGACCTCTAATCTAAAAATGAAAACCCCTAAACAATTTCAGCAAACCATTCAATTCGAAAATATACGTATATAATATTATATTGTATATGTCACATTTATACAAAATGTCAAAAGGGGTGCACATGTAATTAAATGTAATTGATATGTCGCACTGAAATGTTATATACAAATAGATGGACATTGAGTAATTCTTATATTATTCAAATCATTTCATATATAATATATTTATTGTATGGACAAGAGCTGGTACAGAGGCACATAGATAATAATATACTTATATGGTATTATCTATTGTGATTAAAATTACACTGAACTACTTGAACTTGGTTTGAATTAAATGTTTTATTGTATAAATGTCTTTCTCTATTCACCTCATTGATTTTGAAAGAAGAAACGTATTATATTGTTTACAAGGTTTTTTTTGTATGTCTGGACCGTTGTTGGATGTATTTTCATATAAAACAAACAACACCGACACCGTCGATATTTCGATATAAATATAGGATAGTTTTGTGTAATGTTTGTTACAATAGATAATACTAAAATAAATAAATATACAGTGTAATACAATATACCATCAAAATTAACCCCTGTATAAGTGTGTGTATATATACACCTAGTATGTAATACAGATTTATTGTGTTGTTCCACATCGGTCAAAAGAAATATACTATATATTTGCATATAATTATATATATAATAATACACATGATTTTGAGTACATCAAATCAAGCGTAGTTGCTTATTAAATATACATATAAAAAAATTTATAATCGTTATAAGTGGTTTTATTTTAATGAGGAGTGGGTTAAAAAAAACACTTCACTGTACTGGACAACAAATAAAATAATGGAATTTTATATCAATCCTTTGATGCATGCACGATGAAAAGAAGAATTGCATTTATACTTTAAAACCTGTATTAAATATGTATATCATTGTATAGATACAATCATAAAATTCTTATTGTGTAATATTATTCAGTTACAGAAACATATGAATACATACTTGTTTTACTTCATAAACAATTTCCAATATTAAATTTTCACGAGGACAGTATATTAATTTCTTAAGTTATACATATTTCGTTCCAGGGTTAACAACAAAATTTCTTTTCCTCAATTTACTCGAGTTGTTAAAAAAAGATTTGTTTTTTTACTTACAAATTATTGGTTTTTCTTGTTAGTTCGTATGTTTATTTTACCAAGGTATAAACTAAACGAATATATAGTCCATTATAGAGTGTTCTTAAATTTATATTGTTATTGTTGTTGGTTCATATTTACATCCGGTTTACTTTATATGTCTCAAAAGTTCATATATAATAAATATTGCAATGCAATTATAAGCGTATTAAAAAATCAACAACTTACCACTGTTTATTGTATTTGATTCGGCATCAGCCACATCAGTTCTGGATTTTTTTAAACGTTGTCCACTATATAAAATTGAGCTTTCTTCCTCATGACTTGAACTAAATTCCATTTGTTCTTGCTTTATACCTAAACTATTTTGTTTATTATCATCTTCAATACTACTACTTAATGGACTTGAATTGGATGCACGTCTCTTTGGTAACGAATTTTCACTATCTATATATATATGGGGGAAAAAAGAAAGAATTATTATATAGAAAACATAATTTTATTTGTAAATGAATTACCATCCGATAATAATCGTTTTGGTGTACTTGATGTTCCGTCCACAAAGAGATCTACGGGACTAGATGGTGGAGGTGTATGCACACGTGATCCAGATGGTTTACGTGATGATATAGGTGCTGATATTGATGGTCTTCTATTAACTAAACTTAATGGCCTACCCTCATCTAAATCACGATCGCTTGAACCACCGCCACCGCCTACAATAAATATTTGTATAAATGTAAAGAATTTTAATTTGGTATAAAGAGAAAATTAATTTTTTAAATTACTTTGTGAAAAACATTGTCCATAATTTTCTTTATTACATTGTAATACTTTATGTTGTATAAATTTTACTATATCGGATAACGTGAATGTTTTCTGACAGGCACCACATGTTAGGATATCCTGTGTTACTTCAATTTCACCACTATCGGAATCTGCTGTATAAATAAAATGAAAATAAAAATGATAAAAACAAATTAGAAACAATAAAATAATAAATATTGTATAAGAAAGTATGACATCAACAATATACAATGTATATAACAAACAATTATATGGTAGAACATGTTTTCGTTGCGTATTTAGAATACAATTCTATACTATATAAATATATAAATATATATTGTATATAATCTCTTCATCACAAACAAACTACCCTTTGGCCGTTAATGTCAGAAACTGAAGGGTGTTTCTCATGTCTTAAGGGGTAATAAAATAACTTATTGTATATACAATTGCATACATATATGAAGAGGAAAACTCCTTGGTGTCTGTATATATCTTATTTCAATATTTTATATATTATTTACCGAGACATCATAATATACTATATATAGTATACGTATACTCGTATAAATAGTCTATTTATTTTTTATTTTCTGTTCATTTTGGTTAAATAAATTTTCTCAGTTTTTCGATATTTTCTTTTTATTTTCACGGTTTTCTTTTTATTAGTTTTTTCCTTTTATTTTCCATATAATAAATATGGTGTATAAAACACATATATTTGTATTCGTACTGATATATACAGTAAATGGTGGTAGCAGTAGTCATCTAGTATACATATAAAACATTACAAAAAATTATATTTTTATTATAGTTACTCTCTTAGTCTACACCATTCTTTATTTGTACATGTACTACTATTACTAAATCAATTGACTTTTATTTGCTTTTATACATAGTAGTTAGTTTAGTTTTTAGATAATCAAATTTATGTATTATTAGATTTATGTTTTGTGTGTGTGTGCGTAGGTTTGTGATGTCTATTTTCACATACAAATGTAGTATTGTATTGATTATAAGGTGATTATAAAAATATATAATTTTTAAAAGGTTAATTTATAATTTCGGTTACCTCACAAAATCTATGTTATTCCATAACAATAAAAATTAATTGTTCATACATTGATTAAGTGACACAATAATAAAGTAAAACTAATATTAAATGATCATCCTTTTCAAAAAACAAATAAATATTATATTATTGATCAAATGCCTTTTGTAATGAAAAATTAGCAGTTAGCCATGGTACATATTTACCAGATATTATTTCCAAAAAATAATAGTAATACATCAATGTTTTAATTTTGAAGAAAATTATTTAATTACACAGTTTGTGTTTGATACAAATTTAAAGATTTTTCGCTCTTAAAAAGACACTCTATATTTAATATACCAGGTATCCCATTTTAATAGAACTACCCAAATATTTCGCAATGGAGATTATTGTTAGGTCAAATTACATTTTAAAACACCCACCCAAATATATCGAAAGAGAAGATCCACCATCAGAAATACCTCTTCGTAATCAAAAAATTTTGTTAGAAAGTTTTTTTCATTTAGGTCATCGTTTGTGAAATATTTGGGTGATTCTTTTAAAATGGGAAAACCTGATATTAAATATAGTATTTATACATTAATGATCTTTCATCTTAGTAGATTATATTAAAAAAATTAGCTTAAATAAAAACATACGGTTCTTTTCATTAATTAATTAAATAATTACATACCTATTTAAATTAATTTTTTAAGGAAGTAATTTACAAAAATGTTTGAATGACAAATTAAATTTCAAAAGCGAAACATAATATGGAAGACCCTATAATAATATAGATAAAAACGAAGACCAAAAACAAAAATTAAGTAAAATACAATAAATATTAGATAAAAAACAATACAAAAAAACCACTTAATGGGCACAAAAACCTTTTTCATACTGTATATAAAAGTTAAGTATTTATTATACATATCTATATTGTATTTATACTTATAGTTAAGACAATTGGATATAATCAGAAAATTGTAGAGCATCCGATATGCAGTGATAAACTACAGATTGGATTAAGTAATGTTTTATATATACAGCCAAATAATACGTTATCTACAACAGAATATATTTATATTGCTATATTATTATTTTATACCAATACATATATTTCATATATGAGTTCATATTTCATGAGGGTGGTAAATTTATATTTTGGATCCATTAATATGGAAATGAGCCGCAGATAATTTCTCAAATCAATCGATATTATTTAATATTATATTACTATTAATGTATTTACATATACATATATGTCGACATACCAGTATAACTACATATTTAATATTACTATTTAAGTATACTTAAATAATTATAACATTTTTGTTGTAGGAATATAAATATTTCATTTATCATCATCCTTATGTTATATATGTATATCTTATCTTTATATATATTGTATAAATCTGAATGAAAATTGAGATATATAAAAAATTTCATACTATATATTGTAACTTCACACGGTTGACTAATAATAAAAGTAACATTAATGTTTGTTTACCAATGAATTTAAAAATTATAAAATATATATGATAATTTACTTTATAAAAAATATGATGTGATTGACACTTTTATTGCATAAAGACAAAAGAGTAATTTGAAATTATTGTCTTAAGTTTAAACACCAATATGTATAGGCATACATACCCACTGTGTGTGTGTATATATAAAAACACTACATGATTAACAATGCTATACTATATTCTATATGCATTTCTCACACACATCACATACTTATTTATATACGCATAGTGTATTTTTATTTTATACTAGTACACATTTACATATGTTATGTACCCAACCCATATGATAAACCTTATAAAAAATATATGAGTCTATATATAGGCAAACACCCACACACAAATTTTTATATGGTTTTTCTAGTTCAACCAGAAAATTTTAAACAAAATTTGTATTTTTGTTCGGCACACATGTGTTGTAGTATGAAGATATTTTTATTTATATATGTATAGATAAAATATTTTTACATGACCTGGAAATAGAAATATACTGTTATTTATTTTTCTCTATATAATTTTCCTGCGTTTTTATACTTCTATGACATTGTTTTTGTTCATATATTCAATATATATATAAATTGACTTGAGGATATGTTATATATGTGTATGCGGCGTCATATATGGATAAAAATAAATTAAATAAAAATAGATTTGGGATATCGTGTGTATAATATATATATGTATATTATAATGCAAGGATATATATAACAATATAGTAGAGAAATAAAAAGGACAATCATTGATTGTATTAGTATATGTACAATGTAACAGTTATATAGATAAAATGATATAGACAAAAAAAACTTAGCCTAATTCTCTTATATATATTTTCAATAATCCGAATTTATTTAATTAAATTGTCAGAATCAAGTTATTTTTATTATACAATGATAATATAAATATTCTGTTTATTGAGAGAAGTTTATTTAATTTAGTATATTTATTGTAATTTAATTTAATAATTGCGGACACATTTTTTGTAATATTTTATTCAATGTACACATTAAGTTTTCTTTAGGGAATTAATTTTATTAGATATTTTTTTTCTTGCACAAAAACTAATAATTTTATATATGTCGATGATCAATAAAAATGGATTAATTTTTTTATAATTTTGTACATTAGTATTATATACAACATTTTGATAATATAATATTTAGAAAAAGTTAATTATTTTTATATGTAGAGTTGAAACCTATGTTATATGTGATGTGCATCGTGATTGTACAGTACAAGTACATACAAATGTACGAATAATAGTTTATATACTATATATAAATTACAAAAATAAAATAATATTAATTATAGGTTGTGTGTTAGTAAAAGCAATGTCAGTTAACGATCGTGTGATGTAGAACTATTATCAATGTCTATTTTCAGCTCAACTGGGCCAACAAAAAATGTGGAATAGCAAGAAAAAGATACATGTAAGCACCGAGCGATTTATCAGGATAATTCATTTTATTTTATTATTCATATAGAAAGTCATAAAACGGTTTAAAAAATATATACGATCGAATGAAACGAATACAAGAACGACTCAATCAAATATCCACAGTAGTTGACGTTTAGTAAATACCAAAAATAATTTAATGTGCATTTAAAGTAATAAAAATAAATTAACCATTGACCATATAATTGAAAAATATGCTATACAACGCATAAATTATATATAAAATGAATTTATTTCACTTAAAATTAATAAAACATAAGTGTAAGTTTATTAAAAGGCGTCGGTGCGTCAAACGAAAAAATAAAACACTTATTATATGTATAAGAAATAAAGAAAATTGCACAATTCAGTAAAATATACTAGTTCATATATACAAAGAAAATGTCAAATTGGTGTGTTGTGTAGTGTATATATATATATATATATATATATATATATATATTATATAGTAAAACGAACTTAAAGAAAATATTATACAATATACAAGTATAACATATACACACCTATATGCATAAAACATGCATGTATATACAATTCAAGTATACTTTAACAGTTTCAGTAATTGTTTTTTATTTATTTTTTTTTATTGCAGCTTTATTTATAATATTTATTTTTTTGTACATGAATCGGTAATCGTAACAATAATTTTTTGATTGCGTATATATATAATAAATTTAAAATAAAAAATGAAAATCTATTATTTATGGATACAATTAATTTGTATATAAAAATTAAGGGTTGTAAAATACCGCACGTTATACAATATACGTTTTTATTTTCAAGTTCAATAAGCTCTGTTTTTATGATTCAAAATATAATATAATCTACATGCAGCGGTATTTTCAACCTTTGATGTTTTTAAGAGATTTTTTTAATACTTTCCATTTAATGCACGCTTTTTTTTACTGTTTTATGCATTTAATAATTTTTATATATATTTATTATTATTATACATATTTTAATATTATGATCAACTAACCTAATAGAGAATGCAAATTAATAAATATGTATATAACAAAACCCCCCCCTTATATAATATTATATTGAAAACATAAGTAATGAGAATATGGTAAAATTTACTTCTGCATATTCAAACAAAATAACGTATATCCAATAATGTATTGGATGTGGAAATATGACTTCATTCTATTTGAATAATACTCAATTGGTTTAAATATCGTTAGAAACGTATCAACGTTATCTGTTATGGAGCCACCAGATATACAGCATAAACGTTGTGTCCTCTCCCTTTGTATCGAAATAATAATTTTTGGATAGTCGAATAATATTAATAATTATGTTTACGTTTGAAACAAATTTAAAATAATTAATATGACATCTGATTGATTCAAGTACTTAAATATATCTGGATTGAAATAGTCAACTGAATAAAAGCGGTATATTATAGTAACATACTCACAACATACAAGTAAAGGATGAACGTGGTCATATTTGAGCACCCAATATATACAAACCACATAAATATATTTGCTTCCAGCCATTAATATAAAATGTATATAAAACATATATATATTAAATAGTACAGCGTGTTCTACTTAGAGTGATCCAACTGTAATTTTAAATAAAACGCAAACTTTTTATACAAATTAGTATCCTATAATATATCATCGTGGAACACTTAAACAACGCTTTTACAATGGCGATTTTTTTTATTACAAATTACAGTGTTTCGTTTGCCTAACTTATAGGAAATGGAGAAAAAAAAAGAGTAATATTTAAAAAGTAAATTAAATAATATTAAAATTAGTAATTTATAAAAATTTCAAGTTTTAACACCCTTAAAAATATACCCTATATATTAATATACATCTATTTATATAGCAGTACATAGAAAGTAGAGAGCCATAGAAATTTGAGGGTGTTAATCCATATAACAATTGAGTAGGTACAGGGTGCGATTCTCATCACTTTACAATAAAATTTATTGTGTACAATATTTAGATGAAGCTATAAAATGTAATAAATGTATATATAACAATATGTGAACTATGCGTATAATACATACTTGGACAAACTCATATATACCATATCCACATAATATATTATGTATACATATTATATATATTACTATACATATTCCATGCATCTTTATATTATATATATCCATAAAAAATATGTATATATATCTCACAAATCAATTGAAGTGCCCGACGCAGGACATAACATATTAACCGAAAATATGTTATATATATAAATAAATAAATAAAATATATATATATTTTTATTTAGATATATATGGTACTATATGTATATACATTAGAATTATAGATAACTTTATATTATGTACACAATATATTAGATATGTTTATGAAAGAGCAAGAATTGTGAAGGATAGGGGTTGTTTAGTTTATATAGAGTTTTTTTGCTTATAGGGTATAAAAGCGATGTGTACATGAGTCTATGCGAATATAAAATATATGATATTTGGTATGATTTCCTTAGTTTTCGTATATCAAATTATATATAGCCATGTATGTAATGTATATACGCAATATTACAATAGATACTCACTGTTTATTTTTTATATTGGCTTATTGAAAGTATATTGATGGAAACAAATACAATACATATACAATAGTTGCGGATGTAAATTTTTTTACATCCTATTTTTTTCTTTATAGGTTCATTGATGAAAAAATTCAACTGGTGGTTATTTTTATTTTTTTCTTATTTTATTAACATACATAGTGTACATTTTCAGATGATAAATATTATGTTATGGTATATTCGAGTATTAGATATTTATGAAATGGGTGGTATTCAATGTTTGTCTTAAGAATATATACATATATTTATTATATGATTTTTGGGAAACTTCAAAAAGGCCATTTAATACGATGTGTATTTAGTGTATTTTACCGTACTACATATGGGTTCCATGTTATGTACACAAATTATCTTTATTCAATTTACCCTGAGCTCTAAATATACTTATAACATTTCCATACGCTTCCAATTCTAATCGACGCAAATATAATACAATATCATTTAAATATTATTTTAATACAATATAACTTTTATTTGTGTTAGGAAAAATAAAATTACAAAATTTATAATTTTATAAATTCCCAATTTCAAAATAATTTCACACAAATTAATATTAATTTGAATTTTAATTTTAAGACAATTTACTTTACTATTTGCAGAATTAGTCGTTTCAATTATTGAATCTTACGTATTTATAGTATTAAGAACCCTATATTCTAGAAAAGTTTCCTAACAATTTTATTTAATAACATTAATCAATACATTGTATGCCAACACATTCTAATCATGTCTTTCATTTAGTTAATCATAGGCCCTGACCTATGACTTTGAAAAGTATGTCATTACATTTAACTATTCAAATTGTCGACGTAAAAAGCAGTACTTTTTAAAAATATTCTATATTGGGGGTGTAGGGTATCTTCTTATGAAGATAGGTTTCGTCGTTTAAACATGTCAACTCTTCAATTCAAAGGCAAAGAGATTATTTAAAATTACCACTTATAATGACAACATTGAATACAAGAATTTATTGCATTATATAATTGATGACAACAATTCTAGAAATTTGCGATCTTTGGAATATCGCGTACAGGAGCTGATCCATTCAAAATCGTAGATAAAATAATTTGAGTTTCATTTAACATGCTAATATGGCGGATCAAGGGGAATACCATATATATTATCATTATACATTTATACATATATGTATACGAGTATAAATATTAATAACTATTGTACTTAAATTGTCTGGATATTCTGTATACATAATATATTATATAGCTTTTCATTATATGTACATATGTTCAATAGTAATATGGAATATTGTATTTTCTAAATGTATTACGGATACTTACATAAGGACATAATATAGAGAAAAGGATATTGATTTAAATATAACATTATTTGTATTGTATATGCATATACGATAATTATACAGTATACTACGAATACATATTATATATACAGTGGAATATTATGGAACATTCCATGTTGGAACAATATTCCATAAATTCCAAAAATGATGGCAATTTATTTTGCATAGAAAAAATATTCAATAATTTCATGTCCCTGATTTCAAATTTCAATTTAAATTTTATTGTATTTATTCTACAATTAATTTCTTTTAAAATCAATATTTTAACTTAAAGAATGTTCAGAACTAATAAAGACGAAAATAATAATGTAGTAAATTCTGAATCTGTTCCTGACACGTAGAGTTGCTATGCTAAAATTGAAAATTTTCTATAATTTTCAATTTTAATGATAGTATATTTACGAAAATTACATATGGGATGTATTAACAAATAACATTTTAAACATTTTATTTTCGAAGTCTTTTAGTTTTAAATTGTAAAATTGGACTACCAGAAAAACTTCTAGATACATTTATCTAATAAATAGAAGCACCAATTCAAATAAAATGTCATTAGTAATTTTAATATACTTAACCTATATAGACTACATCATATAATCAGTAATGATCAATTAAATACACACTGTATATATATTTTATTAATATAAGTGTTTTACATGTACGGGTATATTTGTGTAAACCCAAAATTAATAAATTAGATGAGTGTTGTAAGAATCGGTATAGGTATACTACTTATACGAGAAAAATTCTCTATTGTACATTTTAATATGGAATTATAACATATACTCTAGTATATACTAAATGTAACATACATAGTAAAAAAACATAAATCCGTCTATACTAACTTTATATAGTTACGCACATATTGCGTATAAATGTATATTTACTTTGTATAAAAGTCCAGCTTATAACGCATCAATAACTCTCTTTTCTTTTACTGGCTTTAACCCTATATATACTAAACAAAAAGATTATCATTTTTATAATTATTTTATTAAAATATAAATCCCATATGGGCTTTTAAATAAATAACATATATACGAATATATGTATACTGTATAAATGCGCAGGTATAATATTGGTTGTTATAAACAACTTCGAGTATATGCGAGAAAAAAACTTTTCTATTATTATACTAGAATTATAATTCTTAAGTTTTACTTTTCATTTTAATTATAAAGTTTTTAAATATTTACCTATTTTTAATGTGTGTGTACCATATATATTCCAAATTTGTATATATTTTTAAGTTATTTACACATAGGTAATTATGTTACAGTTAAATTATAAATATATATACATATACTATTTTTTTTTCATATTATAACGATAAAAATAAATTTTATATATGCGTTATATATTCACAGAAAAAACTGAATACGAACATATTATATATAAGAAAACCAATTTTTTTATATACTAGTACACAATACTCGTAAGAGATAAACTTGTAGTTTTTATTTTATATATTCTTATATTAATTCATATATATATGGGGCGTTTCCATCCCTTAACAACATGCGCATATATATGGTATATGACCAATGGTCAAGAGAACATATGGGGCGTTAAAAATGACCACTTTGTATTATTTTAATTGTATATGTATATGATCTATAATTTTAAATTCTGTTAAATTATAGTTTTATAGAAAGAACACACCTCTATAAGCGCATTTTAAAAAATTTAGTACATTACTTTTTCCTAATGTTATATAAAATGTGTGTTTTTGATGAGGAAATGTTCTGCTTGCTTTTCCTATATATGTGTATGTGTTTTATGTTAATATTATTTGATCAATAAACATATTATTACCTTTTAAGTAATGTATGTATGTGATATAGTGATTTTTATCATAGATTTTTAACTTTTTCTGTCCCACTTACAATTATTTTAAAGTTTTGTATATTATATGAAATGGTTTGAATATGGTGCAAAAATTAATAAGTTTATCGTTGTTAATCGAAATAGTATAACGTATATGTAAAAAATATGGAAATATGTAAATAAATAATATATATATTTTATATGACTCACGGTTTTTTAAGGAAATATAAAAGTATATTTAAAAGTATAATAATGCACACATAAAAACCGATTTCTATTTTCATCATTAAAATTTTAAATTTCGGTAAATTTTTTTATTTTTTAATAATATAGAAAAAACCGCATATGTACCACAAATGTTCCAAACATTAAAATATACTCTTTATATTATATTTTTAATTATATATTTATGGTACAAAAAAAAATTAAATTTTATTACATTTATGTTTTTTTTTTCAGCAAAATTATCAAATAGCAAATGTATATACATAATATAATAAATATATTAGCAAAATATAATTTAAAAATCATCATGAATTTTATATTAGAAAATGTGGTAATACAATATTTATAATATATGAATACATGTATAATACGATCATATAAAATAAATGTGTGTGTTATATGTTATTATATCTATGTATACATATTAGTAATGTGATGGGATTTTATTTTTGACATTATCATATGTTCAAAAAAAAAAAAGAAATACAAACAACGAGAAAGGGATTTTCATTTTATTTTATTTTGTCTTTCCTATATATAGAAAAATGAATGTCGTTTTTATTTTAATGTGACTGATGATTTAAAAGCGTGTGGTCGTTTTTATTTAATTTAAATATTCAATAGAAATATACAAAAATGTGGCGAATTGTATTTTTAATAAAACATTTGTATACATGTATATATAAGAAACATTCTCACTTATATATACTCGTATATATAGTAAATAATACCAATAATAAGAATTTTTTGACCGCAGATGTTATATATTAAAATCCAAAAATAGCGGTTTGCAGATGTAGAAAATATATTTATGTACAATATAATTCATATATAACGTATATTACCTATACCATATATGTTTTGGTAAACGATAATATGAAACCAAGCAAAAATGTGTTACACCCATTAAACATTATTTATACATTATACGTATCAATTTTTATAAATGTATACATTATATGTTCTCTTACTGCATATATACTATATGTATTAATGACTAATATCGCAATGATAAGAATATTTACTTGTGTAAACCGAATAAAAGAAAAGTTTCGTGTTTAAAATATACACAAAACTAAACAAAAAGCACATTAAATATTTAATATTTTTTGTTGAATAACATTATAATTTATAATAAACAATGACAATGCATACAGAATATATATCAGCAAAGCCATGGGAGATATACATTTAATGAATTATCAAAACAAATCCACTCCGTTGGTCATTTATAATATATTATATTACAATTACAAATATTAATATAATATTGAACATCTTTTAAAATCCAGTATATCATACTGATTGTGAACTTAGAAATTGATATTCGAGCAAGCACAAATGTGAAAATTTACTGACTAATTTTCACAGACATGAGTAAAATTAAAAAAGAGTATATATATGGTAATGTATTTTTCATATTACTTAAATTTACATGATTTTCTTTATTTGAAATCGAATTTAATTATGGACATGTCAAGCAGTAGTTATTATTATACATATAGATGAAATATTATATTACATATATTATAAGAATTTCAGGGGGAAAAATACTCTGATATAAAATTTGTTCTTCAATATATCTGGAATATTACGATATGATTTTAAATCTTAGTCCTACTCTTCTTCTTCTTCTAATTTGCATATGAGTTGAATGTTTTAATCAATTTTAGTTTAGGTTTTTAATGTAATAATATTAAATGTGAAATAATAAATAGGGTAGATTGGGGTAAGGTGTACGGACATCTGAATTATTTCGGAAAGAATTAATTTTAAAATTCTCGGTTAGACAAAAATAAATACCAGTAGCAGTATAAACAAAATTCTCAACATCCCATAAGAATTTTTATTATTTAAAATTTGGGGCAGCTTGCGACATTGAAAATATGACAGGCTAGGATTAAAGCAAATCATAAGGAACAATTTCTACTAAATAGGGAAATTTTTTTTATTAAATTCTTAAATTTGTTCAAAAACCCAATTTCAGTCATGGGTTGGATATAATTATCCGGCTGCTCACAGACAGCTATGTATACAAATTTTATCTCCGATTTTCTAAAAACTTTTATTGTTGTCAATATTCCTATTTAATTTTCATTTACATATTAATAATATAATTAATTCAACTATATTAAATCCAATTTTACAGATACGATACAGATACGGTACATAATATACTCGTATACCTCGTTTTTATATATAAGGTATATAAAAACCATTTAATTTAGTAGTTACAATTTTTAAAATTGTTTTCAAATCTATTTTCTTTTTTCAAAAATAAGTTTACAAATGTATATTCTTTGAAAATATATAGTCTAGTTCATAAAATTTCTTTTCATTTTAATAAAAAAAAAATAAATATTAATTATGTTTTATTTTAAAATCATAAAATTTACAATTTTTTTTTTGATAATAATTACAAGTATATCTATATGTTCATGTTAGAAAGAATATTATTGGCATTTCCGATAATATTTCCTATACTATAATAAATAACACTAAATAATAAATACGTTATATCGACATATATTACTTAATATATTGATAATCAATATATACCTGTATTAGTAAATATTTTATCAAATACGCTGTTTAAGTTTCCAATAATTGAGTATGTGTCTGTGGTATGTATGTTATCGATACAATCGTCATATTTTAGGTTTTTATATTATTATATACTTTTACGTATATCTGCAGCTGTTTCAAAAAATTTTTTTTCTGCATAAATTAGTACATAAATATTAATTATTCATCATCAGAAAAAATGATATACATATTTAAATATTAGGTGTATTTCATAAAATAACAAATTACCAACCAAAAGGCATATGATGATGAGATAAAACAAAATGTTAAACAAACCCAAATCTAATTTACAAACAAATTTTGTTGTTGTTCAGCACCATTTGCGTTTAATTATATTAACATAATTTAATTTTATACTATATATATAAATATTTTTGTATTTGTGCATTATGATATATATAATATGTTATATATAAATAGATATATATACATATATGTATTTATTATGAAGAGATAAAGAAAACTCGTATATTTTTACATTTCTTTGTATTTTAACTAATACATACTGTAGCACATATATATTTATTTTATGTTAATATAATTAAACAAAATATATAGATAAGTCATGTCACCTCGTTCCATATTTTATTTATTTAATACATTTTTTTTTGTGTGGATATTTTTATGACCGTACCGTTGCTATTTGATAAGAAAACTTATTTTGTGTCCGCCTACACTCTGCTCTATATACACTATCAAAAACGTAATAAAAAAACAAATATTATTCGAAAAGGTAAATATTTGTTATTTTTTATATAGCATCACATATTTTATAACAATATGCATAAGCAACAAATAGATAGAAATTAAAAAAAGAGTTATATGAATTATAAACTATATTTGTAACTTTTTTCCGTTTTATTATAATTAGTTTTTCTTAAATGAATTATTATATTTTCTATGTTAAATAAATGTTACTATAAAAAAAGTAATAATGTATATATGTATATTGTATATAAGTAGGTACTATTTTAATTTTGATTAACTAAACTTTAATATCTTAATATTAATATTTATACCTCATATGTTATTATATTTTAGTCATTTTATCTAATAATAATTATCTAATTATAAATTATGTCTAATATAATAAAATAAATAATATTTAAAAACAACAGAAACTTTATGAATATTAAAATATTATATATTACAATATAATTATAAGCCATGTTAATAAATAATAATTCAGATACAATATGTTACTTCGAAACAATAAGGATTAATCCAAACATCTAAATATACATATAGAATAAAGGATATATATTTAAATATATTACATTAAATTTCGAAGTTAATTTTAAGAATAACATAACTATTCATGCAAAATTAGTAATTGTAATGTTAGTTACAATAAAATACTGTATGATATGAGTAGGTAAAAAATGAGTAAAATTCGTAAATTACAATATTACTAAAAAAACTGTATAAATACGTAAATTTTATATATTTTGGTATATTGCGTTTATAGAATAGTAAATCAGTTTCTTATTAAAATTAAATAGATTTGAAAAATATTCAGTCAAATTTAAACTTAAAAATTTATAATATTTGAATAAGCTTCAAAATATATTTGTCTTAAGGTCACTACATAAAATTGCTTTACATGAATTATCAAATTTTACTTAGTTGATAATCCATATGTATTTTCAATAAGTGTTTCGGTCGAGTGGAAATGAAAATTACATGTATTTTTTCATCGACGTCAAATATACAATCCATAAATAGTTACAATACAAGTAAGTACTTGTTATTTCGCTTCGAAAAAGAAATATCATCCACTTGTTTTCGCCCGTTTCCTATAGAGAATTCGATTAATCCTCACCTTGTAATTACATTAAAGATGACATTTTCATATTTACAAGTGTTATATGAATTCTTTTTCGAAGAAATTAAGATCCATAAATATATTATACTGCCTTTCTCACTAAAGTGAAAATAATTTAAATTTTGCTTCCATTATTTTCACTATAGATCTGAATTTTAATCAGAAAATATATATCGAAAAAGTTGTCATATCAATAACAACAATCAAATATATGCGATGCATATCTATATGTATAATAATTCAAGTGTGGATTATTTAATTTTAGTTTTCAATTTATTATTTTATATAAAATGCTATACTATGTACTAACATATATCAATGAACAGTCATTGTAAAAATATATATATTATATATGGTATATACTCGTATATTAAAAATGTGTCACACAAATTGATTTTTTTCTGCTATATTCCATAATATTACATTTAACGAAATCTATAAAATTTATTTCAATTACTACCTTCATTATCACTCCCCTAAGGCTAAACATTTATACTTGTATGTATGTACTTATACGCGAGTACATATACAATATATCAATATAAACAAATTGCTATAATAATTATATTGTGTAACGAAACAGAGGACATTATCAATTTTTTTTACATTTTCCTATATTTGAGTAAATGATATATAACGACTACAACAACACCAACAACATCAACAACAATAATAATACCCCAATAATAACCGCAGCAAAAATTAAACATATCCATAATAAAATATATACTCGATTTAATCAATTTTTGTGATCACATTCATATCACAGGGTTTTTGTCCATATTATACATCACAGAAATATTATAAAAATAGAAAAATTGTAGGACATTCAACATTTATTGAAAAATTGTATGAATTGTATATATATATATAGGTACATATGGGAGTAGAGGTAGGTATAATTTTGGTAAAGAAGTTAAAAATAAAATAAGGAATATTTTTTTGACCGTATGTAAATCGATTTATTTTTCAACATAACCTCATGAGCTCATTACTTCGATGCGAAGCTGATCGTTTTTTCACGTTTCGAAAGAGGGAAAAGTCGGTTGGTGTCAAATCTGAAGAAAAATGTAAATGTTAGTCTTATTGTGAGCCATGTTATGATTTTTCATCTGCGCAGTCTTCCAACTTAGAACTGACATTTCTGGTTTTGTCACCTCATTTCGTTTATGTTCCATTTACGACCATAACGAAATTTAATCAATTACTTATTAATCAATTACTACCAAGCCATATAAATTTAATTTTCATATTAGTAATCTGTCTTAAATTTTGTATGCCACCATCACAGTATATATGACCGATGTCAAAAATAATATATAACCGCCATCTCTTAGAATTCAAATTTCTTTATCAAACCGCCCACTCAAATAAATAATAATATATGCTGTATGTATATATGATACTTATCATTATTTTAATTTTCTTCTACGTATATAACAGTGTGTATCATCAGTATCACACAATACAATAAAAAAAACACACAGACAGGTTATTTTTATTTTTCATTTTAGTAAATTTATACATATGCGGGTGCTATATGTTTTTGTCATTTTTAAACATTCATTTGTCTATTTATTTTAAATGATAACAAAAAAAAAAAAGAATAATTTATATACTTATTTGTTTGTATTTATAATGTATATAAAATATACATATCGAGTATAATTACATTATATTTGAAATCTATAATATAGAAAAGAAACAAAACCTATTCCAATGAATGTTATTCATTATCATATTTACTATATTATTTATATGTATTTGGAATAAATTTTCTTTAATGTTAGCATATTAATATTTATTGACATAAATGTGAGCAATAATATATATTTATAAATGGATGCATATAGCATACGTACATATTATATCTGCATTTATCAGTGGCGTCTCGTAAAAAAAATATTTTCAAATTACAATATCACTATATTTTTCTAGTAGTCGAGTTTAATATAGACTAAATCAAGGCACAAAATTTTCCGGAAAACTTTTATGAATTATCGTCTTTTTTATTTGCGGACCATAATCTTAACGAATTTCTCCTTTTTGTATACAGAATTGTAAATTATAAACAATTTTCAATCTGTGATATTGTAGAAGAGATTTTTAAAATCACTTCACTCGCTCGAAAGATATAGCCTATTTTCCGTTTGATATGTCAGTAAAATTTTGTACGAAATATTATTTAGTTAGTGTAGTTATAATTTAGTCTACTTTCAAATCGACTACCAGAAAAAAAAAAGATATTGAAAACTGAATACTAATTCTCATGAGTCGCTACTGGTATATATATTTATATCGTAATATTGTTATATAATATTATGAAAAATTCATGAAAAAAGACATTCTATTATACAGGAAAATTGCTTCTAAATTGCTATAAAAATATATATAAATGTATACATACGAGTATACTAGATACGACAATATAACATAAATATATATATATATGAAAAAATATCATTGTCAATTTTATCAAAATTGTATATCTGTGCTAAAAATGAAAAACAATATCACATACAAATCAATGGACAACTATATAACAAAAGGATATCAATATGTGAATTGGGAAAATATGTACAAATATGTATGTGTAATATGTACAATATATGTGCGCGTATATTCGATAGGTTGATTATGTATATATATAATATATGTCTAATATTTATATATATGGATCTTTGCACATATTAGGTTGTCAACTATCTCCCTTCCGCCTTTTTGCTCTTTATTCAATGCTTTATAAAAAGTGTTACAGTAATCGGATTTAGTTAAAATATGCGCCGTTTTGTTCGATAATCTGTTTCCATCTAGACTGCAACTTCATAATACCTCCCTCGTAGAAGCCCCCCTCCTTATTTGCGAAGAACTCGGACAGCCACTTTTCACAAGCCTCTTTTGAGATCAACTTTACACCACCAAGGGCGTTCGCCATGGACAGGAACAGGTGGTAATCACTTGGCGCTATGTCCGGGCTATATGGTGGATGCGATAAAACCTCCCATCCGAGCTCCCGTAGCTTCTGACGAGTCATCAACGAAGTGTGTGGTCTGGCGTTGTCCTGGTGGAACACTACACCCTTCCTTTTGGCCAATTCTGGACGCTTCTGGTCGATCGCCTGCTTCAAGCGGTCCAGTTGTTCGCAGTAGATGGTAGAATTAAGCGTCTGGCCATATGGGAGCAGCTCATAGTGGATGATTCCCTTCCAATCCCACCAAACACACAGCAAAACCTTCCTGGCCGTCAATCCCGGCTTGGCCACTGCTTGGGACGATTCACTGGCCTGCGACCACGACCGTTTTCGCTTGATATTGTCGTATGTGATCCATTTTTCGTCGCCAGTCACCATCCGCTTCAAGAATGGGTCGAGTTCGTTCCGTTTCAGCAGCATTTCGCAAATGGAAATTCGGTCCATTAGATTTTTCACTGTTAATTCATGTGGCACCCAAACATCAAGCTTTTTTTTGTATCCAGCCTTCTGCAGATGGTTTAAAATGGTTTGGTGACTAACTCCCATCTCCTGGGCGATGTCACGAGATGCCACATGCCGGTCTAACTCGATGTATTCCATGATTTGATCGGTATTTGTCGTCACAGGTCTTCCGCCGGCTGGCTTATCCATGGTGTCGTTTTCACCGGCTCTGAATCGTCGAAACCATTCCTCCGCGGTTCGAAGTGATAGAGTACCATCCCCCAAAACACCATTAATCTCACGGAACGTTTCTCTAGCGGATTTGCCTTTAACGAAGGAAAACTTTAAAATAGCGCGAATTTCGGCGTTAGTGAACTCCATGTTTACACGTCTATAACTGTTGAACGCAATATCCAAACTAATCATACATAGTGTCGTTTTGTTTGTTATGTCAAGAGCTTTCAAATTATGTACAGTGTTGCCAGATACGAGCTCTGTAGCGCTTTGTACATAGCCGCGAAATTAAAAAGACAAAAAGGCGGAAGGGAGATATTTGACAACCTTATATATGCTATACTATATACATATACAGAAGCTCATTGAAAATTAGACCTCCTTTCATAATTGGAATTTATGGGAAATTAGAATCAAATATTTTTACTATTGGCGAAAAAGTAATTAAAAATAAGCAGTGATTATTTGTACTTTCAAAAGTAATTTACTAATAAATAGTAAAAAAATAGTAACTTGGATATAAGAAATAGGTGAGTAAACCGAAACTGCAAGGAAATGATTTTTTTTAAGAAAAAAATTAATCTTTTGAAATGAATGTTATAACTATGCAGTATGCAATTTAAATCATATATTTCGTGTAGATAATTAATTTGTTGTGTCAGTATGCTTTCTATTTAAAACCCATCTTTATTGTTCATATCAGAGAGAACACTCTGTATGTGTACATATTTTATTTTTGATTTTTTAATTTTATAATAAGTATGGTAAAATGTATAATAGAAATATACATACAATCCAAACTTTTTAGGAAATAATATTAAATAAATAAACTTTAATTAATTATTTTCCATGCATACATGTGACATGTGATTAAAAAAAATTTCTCCCAGCATAAAATAAAATAATATAAAATTCGTTAAAAATAAATTTTTGATAATAATAAATTTTTAATTTATATTAACACAAATTATAATAGTTTTATTAGAGAATTAATTTCTTCGACGATAATAATATTTTTTATGGAATGAATTAGCTCGGCTTTTTCGTCTTTTACTGAAACTAATTTAACTGATAAATGTATATGCATCATGGTATCACTATACTGGTACTATGTCTGAATATTTCAGAGTGCATAGTATTCATATAGTGACGATACCCATATATGCTTATACTTCTAACAATTGAAAATATAATTTTATTGTTAATTTCAGAATTTTTAATTTTTATAATACAATATATGTATATATAAATGTTGTTTAATTAATTTTTACAACTATATTATATTGTATACAGGGTACTTCTAATATTTATTGAAAACCTTGAATAATTACTAATTATTGTATATTGTACGATCATAGCTGGTTTCGATCTGATTGATTATTCATGAATTGCGTTGGTCATCTCATCAGGGGCGTTAAAAATTATGTTTCCACTTATTGATTATTTTAAAGAATATTTTTTTTACTCCTAATTTATTTTCACTAATTTCACAAAACATTTTGTAATAATATTTTAGCGTCGGCACTGTTATTAGTGGATTTGATATTATGATATGATTATTATAATTTGTTTAGTTATGATTTGTAGAAATTTGAAACTTTATCTAAAAATATTTTTATAAAATATGAATAAATGTATAATTATAAATTATTAGTTAAAGTGTGTTAATATTATTTTAGTATGATATTCATGAATAAAACTATTTATGTAATGATTTGTACTATGTAAATTGGAAACAATTTTTAGTGATACTATTATAATAGTAAACATTAATTTTTATGTGCCGCATAGAAATAAATAGTAAATAATTTGTTATACACACATTGAAGTTTACTAATTAATGGAAAAGTTTATTATTTTAATTAATTTTCTTTCTATATAGTGTAGTAAACTCACTTACGAACAAAAGAATTAAAATAACATTTATAAAAAATAACTTAACTTAAAAAAACTATTACTATATTAAAATTAGTTTAACACGAATCATATATTATATATTATTTACTGTTCGAACTTACATTCTACTTATTTCTATTATATAAAATTAATAATAACTATTACATTATAATATTGGTTATTACTCTCTGAAGCTTGTAGTACATCTGATTTTAAGTACAATTATTTTATAATTGTAATAATTTGAACAATAAACCTTTACCGTTCAATAAATATATTTATATATAGTGGAAGACTCTACAATAGTAACTTTATAGTATTTTTTTCTATTATCTTACTTATTATATTGAAAGTAGAGTGTAAAAAAATATTTTTGTACAAACATAAAATATAGATATTAAATTATGTATGTAATTTAAATTTAATATTTATAATATTTTTGATAAAATAAATATATTTTTATACATAGTGAATTGATACATATAAACTATGTAAGTATAATAATTGGAAATTTAGAATTGGCCTTCAAATTTCTTGTCCTAATTTTTCAGTACTTACTGTATTAAATGGTTTGTTATGTATATATACATAAATATATATAAGAAGAGGGTTTGAGAAAAATTGGTAATACCACAAGGCGAAATAAAACCAACGAAACCAACAACTATATTACTACATATTATAACCAATGGAGAAATATATATACATATATATAATATTATATACATAAATATATTGTATTTCCATTTTAAATCAGCCGCAAGTTGACATGGCTACTTCTTTTCTGTTTTATTGATTTAGATATATCTTTTTTCGTTCTGCCAAAAAAAAATTTATCCGGCTCGTCTAACAATAAGAAGATATAGGCCTGGTAAATTTACGATTGTTGAAAAACATCAAAATTTCAAATGTATATATATACCTATTTCGGTCGTCCTAAAATACACACTATAGGTATAAAGTATATAAATATATATACATTTACATTTATTTATGTTATAAGAAAAGAAATATATTTTTTTTGCGTGTCGTTATTCTGTATCAATATCATATTTAAATAAACATATATGTATAATATTTATATAAAATATATAACATCCGTGCATATATTGTATATTATATATATATTTGTAAACATATATTATTGAGAACACATTATTTTCTTATATTATATATTTATCTATACAATTGGGGGGATCAAATTCATGACCACTAATAAATTTGATTAGGATGTGTCAATAATATGGTAGAATAAATGGTTAGAGGGTGAAAATGTTATTAAAAGAAAAATAAAAACAAAAATTGTGTAATATGTGAAGAATAGATTTTTTTGTTTTTTTTTTAAACAAACCTCGTATGATGTTTTACTTTTCTTTTAAGCATTGTTTCATCAATATCATAAAATCATTTTACTAAATAATAAGTGGAGCATTAAAATTCAGCATTGGAAGAGCGACAGTGAGAGAGCGGTGTATATGAGTTAAAAGAAACATTTTGTAATAATTTATCAAATATATCAATTGTAAAATAATTTTAAAAAATTGTTTATTTATTTTGTATAATATGTGTACGATAAAAATAAACAATGTTAATATATTTTGAAATGAAAAATTGTTTAAATATTCTAAATTTATTATCATTGCTAACATTTTAGTGTCTTAAACTCATATGTAATTAATTTTTCTGTTGTTGTTGTATAAAAAAACAGTTATGTTAATTATGGTATGTTGCTGGGTGACCATTTGTTCGTTAATGGAATAAAAAGAAAAACGGATATCTTTGAAAATATGGTGTTGGAAGCTATTCAAAGATTAACAATGTCTGCACACACATAACTTTGGGCTAATCACCCATATAAAAATAATAGTATTATGAAAACATCTATCTTTCGTTAATTACAGTACAGTACAGTACACAATTGGTAAATGATTATATATTCCCATGCGGAGTAATTTACCAACTTGGTTGTAATGAAAGGTTTATTAGATGACATAAAAGCTCTACTAGGAGCAAAATATGACTTAAAAAAAAAATTATATATATATAAAATATCAATTAAATAAAATTTATTAACACAAATCACATTTTAATTCAAATATGTATTTTACACAAATTAAATACATTCTTTTAAAATTTTTTCATATGTGCAATTATGGTATATTATTTACATGAGTTTATTTGTGTATTAAAAAAACAATAATGATTTTAATAAAATAAATAAACCAAAAATTTTTTAATTTTAATTTTAATGATATTTTTTCTTTATGTCAATTATAATATTATTTTTTTTTTGTAACATTCAGAAATGTAAATAGTTTATAAAAATTATGTAGAAAATAAAATATTAGAAATTAAAACTTACGAGTAAATGAACGAAAACCAGCATCATCACTATTAGAAAACATTTCTTAAATTATTTATAAATTAACTTTTAAAATAATATTAAAACTGAAAGTGCAAAACAATTAATATTTTTAGTTTTTTATATAAATTTATTTATTAATCACTATATGCAGTGGAAACCAGTATAATACACAAATTGTAAATGAATAATATTCCGTTTTTAAATAAACTAATAGCAAAAGGTTAATCAAAAATTAAATATAGTAAAATTGCACTGTGTACTTGTGCATTTTCGAAAAACGAAAAAAAATATACGTTTATAGTTTTCACAAGAGTATAGTCAACAAACTAAAACATATAGTCTAAATTTATGATGTACCATTTTAGGGTATGCGTTATGCAAATGTAAATATGAGAAAAGGAAATTACAAAGTATGTATATAAATTAGGGTGACAATAAAATACCTTACCTTACCACACACTTTTTATAGTTATATTAAGAACTAGTATACTGAAAGAAAAAAAACTCAGGTAGTGATTTTTTTTTATTAATCAAATTCAAAAAACAAACCAAGGGTATATAGTTTTTATATTTTCATCTCATATTATTTTATTCAATAATTTCATTTATCTTTGTACTATTTTTTTTATTATATAATTTTTTATATTTTTAAATATATCTTCTCATACATATATAGATTATTTTTCTACCCTCAAAAAGGTTTTAATTTTTTTTCCTTTCACATTTATTTTTTATCCTCATCCCATAATTTCTCTCTGTAACGGAATTTTTTATGTAAATTAATTTTTATTATTTATACCCAAATATATTGTTTGATGGTACATAGACGAGTCTATACAACAAATACAACAAATAAATTTAAGTTATTATAGTATCTACTTTTATACATACAATTAAGTAAAAACATATTTAACCAATATAATTTAAATAAATTAATTTTTCATTTAAATACATATGTAAATATATAAATATTAAATTATATTATTAATATTAATACATATTGATATTATATATATATATAACATTTGATTCTCTCCAATGCATAGAAATTAACAGTAAAATATGGAAATGCAAATTTATTTTCGTATTTTTTTCTTGCAAATATTCGTTATTATTTAGATTAATCTTATTTTTGGTTTATTTTTGTATTTAATTTTTTGCTTGCATATTCAAAAATGAAATTGTCAATTATTATGAAATTTAACAACATAAATGTCAGATATAACATGTGCAATAGTGTAGTGAAAGGGAAACAATTTAGATTCAAAATTTATATGGTTTGTTCTTAATGTTGTTACAGCTATATATATTAAGATATTTGACTAGATTTCGAAAACTTTACAAAAACTGTTATATAAGTAAGGGAAGAGATAGAGTAATTGAAGTAGTAACAAAATTTACTGTTTCCGCAACAAAAAAAATTTGCATGGAATTAAATTTTTTTAATTGTACAATATATTTTTCCATTACTATGGCGTCCCAATTTGCAAAGCATTTTATAGAATTTCTTTTGTATTCAAATCTACAATCAATAGTTTATATAAAATGAGAAAAATAATATCTTACTTGAGAAATGAATTAATGATAAAATAAAAGAATGTAATATTTAGAAAAAGAAAAAAATATTTTTATTGCACAAACGTTTAATTCAAAGTAAATTATTTTGATAACATTTACCATATAAATTTTATATTTTTTACGAAATTATTGACCTGATTTTAAAGCACCCTGTAAAATAGCATATACGAAATATTATTCTTTCTCTAAACAATTTGACCATATCATATGTTGCTAGGTGGAACATATCAAAAATTGAAAAAACGTCAACAGATCAATCATATTTTTCATTTAAAATATGACAGATAAAACATTACTGGACAAAACATACTTTTTAAATATACAATATATATTTTGAAAAGATCCTATTCACACATTTCTTTTTATATTTTGGGTTTTATTATTGTAAAAATTACAGTATGCAATTTTGAAATGAAATTAAATAATATGAATTGCAGAGAATATATATATTATGTGTATAAAAAAAAATTGATTTTGTTATGGTTATTGACCACTTGTCCTTTTTTTCGGTAATTCTTTTATATGAACATTTTCTATATTTAATATAAAATTTCAGATGATGTAACACGTATAAATAGATTGATTCAATATATTATTGTTGGTTTTTGAAAAAGAATATTTTGTTATTTATTTATAATAAGACTAACACCCGGTCTTTTCTTTTGATAATCCATTAAATTGTTTACATAAAGTGCTATAACATATTTACAAATTATAAAATTTGCTACAATTTTTATAATAAATTTGATTTGAATAAAATGATAACAAATAATTTTATTTTATTCTGAGTGAAATTTAAAATATACAATGTGATTTCAAGTTTTATATATAATAAGATGAAACACCTACAAACACTTATGCCACTCTCTTTACAAAATAGAAGAAATAACTAAACATTACATTTATGTATATTATTCTGAATATTTCTTGGTTGCACATTTATTTATTTTACACGTATAAATAATTTATCAAAAAGATTAAGTAATATTAACAATTAAAACTATATAGTATAAGTAAGGCATGATTTTGCATACAATATAAATAATTATTTAATTTGTAACTTAATCGACGTTATGGATTGATTTATAGTTACATATTATTTAAAACACTTATATCTTTGAAACTGATAGTCCTGGTTAATGAAATATTTTTACATAATTGTAGCGAAACATATTGTTTTATTGTTTTGGCAAGAAAATAATAGATTGCACCGTTAAATTAAAAAAAAATACAAAATCTTTTTGAACGAAATTTTGAAAAAAAAATGGTTATTTCTCAAATGTACTTTTTGTACAATGACTCGAAATTGAAGGAAGTTATAAAAAATAGTATACTACTGATAAATTAGGAATTTATTTATTTATTTAATTTATCTTTACAAAGTCGGTGATTTTATAGTTTTTGTAATTATAAATAAAATATAATCGTAATAAATAAAATTATAAAGGTGAATGTTACGTTCACAATGTACTTGTTCTAAAAATTAAAATTTTTTTTTTTTCTGTTCACAAAGTACATAAGAATTATATATAAATAAACGTCAAAATTATAAAGTTTTGAACTTTTAATTTTAATGAAAAATTAGTTATAATAAATATTAATTCAAAAGTGATAATAAATACCGCTAATATTAATATTAATATTAATATTAATATTAATATTTATTTTATATTTGTTTTGATAAGTTTAATTTAAAATTATAATCTACTAATTGTGAACCTAGGATAAAACTCATTATTTATAGAAAAATAAACAGTGGCAGATCAGAGTATTTGGTGTGTCATCCAATGACACCATGTTGAAAGATAACAAACTTTGAAGTTATCTGATATTAATATAAATTGAAAGAATATTTCCGTGTTATAACCTTTATTGTATTCACGTATATTTAGAATAAGGATTAACGGTTCTTGTGTATAAATTTGAGGTCTCAATGGTGTTTAGAAAATATGTTATGGTCATCACCAAAATAGGCGTGTTAGTACTGAACATGTTCCCCTATATAAGATGAAGTACCATTACTACCTAATGAATGAACCATTTACCCATTTCCAGAATTGAAATTTCATTAGCTGCTAATGTGACATTTAATAGGGGCGAAATAAGCATTTAGTTGTAGCATAATCAGTTTGTGTTAATGAAGTTTCTATTATTACTAATGTCAGTTTTATCATTATTATTATTATCATCAAATTATTTTATTATTATTTATTTGTATCAATAATTTTAAATTAATCAGCTAAAGTCAAATGTAAAGGTCTTGCCACAAAGAATACAAACGACCGATTTTCGTATGTAATTGTGAATTTAAATAAAAAATAATAAATATGTACAGCTTCATTAAACACGATTTTCAAAATTTTTGGCCATTAAAAAATGTTGTTATAAAATATTTGTTGATAATGATACTACTAACGCAACTCCATTAAAATAAACCAAATGCATAAATTAATTAAATTATCAAACTTTAAACTTATTAAATTATCATAGAAAAAATTTGCAATTAATATTTTTTATTTTTTTATTATATTATCACATACATCAGTATGAGAAAACAATTTTCATTTGAAATAAAAATCATAAGAAATACCTTATGAGTATTTATTTAACCACAAGCTCATATACTTTTCTTAAATATGTAAATGTATCGGATTGGGAACCAAAATGTGCGTAAAACACCCCCAAAAGAAATAACATGCGTTTTTTGGAATGAATGTTTATACGAGGCTAATGTACAGAATTAATACAAAATTTATGAATATTGAATATTACAATTCTGAAATACTTGATATCTTTAATTCATGCAAATATTGTTTTTCTATATAATCGGAATTCTGCTTATTGTTAACAAATATTTATGCAAACAAAGACTTTAAGATGACTAGGGGTCAGTAAAATCGAATGGTTCTGCTCGCAAAGTAGGATACCTAAAGCATCTATTGAGCCTCTCTAACAAGTGAATTATACAGGTTGTTTCTACATACATCCCATTCGTTTTACGGAATATCTATATCTAACATTGCAGTCAAGAAGTAAATTGCTCCGGCTGTTACTTTACTACAATTCACAAATTGGTCTGTAATTATGTTTTGATGAATAATTCAATTATTCTTTCTGATTCCTTAAAAGAACAAAAGCTAATCCAAAGTAATTTGAGTAATTTTCTATATAACTAGTGCGTCGCTGAATCTCTTAAAGAATTAAAAAATAAGTATAAGATTCATCTCCTAAAAATGACTTTTAAATTTCTTATATGATCAACAAAATTTTGTATTTATTTCCACAACTGTATGTAAAATGAAATTTATTATAAAGCATTTTCTGTGGACATTTTCATGCTACGGCAGTATCAAACATACATAAGAATGTTCACTAAATTTTTGTGAATGAGCAATAATTTTACTCCAATGCGATTCTTTCGAATTGAAAAGGTTGTACTTAACAACAGTACATTTTATTCAATATAAAATTATATCCAGTATTTCCAAAATAAAAGATTATAATTAATTCACACAACCAATAATATTAATAATAATAATAATAATAATAAATTTTTGCTCAAGGCCAACATATTTATTCATATTACTTATACCTACTATATATTGAATAATACACAACGCAGAGATTTTTTAACACATACCAAACTATTTTTGTAACATTTACTGAATGGATTTATATAAAAAAATTAACTTTCTCAATCATAATATGAATTTCGTGTATTTTGATTGGTCCAGTTAACGAACAAATACACAACGGGAGATTAAAAATTTAACTTTCAATCAAATTTTATAAAATGACGACGTATGTATGCGGCAAGGTTGTTATGTATAATATATTATAATATAAAGTCAAACTAAACCATATTTTCGTAAAACTCCACATATTTTATATATATATTTTAACAATAAAGATTTTTTATAATTGTATATTTTACTACGTGAGTAGTATATACATATGTATATAATGATTGACAATCCCATAAATATAAAAGTAAAGAAATTATTTAATGGTTTTTTTCTTTAATACAATTCTTACAATTTGATCATCATTTTATTAAGGAAAATTAGCTGTTATATGACTATAGAACAAAAAAAATTAAATTATATAGTTTCTATTTAATTATGTGCAATTTATATACTATTGTTAATAAAAATTAAATGCGTATAGTACATGCAATACACAGAGAAACTTTCTTACAAATATAATAACGATAAAGTTCTGTAAAATATTTATGGTCAAATCAATAATGGAGAAAAATATCCTTATTATTGTGAGAAGATATGGTAATATATAATGTTTCTACATACATATATATTATAAGTTTAGTTTAGTGTGCCATATTACTATATATAGAGAATTTTATTATATATGATGTATATATTGTTACAAAGTAAATTTTCACAATGTTAGGGTATATATATAATTAAATACATTAAGACTTATGCCAGGACAACTTTATTATACATTCATATAATTTAAACATACTTCAAACGATGTATGTATATGTATTGTTATATAATACATAAAATTGAAAATATGCTTTATGTTTTCTATAGAATAAGTATAAATACAGATTTTTTTATAAGTAAATATAGTATTCGAATATATTTGCATACATGTACACTAAATATGGTAAAGAGAAAATTACTTTTTGAAAAATATTGCAATTTGGTTTAGTGGAATATAATAACTATAGAATATTTCCTATAACTAGATATTTCATTTCCATAAATATAAAATTATTTTATTCGTATTTATTCAGAAGAAAGTTTTTATGTATTATATAATTTTATAATTTTCAAAAATTAATACTAAACACTGAATCACTTATGAATCAAATATATTTATATATTTAAAATTTACATTTATGATATATTCTAATCTGTATATAATACAATTTATTTTATGATCTTTGAATTAATTCCCTTGTTAATATTGTTTCAGTAATTTAATTACAATTTCTTATATTATTTTCATAATTTTCTCTTCCATTGTTTACAAAAAAAATGTAATCATGAAAAAAGTGGTTATTCCATAAAATTCCATCCTTTACCTGAACAACAATTATAATAATAATATTTCATTAAATTTCATTTCATTCATCATATAATATAATATGGTATATCCATCATTACATATATGACGATATAATATATACAATATATACAAACTTTTAATATTATATAAATAATTGTTTATAATATATAATATATACATATACATAAAAAATTATTTATCGTATCTAACCTATTCATTTGAATATGTATGTAAAAACAAATAGAAAATTATATAAATATATTATTACATACATAACGTAATATGTAACCTTCGAAAATCTCAATATACTTTCAAATAATCATACAATATTACTATTCTACAAATAATATATGGGTAAAATAACAATTTTGTTTGATCGAAATATGTTATATACATAATTTCATATGTATTATATATATAATTATATACATATACTATGATTCAATTTAGTTTAGAACGATATTGACCGCAACACAAATTTATCATTAGCTGTGTTGCCATGAGAAAACGCATAAACAAATGAATTATATAATATGTATATGGGATAATAAATTTGTATTCTATATTTCTGAAACTGAATATACATATATATTATACACGAATGTAACATTTGTGTTATGTACACATAAACGGCACACATATATGTCTTATATACACACATTTATATTATAAAAAACAGTGGTAACTATTATTATTTTATATGTTTGTTGTTCTTAAACATTTTCATATATACACCTACATACTAGCATATACAACATAACTATATTTCGCTTTGATGTAAAAGGTGTCGCAGTACGTATAATTCTAATATATCATGGGTCGTATAGCTGGTATAAAGTTTATGAAATAGACTTACTGTACCTATTTTCGATATTGATACTGTTTGCCACTTTATCAATTTTAAGTTTTGTTGTTTTTTCAAAAAATTCCTAATAAAAATGACTGTTTTTGAGTACCATTCTTATTCTACTAATGATATCTTCTTGCTGTTAATGATTTTAAAAACAATTTTATAAATAAAATGCAAATTTTGGATCATTATTCATTACAGAAACTTATTAGTTTCATATATATATCTTCAGGCATATTGGTACAGGGTTAATTCTATCTCTTTTTTTATAAAATGCTGTTTTAACATAAGTATCACTATTTTTATAAATCGTTAATAAATTAAAATTAATATATCCAAAATTAATAAAAAAAATGTATTTATTTATTTATAATTTTTTAATTTCGATCAATAATACAATTACAATTTTTCATTGCAATAATCAGAATGATTACAAAATTCTCAATGTAAAAACCAATGTTTAGAGAGAATATATAGGTTTATAGGCTAAGCGGACGGAGTTATAACATCAGCCATATTAAAATGTTGAAGGCAGTGTTTTCAATTCGATCACCAGCTGCTAACGTGTTTCTATTTCAATCGCATACAGCACTATTTTTAAATATAAGTATACCCGAAGAACATTTGTAACATGATTTGGAATTGTAATATATAGGTTCATACGTATTTTTTATTTATAAGAGTATATCATAGAGATCATAAAATATATATATGGTATATATATACGTTACTTATAGGCAAAATTATTCATTTATTTCCTAAGCAATAATAAATACATTAATATCTATTAAAATTAATATTAGTATTTATAGTGATGTCATCCTTTGCTGCAATTACAGCTTCAATGCGTCGGGACTTGCTCTCTATATAGACTTTTGAATTTTTTTGAAGTTTGGATTCTTTGCTTAGAGTTTTTTTAATGTTGATATACTAGTTTAATGAGTAAGATACGCTACCGTTAAGTAAATTTTCTAAAATACATAAAAATGAGATTTGATTACCTTTACTTATATTATGAGGACATATGCTGGTTAAATTTGCAATAGTGAAACATTGTACAATATGTGACTAGAAATATATTTTTAACCCATCTACATGCCCTATACGTGTTTAACTATACTTACTGCGATATCCTGTATAAAGGAAAACATTTATTTATATGAAATAGAAACCAATGGATACCTATACAGTTCATATATATATAAAATAACATTATTGATTTAAATAATCTTTGACATATATTATAAAAATAATATAATAATATATGTAAATGCTACACATATTTGTATTTATATCTGTTAAAATTCTATATTATGAAAAAATTAAATGTTTCATCATTATATTAACCGAATCAAATTATTCTATAGAAATTATAAGCGAGTTCATGGGAAACTATGGAAATGTGTTTCCATACTTTTTGTAATAAAATAAATTATAAAAATAAATTGGAAGACTACATCATACAATATATATTATAATAATAATTATTGATTAATTAAAAAACATTTTGTTCTCATTTTAAATCAAGACTAGCGTTGAACGCTTATTAGCAAATCAAATCTAATTTTATTTCCGCTTTTCATGGATTTTATCCGCGGTTTTTATTTCTTGTTTTTCTACAAAATTTTACTATGAATTTATTAATTTAATCTTACAATTAAATTATATTTTAAATATGAAAATATAAATATCATTACATTAAATTTTGTTTCAACAAGTTACAACCTGTTATAACAAAATGTTTGTGCAAGTACACTTGTCGAATGACGTATTTTTATAAAAATCCGTGGATCTGCTCACAAAAAATATGAATATAAATTCTACAGATATTCTGTGGAATAATTGCAACTAGAAATAATTCTAAGGAGAATCCGTAGAAATTATCATCAGAAATATACTAATAATCTAAGGTACATTTTTTATAAAAATCCATTGGCAGGTTGCACTGATCATATAATTTTTAGCGTGTATCCCTATAATATCCATAAATATTTCCTCGGATTGAAACTATGGACTACTACATATAATGCGGACAAACTACGGGCAATGTTAATAGGGTATATATTTCTATAGGTTTAATTATTTGCAAAATATGAATACAAAATAATACATAATTATGAATCAATTAAAAATCACTCGGTAGCGCAGTTGAATAAGCGCTGATATATATATTAATCATGAAATTTTTCGGTATTAATTTTAATACTAAAATTTTTCTGCTGGGTGACCATTTGTTCGTCGATTGAATAAAAAGAAAAACGGATATCTTTGAAAATATGGTGTTGGACGATATTCAAAGATTAATAATGTCTGCACCCACATAACTATGGGCTAATCACCCATATAAAATAATAGTATAATGAAAACATCTATCTTTCGTTAATTACAGTACAGTACAGTACACAATTGGTAAATTGTTATATACTCCCATGGGAGTAATTTACCAACTTGGTTGTAATGAAAGGTTTACTAGATGACATAAAAGCTCCACTAGGAGCAAAATATGACTTAAAAAATTATTTATTGAATGAAAACCATTTGCAATTGAAATTCCATATGTTTCTCGAAGATAAATAAGAAATTGATATTTAATTCTTGAACAAATTTTATAATATATTGTATACGGTAACGGTACAACAAATATAAATATGTACTATAAAGCCTTTTTAGTTGTACAAAAATTTGAAGCTTAAATTTATAGGAAAGTTAACACGCAACTTATATATACATTTATATACAGATAAACATTTCGGGATTATTATTATTGTTTCACGTACTCAAAATACATATACATATAATGTTTAATGAAATAATTACAATAGAATTTGCCGCGCATATGATATACATGATAATGATATGCACAATGATATCTATGAATAAGATCTGTATAGTTCGTGAGAACTATTGTAGATGGCTATCAAAAAATAAACTCTATATATGTACATAAATTTTGTTTGTGTTATTTTATAAGAACTGCATAATCTTGATATTATGTATACAACATTCATATTAATAAATGTACGCAAATCTGAGATACTTAAGGTATTCTATTTTAATATTAGTTATTTATATTCAAAATATATGTTATTGCAATAATATTAATCCAATTTATATATGTATACCATATGTGTTTGTATATTTAAAAGTATTCTAATGTATAAAAGAAGAATAAGTATATTATAAAATATCTTATAATTTTGTCTATACATAAAACAGGAGATGAGATGTTTTATTCATTGTATTCATATGTGCGGGTGTGTATGTGTATCTTCAACGTTATATTTATTATAGTTATATAGTTCATAATGTCATGTGTCAATGTGACCTTAATATATTTATATAAATAATAGGCTTGTTTCTATTTTCTTTCTATGCATTTATTTTAAAATCATTTATGCTGTCAGTTTTACAGGTATACAAACTATATTTTTTTCTATGTGGTCATATATATTATAAAAATAAATAATTTTTATTAGTTTTTTATTGCACCTGTAAGATTTTCCCATGATCTAGAAATTCATGCACATATGTATAAATAAATAAAAATAACAGAATTTTGTCGTTAATCTATTTTGCCTCTTTCCTTTATTATCTGCCTTTACATACATATATATAATAAAATACATAATACCTTTTTTTTCGTGTATTGTAATCTGTATGAACGGTCAAATTTTACAGATCATTGAAACATGTGTAGCAAAATATTTTAATATTAGGGTGTTTTTTGAACATGATAGTAGGTAAACACAAAATGTTTACTATAATTAAGTTTGTTTTTTTTTCAGTATACCAAAGTATCAAATCATCATGAAATTGTAGAATTTTATTTTAAATCAGTGTTGTTCACCAAATTTATAAAAGACTTTGTGAACTTTTTTTCCCCGTAAAATTTGAAATAATGAGTTCATTAACACCTCACCGCGTCTCCATTGGACATCTCTACTGTCAACCCCATAATCAAGACAGTAAAAAATATTCAAAATAGGCTCAATTTTGACATAACATACTATTCGCCATTTCATCTTCAAAAATGTCATATTCCAGTCCGTATATAGTGTCACGATATAAAACAGACGGTGCTGTTTTGTTAGTGAATGACAGTGATATTTAGACTATCCACTAGACAGTACTACTGTCAATAAAAAGTATATTTACAATTATATTAAAGGGCTTGAGTTGTATTCAAATTTAAAGTTCTGTCACGTTTAACACAACACGCTATATTATATATGTTGCTGTATAAATATCCGCAAACAGTTTTAAAGTTTAATCTTATTTGAAAAGTGAATTGTAAATTGTAAGTATATTCAAAAATAATCAATTTTTAATAATTGTATCCATAAAATAACACTTTATATTTATTGAATTATATTTTATTTAAAATTGATTAGTTTCTAAAATCTACGGTTAAAAATGGATGTTTTAAACATTTGGGTCAAAAAACTGGATCTATATATCGTATCACTTCATATAAATCTCTATACCTTTATAAACATATAATACAAAAGGATATACACATGATATATGTTATGTTGGTGCTATGCAGCAGTTATTTCGGGACTATATATTTATAAATAATAAAATATAATGCATAATATTTTGATGAATTAAAACACCTTTTTTGTTTTGTTTTTTTTTTTCTTGTTTCGACCAAAAAAAAAAAAAAGATTTTTTAAAAGATGTTGAACTTTAAATTTTTTAGCTTATAAGTGTTTGTATTATTTGTTAAATAAGGAGGTTTTAATATAAGTAATATAGCGAAAAGTGCTTTATTTAAATTATATTAATATATTTTATCAGAATTTAAGAAATAATTCATAATCACAGTTTATGCTACAAATTGTGCATTTCATAAAAATTATAATATAAAAATTATAGAGCTTCATTCAAGTGCCCAGCGATTGTATATTATTATGTGTATATTTAATAATGATAAAACATGTATTAAACTATTATGTCAAAATTAATATTTAAAGAAAAGTTATATTAAATCATCTTTTTAAAATTGTAACATAAATATATAGTTTATCTTAATTTCTGGTTTTATTTATCAATTTAAATTATAAAAAAACCAAACCGAAAGCATTGTCAGTATGTTACAAAATGCTATTTTTATCTAAACAAATCTTATAAAAATATTACATGCATACAGCCAAAATCTACATAATGATAAATTATATTTATATTATATATGTTATATTATAAAATACCAAAAGTTAATTCAAATACAAATCACCAACACGTCACAGGGAAATTGGAATAAAAAATGTTTTGTGAATAATTGCTAGTATTTCTCTTTAAAATCACGTGAAAATATTTTTGGGTGAATTATTTTTCAGTCTGATTTTATATGTAAAATTGCTATTAGAAAATATTGTTCTATAATATGCATTGTTTTTGAAAAACTATTTAATTTTGAATTGCATGTATAAGTAGTTTATAATATGAAATATTTTATTCATTATTATATTTTATACATACATAGTTACGTTTATGTAGCATATCAGCAATTATATTAAATCATGTATAATTTAAAATTATGATATTGCATTTTGACAACATATATAAAACAAGTGCATTATTACTAAACGAAGGAAAAGATACATATTCGCATATATATTATATTTACTCTTGTAAAATATATAGGTTACATTACAAATATTATAACTATATACTTACAGATAGCAAATGCCGTGTTGCAAAGCGGGAGCATCAATAATTGTGAATGTGTTCGTATATACGTAATAGAAGAAAAGAAAGAAAGAGATAAGGTAGACAGAAGGTAAATAATATATAGTATTTCTTTCTATTTTAATTACTCGTACGAAGTGGGTGCTTTCATTTTTAGGTATTTTTACTATATTAAATTTTGCACCCATGGTAAAATCAATTATTATTATATATAACACAAATCATGTGAAAGTAACTATAAGAAAAAAATCCATTTATTGTTATTGTTTTTCTGTAAACTTTTATTTTTTGTATCACTTGTAACAAAGACTGAAGTTGTTAAAAACGTACAACAAAACAACACCAAAACGTAAAGTTAATATGGATAAATAAACGTAAAGTAAATATGGAAAGTAATAAATATAATTTACACATGCTAGTACGTGCATATGCATATACTATATACAAGAGAAAAATATATGTATACTATAGATATATACAGAAGGGAGCAAAATAAAACGACGTATTGAGTTTTTCGTGGAATATAGATATTTTTATAATAAATGATCTAATAAATGCATGAATAGCAGATCTAATCTGTGAGAACTGTTGATACAATTTCGCTTGCGAACCCAGAAAATATAATGTGTAATGTGTAGTAAAGGGATTGCAATGTTAGAGTTCCATGACAATTGATACCCACGACAATTCTACTGATTATTTTGCATATCTGATCTTATCTGCTGGTCAAACTAAATGTAATGTGAAATCTAAGTCCAGAATAGTGAATATATATATGTTATATTGTATTGCTATTTCTTAAAAACTTACATGACTTACTTTAGATAGCATTTGTTTTGTGAAATAAATAATAATATTGTTTAAAATATTGAATGAATTCGATTCTAAGAACAATAAAAGGTTATTGAAAATAAATGGTATAAAAATATATACTCTAAATTTTACATGAGAAATAATTTTTTAATTCCATACATATTTATTTATAACAATAAATAGAATCAACGATAGAATTTGCACTGTATATATTGTATATATGCGTTCACAATAAAAGAGTTGCATTTAATGAGTCGAGATAATATATTGAAATGACGGGTTTTATTTTTTTCTTCATTTCTCCTTTACTTTGTTGATATAATTTTGCGGTCAACTGATGTTAATCTTATTAAAAGATGAGCAAAATAAATAATAATATATACGAGTATTGTTGGGTATACATTGTATTCTGCACGACGGAGAAATATTGTTCTTAATAACAAAGTTATAACACAAACAAATATTTTTCGTTGACCAAAAGCTATCATATATCTTATATTTTTATAACTTTTATAATAAAATTAAAAAAAAAAGAAGTAAGTAAATTTGGACGATTTATTCACCATATAGAGTAAATATATATATTTGTATTATAATATTGTAATAAAAATATTAATACTAGCGAAAAATATATATAATACTTACAGTTTGTTTTTTAAATCGTGATAGCAATTTAAAATTAAATAAAACACATACCTGTTAACATAAAATTAAGAATAGTATTATTCAATATGACAAACCATCATGGAACTTTTAACACTTCAATAACCCTCTCATTTTGTAAAATTTTATTTCAAAAATCAGTGTTAAATTTACCAAATTTATAGGGCACAATTTTATTCATTGGAGAGAATCATTTCTGTTTAAGCGGTTATGTCAATTAACAAAAATGTCCATATAGTAAAAATAATAATACTCATTCAATATTAATAAGACTCCATTACATCTATATAAATTGATTCGTTTCGTTAATGAAATACCGCGCTAATTGTACAAAAAAGTATTGAAAAATTTAACCGATCGGAAAGTAACATCTGTAACAATCGTGGTACATATCAATGTTTAAAATAAAATAAAACTTCTATCTCTATCACGCACTTAACAAAACACACTGTATATGGAATAGTTTTATTCAATTGAATGTAATTACATATAAATTGATATTTTGCGGTGTGAAACTGCTTTGCAATACGAGTATGGGTTATTATATAAAAACAAAAAAATAAAAATAAATTCGCGGTGCTGCAATGTGTTTTATATTCGCTTGAACATTATATGGACTTAACTCTTGATTGTTATTATACAAACTATACATGTGTATATTTATAGTACGACTCAACAAAAAAACCAACTAAAGTGACAATGTGCGGTCAATTAGAAAAATAATCCATATGAATAATGTGACATTTCTAAATTTATATCTTTTTACTGTATGAATCTATATATTTTTCTTATTTATACATTAAGTTACGTTGGTTACATATATACATATATAGTTACAAATTCATAGCTATACATATAGACACATGCACACATATTTTCTATCCCATGTAATACTATGCATACATAAAGCAATATAATATACCAAAGCTTGTAGAATTGGTTTCATTATGTGGTTATTTTTTGTATTTCATGGAAACAAATATTATTACATACACTTATATAATATTATATATAATTTAATTATAGAATATATATATATATATATAAATGGATATTAGGTATAATATAAAATGTAATATGTAAATATATATATATGTTTGTATGTTTATTTATAAAAGATAAATAAAATTACAATTAAACTTTATTTAGATTTTGATGATATCACAATGAATGTTTTCAATTTTATATTCTTATTATAATATAATAAATACATTACATAATAAATAAATAAATATTATATAGATATATTTATATACAATACTTTTAGTTTAACTACTATAATATATACAATCAAATATTTATAATATATAAACGAAGAAGTTAGTTTAGTATACACCAGCGTACTCCAATATTTAGACGCCATATTTCTGATCCTCGTAATAATATAAAAATATTTATTTTAATATAAAAATTTATGATGCAAAAAATTTACAATTATTTTCGATATGTATAACTTTCCACATACGTCAGTTAATTGTTTTACAGCGTCGATATAAAGTCTCATTGACGTCGTATAATAATTGACAAATTTTAAACTATTTTTAAGCAATTTGCGTCATTTGGATTTATTAGATAATAAATATGAAGGTAGTAATTATTCTTTATAACTAATTATTTTAACAACTACCAAGTTGAGTTTCTGAAATTTACATTTGAAATTATTCGGTATTAATTTGAATAATAGCATTTTTAAGCTGGATTTGCCATTTGTCCATTTATATAATAAAGAAACGACTACCTATAAAAATGTGGTGGTGGACGCTATACTATTGATAAGATTAGCAATGTTTGAGCACACCATTATGGGCTAATCACTCATATAAAAATGATCGAATTACGGAAGTATGTATGGTATATCATCATAATTTAGACCATTTGAGAAAACGTTAAAAACTGCCATGTGTAGTAATTGAGAACCTTTACTGTAATGAATGTTTGGTAGATACCACAAACTTCGCTTGGAGTAACATAACAACATGTTGTGTACACGTCATAAAAAATTTTTTTTATGTAAATTTCCATGTATTATGTATTAGTATATTTAAAATAATTTAAATAAATTTCTTTCAATTATATTTTTATGATAGATATACATATCATACATATTTTCCCAAGACAAATTATAAAATTGTAATATTACAAATATTAATACCGGGCGTTAACGTGTTAAATATATAGAAAATTTAAATGTTTTAATATTATTTATTATTAATAAAAAATATATATGTATAGTAATAATTATGTTATTGTCTCTGGATACTATGCATACAATATTAAATTAATATTGTATTCAATTTTTCGGGAAAATACATTTAAATGTTTTTCTATAAAATGTATGAATAAGATCCTTTAGATATTAAAATATGTTTTGATTTTTTAATATTTATTTAATTACTTAAACGATACTTATCCCTATTAAACTTCAAATAATTTATTTTCTCTATATATATAATTATAAACTATATAAAAAATAAGTACAGCCAAATTCTATTTTAGTCACTATGTATATAAGCACATCGTCTTTATAGTCACTCACGTTCCGAATAATTGTATTCGCTATGTCCTCTTTTTAAGCACAAGTGATTATTCTAGGCTCTTTTCATTGGAACGTTATATTGTGACTAATTAGAGAATGGACGACATAACTATAGAACTACACATATTATGACTAGAATAAAATATATGAATTACCATATAAATAAATAATACGACGTATTATAAAAATAAAAAATACATTTGTATATTTTTATATATGAATATGTATATATAACAAAAGATGTTAATATAATTATTATTATAATAATACAACAAATATGTATGTATAACCACAAAATATTTATTGTATAATGTATATGAACTGTAAGTATACGTGGTATATATTTACTACCAAAGTACTGTGCATATATAAATGTTACAATGGTCTTTCATTTCTTATAAATATACAATTATACATACAATATAAGTGGAGTGGATAGACCAATTTATTATTCCCGTGAACGCATAACTGAATAAATTTGTTATATTTCATAAAGATATTTTTTTTTAAAAGCAAAAAAATTACATATGATTTAGATGATTAATTAATCACCATTGTCCATCGTATTGTATAATTAGGAAAATAAGAAAAGTGTTAGTGTTATTATTATTATTATAAAATAAAGTATCACTGGTGAACAAAGCTCACGGTAATAAGAAATAATTATTATAAACATTCGCACATATAGAAAAAAATCTTATCTACAGAAGAAATTGTATTCATCATGATCTGCAGCAACCAAAATAAAACTGTGCAATAAAACAATAGTGAGAAAATTCTCATTGTGTGTTTATTTCTTTTTTATATATTTATTATTCAGATAAAATATATTCGTGTATATATATGTTGTATATCTTATATGAAATTCAGATCATGTTCAAATTAGAAAAAAATATTAATATATATTATAATTATAATAATAATAATAAATAATTTAATAATAACAATAATAATAATGCACTATATTATATATATATATATATTATGCGGAAGATAATTTATATTTATTTTTTATCGCACCATTACATAAATATATATAAATATATATTGTACATTCAGGTATTATATGTGTTTTGTATACATGTGGTAGCGCGTTTCATTGCACGAATATGAAACTAATGTAATAAATTTAAAAAATTGCAAAAAGTGCACTTACTATATATAATATACGGCTATATACAGGGTGTATTAAAGGCTATCGAATAATGAAAATGACCTGATTATATAATGCTTAGAATGCCCAGCCTTCGTTTTCTGGAAAAGCAGCACATAATCATGTAAAATAACCACACCATTCACAGTGAGATTGCTATCTCAAATGTTATTTACATAAATAATTATCACTACATTTACTATAAGAAAATAACCATTATTACAATAATTCACAATAGTTCATACGTTATACGTGTTGATATATTTTTTTTGTCGACGTTACATGTCACATATATGATATATGATCAATTATAATTATATGTATTTGCATGTAGAGGTTATTATTAAAATACAATTATTTTAATATGGGTGATTAGAGGTTATTATAAGTATATCTTAATAATAATTATATATGTATATATATATGATTTTATTATGTAGACACTTCATTATGCAAAGTGACGATCTTACAACATTCGATCTAATAATTTTATTGTTTATATATTATACTTCGCATTTAATTAATTTATAGAAATAATTAAGTAAGATGTATTTCCAGTCTCACAATATATAGTAAAATATTAGTAAACAGTTTCACATTGAAAATTAATGTTTAACATGGTATTATAATTATACCGCTCTTTAAATGGTTTCCACTCTTATTATTGTATTTCCATAGAATAATTATATAGTAAATATTATATACGATAAAAAAAGCAAAAAATTGCTGTTCAAATGGGAATAAAACATTAAATTTATACTATTTAAATAGTAGCATAAGTAAGTATTGTATATTATGCTATTATGATCCATAATTCAATAGTTTTGAGACAATATAAGAAATGATTTACTGATATATAGGTCAACATCACAATATTTATGTGTGATAATATAGATTTTAAAATTGAATGAAAAAATAATGCATTGGGTCATTAGCTGATATTTTTTAATACATTCTGCATATATAAAACAACTATTATATAATCATATATTTACCATCTTATAATAGTATTTATTTTTTCATCTTCATATACTATATATATATACGTATAATTTGTGTACTGTGTAGGTTATTCATAACATTTATTATAATTATTGTGATATATTTTGTTATTTATACAATTATTTTATTTTTCTCACGATCTACTAATAATTTTTTCTTCCAATTCTATACATATTTATATTAAAAATTTTACGTATTTCTATAGACTATACTACAATATATAAAAATAGTTAAATAAGTTTATATATAAATTATAAGCAATATTATTATGCTGGTCATCTTAGATTCATTTCATATTATAAATATTATGTATATTTTATATATATGCTATATACGCGACTATTCGATTAATATTATTAATATTAATAATAATAATAATAATAATAATAATAATAATAATAATAATAATAATAATAATAATAATAATAATAATAATAATAATAATAATAATAATAATAATAATAATAATAATAATAATAATAATAATAATTATAATAATAATAATAATAGTAATAACTATTATTATAATACGGTTGACATATAAAAAATAACCTTTATATTATAATATAATACAATTTTTTCTTATAGAACAAAAATGCTGCGCTCTCATGTGCAACAGAAGAATTGTACTGAAAGATGAAAATGAATATATGATACAATAACTAGAAATAGAGAATTTATCAAATTTTAAAAATTATAATTATAGAAAAAAAATAGACAGAAGGCACTTTGCTTATGAGAAAATGAAATGCAGAAAATGGGATAATTACTAATTTTTTGTGAAAATAAAATATTGCTCGATGCTTTCCTGAAATAATATATTAAAAACTCGTGATATAAATAGATATCCAAAACATTTTATCGAAAAAATGACTTTGCTTTACATATTTAATAAAGCTATACAATGCTTAATTTTTTAAGCTGGTATTAGGTGTATAAAATTAAACCATTGTATTTCCATAACTAGTAAATGTAAAGAAGCAATGTTCTATTATACCATTTTAGGTGATGTTATACATGCAAAGCAGAGCTTTGAATATGGATTGGATATTATGTTAGAATTATAAAGATAATGACGTGATGCACATAATAATGCTATATATTTTCGGAATATTTATATATATATATATATATCATTTCATACCAAAAAGTTCAATTTTTTTATAAATAGGTGCTATATTAATTCTATTTTATATGTTATATCTTTTTCTAAATATTTTTTATACTTAAATTTCAATAACTCTTTTGTTTTTGTAATTTCTCTCAACATACGAAACAATCTAATCCCCATAATATTGTAGAATCCAAAATAAACTTTGCATATATGTATATATTTAGTATACATATATATTATATAATAATGACAACAATGGTCAATAGGAAAAATAAAAATATGAAATATTTCTTCATATTTATCATATTGTCCATTATATGTTTATTTTTTCTTCGCGCATCTTAAAAAATGTGTTTAAAATTCGTTTATATTATATAATATTAATACAATAACATATTGTAATATTAGTTTAATGATACATGATAATGGAAAAAAATATCTACATTATTATATCATAAATTATTATTTTTTCTTTCTTTCATCTTTTGTATTGTTGACATGTCTCCTTCTTTTTGTGCTATACTATATTAGCATAACTCAAAAATATAAAATATTTGATACAGTTTTTTACATATAATTATTATAGTAAACTAATATTATTATTTTAATATATGAAAATTATACAGAACAGTCATAATTCTTATTACTCATTTTCATTTATATGTGAAAATTATTGATATATGATACAAAAAAAGAAACTATAATTACTTATTTTCGTGTGTTGACCATGACAGTCGTTGAGCAGATTTTTTTTTTGTAATTAAATAAAACCTTCTATTCTATTAAACTAAAGAACAGCTTCTAATTTTAAGATCAATAATATTTTTATGCCTCTAATTTTTGAGACAAAATAATTTTTAATTAATAAAGGATTATTAATTAAAATAATAAAGGATTTTTTTTTTTATTTATAAAAAATAAAAAATAATAAGTATATGCAATATAAAATTATTATTATTTTGTCATAAATTATAAAATTATTATTATTTTGTCATAAATTATAAAATTATAAGTCACTTCATTGATATTGCTTATAAAACATTTATTGTTTATTAAATTTTGCGACTTGTAATATAATTTAATCAATAACAACAATAGCCTGAACAAGTTCTTTTTGTGACACAATTTTTAATTCGGGTATGAATTTTTGTTATTCTATAATATATAATTATGAATTTTGGAATATGGCTAATAGTATGTATATACAAAAATGTTTAAATAATACGATAATGTGCAAACAGAAAACACGTTCTTGTAGATTTGTAGATTGTAGATTTGTTTCATATGAGACATTTTTCTTTATATTAATGTTAAATTGTATACAAAGAATTATCATTTTGTCCTTTATGAAATAAGACAACAAATTTTTTGTGATATTATATATTTCAATTTACCAACTTTGATGTTTAATTTATTATAAGAAACTGCAAGTTAATAGAAAAGTGTATTTTATAAGCCAAAATGAAAAAATAGCACTCGTAGTCGTATATATATGTATTTGTATGTAATAATATGTAAATATTATATAATATACAATAACTTAATCAATTGATTATTTGATGTACAATTAAACTAAAATTTAATATATTGTAGTATATGGGTATGTATACTATGTTAGAATGTTATTTATATATATTTATTTACATTTAGAAATTATATAAAAGATCAGTTTAATATTATATATTTTATACAATCTTCTTTATAAATATATACAAATAACACATTGTTATTATACATATATAGTTTATGTTTATAAATTTATTTTATATTTAAAATATTTATATTCAAAGTTTAACCCATTCATTCGACCGTGAGAAATATATAATGGTATACATATAATAGATAATATGCATTTAAAGAGCAAAGAAACATTTATAACCTTTGTGTAAGTTGCATATATTTTTTTAGTCATGTTTCTTATGTTTGTGTATGTTATAGGTATTTAAAAAAAATTATTATTATAATTATTATTATTATTATTATTATTATTATTATTATTATTATTATTATTATTATTATTATTATTATTATTATTATTATTATTATTATTATTATTATTATTATTATTATTATTATTATTATTATTATTATTATTATTATTATTATTATTATTATTATTATTATTATTATTATTATTATTATTATTATTATTATTATTATTATTATTATTATTAATGTTATTATTATTATAAAAGAACAATTATAGGTAAAAGCGAAAAATGTGACAAATTTCGATTTATAAAAAATTATGTATTATATACATATATATATAGGTAGTGTAGGTAGGTACATCATATTATAAAAGAAAAAATATATATTAAATAACATTTTTTTAATCAGACTAACATCATCATTATTTTATAGGAATTTTATAAGTATTGCATATAGAGGGTTATCCAAAAGTTGTGATAGAGCATTAGGTTTACATAATCTCATTTGATATTGCATGCACTCCAAAAATGGCAATTTATTTTGTTGACGTATAGTTATTTAAACATATAATTGAGAAATTACAACATTTGAATTATTTGTTAACGTTTGTGTAATGTAAAACTCTACAAAAATTCAAGGCTATATTATGAACAGTAATAAAAAAGAAATTGTTAAAATAATTATAAACTTTGCAACAATCCTATCGAAAGTTATAACCCGCTTGTTTGATAACCCTTTATATATAAATATGGATGGATTATATGATAAATTTTTATTTTGATGTTGATAATTCTTTATTTTTCATTTATTTGATATAGAAAAATATTATTAAAATCGGGATAGTTTAACATAATTTATAAATTCTCAAGTTATGCAAATTCATAAATTTATAAAAATAAATGTTTGTAATTCTTCAACAAAGTTTATGTACTGGATTTTGAAAGTAACAATTGAATCAAATCTTTATGATGAATTCAATTGAAAATTGTGTATAACGGTATAACGTTTACCTAATTCACTACACGTATATATTATATAAAAAAAACATTCGGTAGCGCAGTTGCATAGCTCCGAAATATATATATTATATATATTAATTATGAAATATAGCGGGTTCAAATCCGCTATTTTTCATAGGAAATTTTTCGGTATTTATTTTAATACTAAAATTTTTCTGCTGGGTGACCATTTGTTCGTTGATTGAATAAAAAGAAAAACGGATATCTTTGAAAATATGGTGTTGGACGCTATTCAAAGATTAACAATGTCTGCACCCACATAACTATGGGCTAATCACCCATATAAAAATAAAAGTATTTTGAAAACATCTATCTTTCGTTAATTACAGTACAGTACAGTACGCAATTGGTAAATTGTTATATACTCCCATGCAGAGTAATTTACCAACTTGGTTGTAATGAAAGGTTTATTAGATGACATAAAAGCTCCACTAAGAGCAAAATATGACTTAAAAAAAAATATATTATATACAAAACAAGCAAGAAAGCAAGAAAATTATATGAAAGACACATATAAATAGAATATATCATTAATGGTCTCCATGCAGTCATAATTTGAAACCGTTAGATTTTTCAATATGGATTATATAACGTTACAAGAAATTTATGTAATTTGAAATGAGTACTGAAAAATTTAAAATGAGTTTTTTTAAAATATAGAATTAATTGCCGTATCGCGTGTTAAGAATTTACCAATCGACTTACGCCAGTACTTAAAGCAAAAGGAGAAAGAATTACATTAATTAATAATTTTCAGATATGACACATTGCATATACATTGAAATTTAAAATATAAGTCTTTGTGTCGAATAATTTAATTCGGTTTTTTTTTAATAAATAGATTTTGAATCCGTCAGGTATTGGCGGATACCCTGTATATAAAGCTTAAGTTTAGGTTAAAATTATTCATAATACATGTAACATACGAATTGTTCTTAAAATCATACGTATAAAATATATATTTTGTATTACATATTATTGTACAATACATCAAACATCATATATATGTATAGTAGGTACTATAAATATATTATATATATATATGTGCATATCTGGAATGTAAATTCCGATGATGACGACATATGGGTTTGTTCAACAATTGAAATTGAAAGAATTAAATGGAGCGTTTTAAAATGTTCCTTAATAAATTGGATATAATATAGTATACTCATATTATTATGAAAATGTATTATAGATTGTGTGTAATACAATAGCTCATGTATCGATATTCTTAATATATGTGTATATAATAATAATTTTGTGATTTAAATTTTATTGTAATGATTTGGAGTTAGTTCATTAGTCATACATATAGGAACATTGTCTTCATAGGGTGTTATATGTTACATGTATTTGTAATATATTCTTATTGTAAATAAAATTAGACATTTTTTAAACATAAAATTCTGTATCATATAATCATTATTTGCTAAATTATGCATGTTACACATTAAATTTTTAAAATATAGAAAATGCATAAACATACATAAAAAAGTTACATGATTATACAACCCCGAAAACAATTTACTGATGATATACGTTTTTCCCAATTAAAAATAACTTTAATATAATACATTAATTATGCAATACGTAGACATAAGTCATCGTTGACAAATAAAAATATGTATATAATATATACCCTTTATCTATATTTATATATATAGTCAGTACTCATCACTAATTCTGAATATACTATTTCTTTTTTATAATATCTCTGGAATATAAATTCAAACGATTGAAATATAAACAATGCTTGTGTTGTTGTGATGATGACATAAGTGTTAATACAATATTTTTTGCTGACCTGTGTCCTCATTATTAAAATTATTTTTATAAACATATTCACTCATACAACTGATTCAACGCAGATACGAATTTATATTCGTATTATATATGATGCCATGGGGATGATGAATTGATGAATAACATATTAGTAAATAGTATAGTGTATTATAATATATAGACAAATTAATGTTGATATTATATGGGAGCATATAATTATTTTGAAAATTTTCTATTTTATATACAGTATACATCATATATAAGTATACATAATCCTTACACATAGATTTAAAATTTCTGCTTATTGTACGACTATATGTAGTTTTATGTATTGTATTATGAAAAACAGGCACAAGTTGTAGGTGTAGTATATATTTTTAAATATGATCAATTTCGCATCGTATATAGTATGTGCTTTTTATATTGTAAACATATTAGAATATTACACGGTTGAAAATCTTGCACTATTTTTTAAACTATTTTTGGTTACTTATAGGTCCACACCGAAATTTGATTAAAAACTAAACCCTAAAAAGTTTTAAAATAATAATCAAACCACAATAGATTAAATTTTAAACCTAAGAAGTTTAAAAATATTGTTGCCGAACCGAAAAATTCCTTTTTTTAATCTTCGAGGGTTTAAAATAACGAAAATATAAACTCAAGTTTGACATATATATGTGGTGTGTCGTATTTTATCAATGTGATTTTAAAATACATTAACACAATTTTGTAAACGTAATTTTATAATATTTTCTATTTTCGGTTGTCGAAGGTGTTTTATTCTTCGATGGTTTAAAACACAGTTTTAATCCTACAATATTTATATTATTACTTAAAAATAATACCAATAGTTTACAAAAATTGTACAAATATGAATTTGGTTTGAAAATTAATCTCAAATGGTTTAAAAATCGACGTAAACTTTGTAGTATTTATTATTTAACATTTCTTAGGTTATAAATTGCGTGTAAACTACTTTTGGTTTATGGATTTGTCCAAAATTTTCAACCGATTAGTTTGGATGGATTAGGTGGACGATTATTATGAAAAATATATATATATATATATATTATAAACGATTGTAATAGTAAATTTCGCTACCGCACGCTCAAATTACATATTAAATTTCCTTCATATAATAAATGTAAGTGAAGACAAATAAAGAAATAATAACTCCGAAAGAGTGGGGATGTTGAACTGGTGTTATTTATATTTATATTTACATATATTTGGCTGGTTTGTTTATTGTTATTATATGCTATATATTTATAGCATGTTTTATATATCTACAGACTAATCTAAATTCAGATTTATCGTTCCATAGCTCACTTTCAGATTAATCTGATTGATTTGAGAGCGTTCCTTATATGCCGCTAGAGTAATCAGAGTCTGTTCTATATTTTTTCAGATTTTTTTGATTGATTTTTATTGTTACCAACTTAATAACCTATTTTCTATAATTTGATAAGAGTAAAGTGTTAGTGTCGATTTTTTTTTTGTTTCAATAGAAAAAGTCACTCATCATAATGCTTTATAAAGTAATTTTTTACAAATAATTAAAAAACTGAATAAAATAATCTTATTTGAAAGTCAATCTTAGTTCGACATATAATGATCTGAAAAACCAAAAATATGTTCCATATATTTCACCTTGATTGATAAATCTGAATATGATATGCTAAATCTTTAGATCGAGGTAACGAATACACCATTAATGTCTACATATAATTATGTTGATTTTGGTTTCCAAGAGATTTAATAATCTAGTGGTTTTTCAGTAATTTGTTTAAAAGAAACCGTAGTTTCCTTCAACAATTCAAATTTCCAAATAGTTCAATTGAACTATGTAGCTGCTAACTAGAAAACGGCAAATATTTATACATGCAGATACATACCGCCAATAGAAAAATTCATATATTGAATTCTTATTTTTGAAAGGTGTAAATACAAAACAAATTCATGAACGATAATTAGAAGTTTATAAGTACTCTTCGCCTTCACTAGCAAAAGTATACAGATGGGTTGCAAAATTTATACGTGGTAGTAAAAATCTTGTAGATAATCCACACACTGGAAGTCCAAAAACTGTCACAACACCAGAAATCATTCGAAAAGTCCATGATAATAATATATAGGCATTTCGGTTAAAAATATATAAAATATAATTGAAATGTAATTTTCCAGTTTTTCAAGTTAATAATGAGCAGGTTTTTACCTGTATTTTTATAAATATTTTATATATATATTTATATAACTTGTTTATTATTAAACATAAATGTATAAGGTAACATAACAAAAAATTATTTAGTCTTTAATGTCAAAAATTTGTAATTTCATAATTATTAATGCTCAAAATTATTTAATAATTAGTGCCTATAATATTCACGCAACAAGATAAAATTCAGTTACAACATACTGTTGACATATGAAATATATGAATAATGGGAATATAGATATTATGTTAAAATAGATCAAAATAAAACAAACATACTAGTACATGTTTTTCATTTTATTTGTGTAATCTACACGTACGAGTATAATACATTATTAAAATGGTGTTTCAATTTTGACAAAAATTATTTTGTTTCGAAAAACTTTTAATTATTTTTTTTTATAATGTATATGAACTGAAACTTTTATTTCTAAAACCCTACACACATTAAATAAAAGGCAATTATTATATCCACACACACACACAAGATATTGTACGTATGGCACAATACCCAAGTTTTTAAAATTATAATTTAATTTAATTGGCAAAAATTATGTACATCTATATATACAACTATATAATACGAGTATATATTATATATAATATATAATTAATTATATATGTATGAGAATATGAACAATTTAGATTTAGATGTTATTTCGAACTATATATTTTTAATTTCAATTTTACATCACTTTTTTTTTTTTGGTTAAATAATTAAAATAATTATAAAACTTTTTAAAAATAATTATAAAACCTTAAAAATTATCTAAAAAATCTATTGCACAATCTGCTAAATTGACCTTGATTGAACGATATGATGTAAGAAGATGTATTGACTGGAGTAAAATCCTGTGGATTATTCAGAATAAGTACATATTTTGTATATTTAGACGTACAACCTTCTCCAACATTTCATTATTATATTATTGAGATTAGAATTCCTTTTCCTTTAAATGACAGCTGTAGATTGCGACATTTGCAAACAACTCGCAATTGGAACATACAACTGATTTTATGGAACTTCTTCAATCAAAATTAACCACATATCTTGTCAATTGAAAATTACATGATTGTTTTTTTGCTAACCAATTCTCATCGGTGAACGGAGAAGCTTTATCCATCACAAACCTTTTCTTGTATATATGGTTGTATTATAAACACTATGAACGTTATGTTCCTTAGCTCTGCGTATATACGATAACCTTTTCCATCATTAGGATAATTAGCAGATTATTTAAAAATTTAATGGAGCTCACGAAACCTTAATCAAAGATTTTGTTCTTACTAATTGTGCTCGGCGGAATGTCTTACATTTATTGTTCTTGGATATAAAGTGTTGTTATACCATACCTACTTTATATATGTTCAGATAAACAAAATCTCGCTTGACTAACGGCGATTTTAAATCCTTAACTCAATGTGCAACAGTTTTGATTACATAATACATAATACATATAGTAATTACTATAGTTCTGTATTTTTACTGTATGTCTTTGACCCTAATTATAACGTTCCAAATAATTATATCTCATGCAGGCATAGTATACAATTATCCATTAACAAAGTATTTATGTGACATACATATTACTAAACCTTAATTATAAAGAAAAATACAGCAACAAAACTTCTTATGAAATTAAAAATTTTATAAATTAAGTCAAATAAAATGATGTAGTATGCATCTTAAATTTATTTTATAATGACATTGCAATGTAATTTTTGTTGGCACAACCTTCAGTAACATTTTCTCCAAATGTCAGTTCAATTTGTCTATTAGTTTATTAGTCATAGCTGTGTATCTTACATTTTGTATATGGGCAATTTTTAATATGGAAGAAATTATTGAATAATTTGGCACAAAATTCAAATATTTCAAAAATTATAAACAGCGATAGTTCGCTTCACACTCAGTGTTTTCCCATACATTATTGATTAAACTAAAACTATATTCCTTCAAGAATATCTTATTCATTCGATTATAGTAGCAATATTTTTCACGGCGAATCACTAGAGTTTACTGTGATAATAAAAAACCTTAAAAGTATTTTAAATTAAAATTTAATAATTGAAAGTGAATATGTTTTCCAATTTCATTCAACAATTTAACGTCTAAACGCTAGTCATCTATTCTGCATATATAAGAAATATATTGATGAATAATTATGTAAGTATATATTAAAATTCGTAAAAAAAAATTATTTGTGTATCGTATATAAATATTTAATAGTGATAAAAACCACAAAACAAATATTTTTTTAATTGAAAAGTAAAAAATTTTAAATGATAAAAATTATATTATATATTTATACTTTTTCAAACAATAAAATAAAAAAACTTGTTACATATTTTTTATTGTAATAGCTACGGTGAGTCAATAGAATTGTTTGATCAATGATGGTCATAGCAAAATAACAATTTTATGTGTTTATACAAATACGACGACACAAACATAATATATATATTGTTATATATTTTTTTATTTTATATATTCTAACTATTTGGAATATACGAAAATATTATATATAAAGAAAAAAAATAACAAATTAAGGTAACCTTCACAACCGCCAAACATTTTCAATATATCACAATACCAGTATAGTATATTTTTATTTATTGTTATATTTATACTTTATTTATAGATTATATTTATATACTATACTTTTATTATAATTATATATATATACAATATATAGCGACCACATTATCGCATTGCTTACTTATACAATATATGCATAAATATATATTTAATATTCCATATATGCTTATGCGGTTGACTTGTTCATAGCGATCTTTATACAAGCGGTGAAAAGAGTTTAAATGTGTACGAGTCACACTGTAGAATTAATTATATAATATAGCAATTACAATATTTAAATCATTTTGTTTCTTCTTTCTTTATATACCAAATTTTTCGTATTTTTGTGCTCTATTTATAGAATTGTATCGTTATTAATTAAATTTTATATAATATCATTTTCAACATTTTTTAATATATAAATTAGTTAATATATCTCTGTGCTAACAATTGACTATGGACAAGTGATTGTAATTTAGTTATGTTATGTAGACTATATTGTCTCGGAACACTATAATTAAATTACAATCACTTGTCCATAATCAGCTGTCAGCACAGAGATATATTAACTTATTTAAATATTCATGTTTTGCAAGCAGATAAATGAACGAGAGACCACTAAAATTTGAAAACTTCAAAATGGATTAAAATTTGATAAAAAAGAATAAAAATTGAGTGTTCGATTTTTTGAGACAGACTGTATTTTCACTATTTTGGGCAGCTCAATCGTTAAACTTACATCACTTTTAGATTCTTCCAACCAAAGTACCTCACATACAATCATAAATATGCAAATTTTACCTATAAAAATATTATTTACACGAAACACCCTGTAATAAAATTATACGTAACTTCATAATAAGTAACCCTATAATAAAAAATTATACCTCAAATTAAAGGTGAAGAATTTCTTCATCGTCTTTATTTAAAGTAATTTTTTAAATAACTTGCTCCTTACAAAGTTATAAGCTTAAATTCATATTTTTTTACACAATTTTTCAAAATTAGTAACTTCTGATACACCCTGTGACTAAATTCAATTAATTTTTAAGTACTTTTTTTGTGAAATGAAGCATACTTTAGATAGCTATTATTTCCAAGTTCAAAAATTATTGGGGCAATTCGGGATCAAAAGTTATAGATTTTTATAAAATGTCATGTTTTGTAGTCCTTCGGAGAGATCGTTACCCCCTTAAAAGTAAGAGTTGGGGAAAAAATTTAATTTTAATTTGTTTTATGCTATGAGTCCTATACAACTTGGCAAAATATCATTGGATTCGGAGTACGATAGCTCGGGTGGTTCCCTTGTTAGAGCTATATATAAAAAAAAAAAATAAAAATAATGATTGATAACTCTCATTACCCAACTAATAATATTTTTTCGACAACCGAACATCAAATACATACATCCGTGAAACATCGTATTCCGAATAACACTGTCCGTAATTTGTTCGCATTATATGTAGAAGTCCGTAGTTTCAATCCGAAGAAATATCTATGGAATTTTATATGATCAGTGCAACCCTGTCCAGAGATTTTTATAAAAAATGTCCTTGGATTATGCGTATATTTCCGATGATAATTTCTACGGTTTCTGCTTATAATTATTTCTCTTTGCAATTATTCCACAAAATATCCATATAATTTATATTCATATTTTTTACGAACAGATCCACGGATTTTTACAAAAATACGTCATGTGACAAGTGCTCTAGCACAAACATTTTGATATAACAGGTTGTAACTTGTTGAAACAAAATTTAATGTAATAAATATGTAAGATTAAATTAATAAATTCATAGTAGAAATTTGACAGAAAAAACGCTTACATAAACTAGAAAGAAAGACCGCGGATAAAATCCATGAAAAGTCTAACAAAATTCTTCTTATATAGATTTGAGTTGCTGGTTGTTTGAAAAATATGAAAATAAATTAAAAAGAGTGAGGGTTAATATTAATAGTAATAATTAATATCTAGATAAGCGAAATATACAAAATTTGATTGGATAATTAGTGAAATAAATTAAGAATACAATATATGTTGAAAATATTACCCTGACAATTCACATTGAACATTGTAGTCGTTTCCAAAAACTTAATTTGTGTTTTATTAATTTTCTAAAGGTTTCTTCATAACATTCTCATTATAATTAAACCTTTAAGTTTATCTTTTATAACTTTAAACCATATTCATATTATCTATATACAGAACATTAAAAGGATAGACTATAAATTTATGCATCGTTTTTGTAACCCCTAGGACATAGAAAATACTTTAGAAATATATATTTAAAATTGAAAAGAAATAATTCTAATTCGAAAAAAAAGTAGTTTACCATGTTTTGTCCTATCTTACCCTTAAATTAAACTAAAAAAAGGATTATTTAAAATTTATAAATGTTACATCCAGAAAAAGAAACGCTAATAAGTTGTGTATAAAAGTTTATATACGACAATATATTTATTATATTTATTTAGAACAGGTGCGATAAACTAAACTGAAAGTAACTGAATGAATGATATTGTATAATTTAACCGCCTTCACCAATATTCCAACAACAACAACACAAGTAACGCAAAGTACTAACAATGAATTGATATTTCAAAAATACAGATAAAAAGTACTAATGTATATTTATTTTTATATTTAATATATTATATGGGTATAATTTCCGAATTAAATGTATGCCACAAAAAAAAAACTAAATGAAATCATGTAAGTTATTTACAAAAAGCAATTATAATTTTGATAAAAATAAATTACGAGTACGTTATCAATAAAGAATTCTTTTAAATGAAAATTTAACAATAAACTATATTAAATTGTATGTATTTACATTAAATATACAATATATATTTATACCATATACGATATATTTAATAAACATGTTAAAGGCAATTACACACTAATATAATATAATAATATTAATAATGATTATATAAAAAAATGACCAATAAAATCATAAAATTATATTTTTATTTACATAAAGATACAAAGAAAACAGTAAAAAAAAAAAATAATTGATTTTATTTGATTTTAAGATTTGTATTTCCTGCACACACGACGGCTATTACTCATATACTCATATTATTAAGTATAACAATATATATATATTTGTATTATAGTAATATATGGCAATAACAATAATATATACAACCCTTTTTCTTTTTATATACATATTTTATATATATTATTAGTATTATATATAAGGTTATGAAGTCGTTTACATATAAATATCTAGTATTTTTAAAATAATTATGATGATAAAAACGTACACAGTGTGCCAAAGAATCTTTAAGTTTGTTTGTACTGTAAAATAAAATAATTATTAATATCAATATTGAAATTTAAAGTTACGTTATAGCATAAATTTCCTTTAATTTTATGTTATGAGTGAGATTCATTTGCACTAATTTACAAATATATTCCATCGACAATAAATTTAATTTTTCTGGATGTAAAAAGTATGATGATTATATAAGTTTAGTTAAATTGTTTTGGTCAAATCTTCATGCTGGTTTGTTCGAATCATTTGTGACACATGGCAGTATTCGATTTACATACTCAAAAGTCACAGTAAACCGTTTCATCAATTGGTACGTTTCCAAAAAAATAATATATTTACCAAGTTTTGCGTTAAATTACTTCTCTAATGAACGACCATATCGTTTGATTTAATTTAACGCATGAACATAACTTTTAACATTCAGGCGGCTGACGCTGGTGGTTTATCACGAGTGAGCGTTTGGTCTGATGCCAGTCATAACAATTAATTGACACACTATGTATTTTTTTGATTCAAAGAAGCACCACACGTGCAATATAAAATATTATTAACCTTTCTTGTCGTACTTAATAGCTAACATACTTTAATACAAAAACGAAATAAAAAGAACGGCCTCTAGAATCAAACCATAAGGTCATAATAATAATAATAGATGACTTGTGGCTTGGATTTTTTTTTTCAAGTCATATATTACTCTAAGTGGAGCTTTATGTCATCTAATAAACCTTTCATTATAGCCAAGTTGGTGAATTACTCTTCTTGGGAGTATATTTCATGATAGATGTTTTCATAATTCTATTATTTTTATATGGGTGATTAGCCTTGGATATACATATACATTAATTCTTGTTTTGAATGTGTGAAGTGTTTTCTAAAGCCTACATACATATATGAAATTATTACCAGGGGTCAGTTAAAAGTGTGCAACATCTAACTTGTCTTTTTATTGTTATTTGTACACTGCAGTGCACGTATGTACACGCACTGTGTGATTATATTTGTGGTTTATTTTATTTTGTAATATGATTTAAATTTGTTTACAATATTTTAAATTTAGTTTAGACTGATTTTATATAATTTAATTTAAATTTTATGAAAATATATAAGAATACTCATGAAAAGAAAAATATATGTTACTAAAATAATATGCTCCATATTCATATTAAAAATAAAAAGCTTTCAAATATTAATAAAAAATTAAACTATTTGTATGTCATATAGACTTCTTATTATTTGTGTTTCATAAATTAAGCAAAACTAATGCCTTAATAAAAATAAATATTGAATTTTATATTAATATATAGATATGCTTATCTGGTAGACATATATAAGTAAGCTCAATATTCAACTTATATAGTAAATTATAAAATGCAATAAATTTTTATGAACCAAAATTCTCCGTGTCTAATGTTTTTAAAAAAAGATTTACATTTTGCTATAGTAAATATCACCCATATAAAGATACAGACATAACTATGGGCTGATCGCCCATATAAAAATAATAGAATTTTGAAAACATTTATCTTTCATTAATTACAGTACAATTGGTAAATTGTCATATACTCCCATGCGGAGTAATTTACCAACTTGGTTGTAATGAAAGGTTTATTAGATGACATAAAGCTACACTTGGAGCAAAATATGACTTAAAAAAAAAAAAAATATAAAGATAATGGAATTAAGGATCAAATATCTATCTTTTGATAATTGCAAATCAATTGATGAATTGTTACACTTCCCACAGTCCCATTCGGAGTAAACTTGAGTAAATGAATGTTTAGAAGATTGAAGTAAGTAGCATGATTTGCGTAAAAAGTAAATTTATAAAAAAAAATAATTAAATTAGGTTCCATTTAGAAACATTATATTTTTAGATTTTTATATTTTAAACTTATCGTTTAATTTAATTCAAATTTCAGAAATCTTATAACGTAATATTTTAATATGTAATTTCTTTCAACGACGATACGAAAATGGAATGATCTTCAGAAATGTATTAAACATATTATAAAAAAAAAACAATAAAAATAATACTAGTTATGTCTTTTTTCTTTCTGGGAACGGCTTAATTTCATCTGGAAATTATTTCCTAGCGCATAGAGCGTATATATGATTAAAAAATACCTTGAGAATTGAAAAATAATTTTATTGCATTTGCAGCTGGTAAATACAGTATTATATTGATTTGAAATAACAAGAGTTTGTCTATGATTAAAGAGCAATATTCTGGTTATAAAAGAATTAACTATATATTCCGTTATATATGAGTAATCTGTTTATTATATAACAAAACTAATTTAAAACTATTTCTTAAATATTTCGTTATATCATAAATATATTATATAACACTTACTTAATATTACATTTCGCACGTGTCTGACAAATATATCTTCTGTCTATATAATCTATCTTTCTATAAATATCTACCTATATTACAATACATACAATATATAACAAAATAAATATAATGACCACACATACTGTGAATTCACTAAAATTTAAAAAAAATTTTATATGAAATAAGAAAAAGTATAATAAAAAATAAATAAATAAATATATATTAAACTTTTTAACATTATCGACACAAAAAACTTTTCACTTTCTTAAATAAAACTGGAAAGTTGATTATCATTTCATTCGTGCAAAACTTTCAACACATTAAAAAAAAATACAGACAAAAATTCACACCACCAACATCCTTACATCCTTACTTCCTGAATGCCCTTCTCATACCATATCTAAAGAATTTTCTCAATTTTTTTTATTTTTCATTTTGAATATACCTGCATTTATACGCATATATTCTTTATTTATATATATTTGAGTTTTTTTCATCATCGCTCGTGCTGAGATCATCTTATTATATTAACATGCCGAGTGAAAGAAAAAAAAATTATATAAAGAAAAATTTCTTAAAAATTTACCCTAATTTTTTTCTATTTTCATTTATTTCTTGTTTCACTTTTTTCCTTGAAAATATGTTTTCTTTTCATTTTCTTAAATTCTTATAACGCGAGAAGTTATATATTATATAAACTTAAAATGTATATGTAAAGATATAGAGCATGAGTAAATGGTGCTCAATTGCATTTTCTTAAAAGTTGGGTGGTGGTGGAATTACTGGTGGCGCGTGAAACATCTTTATATAAAATATTGTAAATGTATACATACTTTAAATTCAGACTGACGAAAAAAGAAATATGTAAATATGTATCTATTAATTTTATATTTCTATATATTATATATTCTCAGCTGTTTTTTAATGGTAAAATTAGCAACAGCAACTGAAATATAGAATTAAATATAACCTAATACATATACATTTAAACTAATTTTAGTATCTACATATATTTTTACTGTTTCTTAAACAAATTTTGAGGGATTTGACCTTTTCTATACAAATACAATTATAACCGGCACTACCACATTTTTAAAATATTTGTGTGTAATAGCGGGTGTTAATGATATGGAAAGAGAATTTGTAAAAGATATTAATTAAAAAAAAATACTATATAATCATATATTATTTTTAAGATGTCTTTTCTCTTTCACATTAAGACTGTTTTCGGGTAGAAAAATAATGAGTTGAGTTGTGTTGCCGCCTGTCATTGAAATAGAAATACAATACATATTTAATATTATAATACACAAGGAAAAATGTAATATGATAAGAATAATAAAATGAAAAATAATTTTGTTTTGATGTGGATATGTTTTTTAGATAACAATTAAGCATGAACAACAATTATTGAATTTCTTTTTATTTTATTTGTTCTCATGTATGGGTTTATCTTTACGTTTTTCCTTTGTGTGTAAATTGAAATCTTAATTGTTTTTTCATTTTAAATGAAATTTTATTTCAATTATTTGTTAATATGTAATAAATATATCTGTTTTTATTAAGAAAAAAATATTGTACATATGTGATTTATTATATACAGGAAAGTCATAATTGCATTTTATTTTATATCAATTAAATAATTTATCATAACGTAATGTTTTAATAAACTGTTTAAAATTAAAATGATTTATTCATATATTTCACAAATTATACGAATACATAAGGAAGGTAAAAATAAAAATTATCTCTTTTGGAAAGGAATAAATTTAAAATTATGTTTAAACATAATCTTCTTTTAATATATCTACATATTTTACAACTATATTCCAATCTGCCTTAACAATAATATGTTTTGACTTTTGTTATGTAAAATATGTGTTTGTAGTGTCGATGATTTCTAAATTTATTTCATATTTCTTTCCAGATCTAGATACTTTTTCATATAAATTAAGACGATAATATCACTTAATTCATTCCTAATCTGAAGAATACGGTAGTTGATAGTAATCAATTCATAACTTTAAATTGTGTAGTTTCGCTATGCTTATATTGCTGATTTGTAAGTTGGTGTATCGTGATGGAAAAATCACTTTTTTTATTTGTTAAAGCATTTTTCATTTCTGTGTTGGTTTTTTTACATAAAGAAAAATGTTTGAACCTGTATGAAATATTTAATGCAAGCCTTTAAGGAATGTCCGATGTAAAAAATAATATCGCTTTGATGATAACAGAGCCATCACTTAGATTTTAATTTTTCTTAGATACCATCCCTCGTGTAAATGTAAATATATAAATTTAGTATTTTATTTCTTGATTTAATAAGTATCGATTTTATTGTTATAACATATAATAGCATATTTTCAATCAAAGATATATTTTATATATTAAAACTTTTATAATTTATTAAAATAATATGATTTATTTACTATTTACATAGCACAGAACACTGCATATTATATATATATATATACTTTGAATATTATCATACCATACCACGATAATAGTAAAAAAATACTATTGAAATTCTAATAAAATAGTAAAATTACTATTTAAATAGATAGTGATATACTTACTATTTAAATATACTTACGATTGTTAAATCAAACAATACTTTTGCCAGATTAAAAATTAATAATTACATATGGAGAAGATTTTTACTATGCATTAATCAGTATATTATTATTCGAGAGTGTACTCTTCAACAAATGTCGGTTATTATCGAAAGTTTTATATGATTCCTTGATTTCATAATTTTTATATGAATGTGTACAGTAATTAAATGACCGTCTGCTTGACCATAAAACTAATATTATAGAAAAACCGTATTTTTGTAGTTAAGACTTATCTTAACATAAAAGTAATGTTAGTTGTGAAGTTTTTCCAAAACAATAGATACGTATATAGTATTTTTAAAAATTTAATTTATTATTATACTACAAAAAACTAAATATATTTTATATTTATATATTATTAAAATGATCTAATGGAAAAGAATTAAACTGATCTTTACATATTACTATATGTACGCAGAAAATAGGTACACTCATTTGAAATTTGAATATATGGAATTGATAACTTAAAAATATATAAAAACGAAACATAGGTTTGACTTCCTCAAAAAATTAAGAATACAAACTTTGAGAAATTTCATTAAGCTAGAGAATTTTGATAAGATAAGCTATATAGGATGCGGATGTAACATAATTCTTTATAAATTGAAGCTTTTATTGTTTCACGGAAAAAAGAACACACTGGTATTTATAAAGAGACTGTAAAAAATGTAGAAAATTATTATAATATTAAAATAAGGAGCAAGGATTAAGACGTTCATAGTAAGAGTTAAGACGTAATAAGATAATAGCTCATCATATTAGATGACACTTTTTCAAATTAAAAAAAAATGATATATGTAAATCAATAATTTGAGGGGAGATATTAAATTTTAAATTAAAATACTATTGCAATTTTTATTAAATCAATTTATGAATACATCTAGTATTTAAAAAATTTAAAATCTAATATTTCATATGTTATAAGTTATAAAAAAAAAAAGTAACTGAACTTAGACAATTTTCGCAAATTCAATATTCAATGAATATATAATATTTTTTAAAAGAAAACGTGTGGTAATGTTTAACAACGCGCAAAAATAATACATTTTCAAAGATTTCAGGAGCGCTTAAAATATTATAAATATTTGTATTCACACGTATACAAATTATTTGCTTATTTAAAAAGTTCATTCATTACATTTTTTTGTCCATTAACCAAAACAATACAGAATAATGACTATTATATACTATACATATAGTAATAATACCTATATATGATAAATAGGTATATAAAGGTATGACTATCTATAACGATAAACGATATATACAATATAAATGATAGAAGGGTTACAGCGTACGTGTGTAAAACAATTTATACTCGTAATCTTTATATATAATATTAATTTAAACGATATTCGAAAGGAATTATTTGTGTATTAAATATACGAGCATATATACATATAAAGTTAAATAGAAGATATAATTGATAGCATGCAGAAATTATTGAATCAATTATTTTCATATTTAAATATAGGTTTAATTAAATATCATAGATTTTTAATTAAATAATTTACTAACCTTGTGCTATTCGCACCGCTGGCATTTTTATTCTCATTTTGAATAATCTTTTAATATTTCGGTCAGTTGCTTCACTAAATTAATTAGTCACAGCCCAAATAATAATAATCATATTAAAAAACTAAGTTAATTATAGTAAAGCAATACTAATATGTTAAAAAGGAAACCACAAAATTAATTATTTAAATTTAATAATTGACATAAATATTACTTAAAAAAAACACACGCCCACATAAACTACCGCAAAATTAATAATTTAAATAGTTTTAATTATTATATTATTAACAATAAGTAAATGCCCCTAATAAAATATTAAAAACAATCATAATCCATTCTTTTAAAATATACGTGAAAATTCATTTTCATTTATTAGAAAATAAGCCAACAGAAATTTATAATGAATAAATTAACACCTTTATGTTTTCTGTATTATTTATTATTTAAATTTTTTATCCACGTAATATTTTTTTTAGGATTTGATATTGTATAATGAATATGAAATGTTATATGTGCAGTAAATATATATATATGTATAAGATGCTGGAAGGGTTGCAAATTTATACATATATATAACATATCCTTCTCTTTATGTAAAGGAAAAAAAACATCACTTTGATAATAATTATTATAATAGTAACAACATATTTCTTTCTGTATTAACGAATTTTTTAGGTATTTAATTTGTAATTTCATTTAATTGTTTAGTCATTAGTGTAACAATGAAATCAAAGTATATATACAATATTCACCATAATCACAATTAAAATATTAGCAACGCCAATAACTATACTAGTGTAGGTGTCAACAATTTAACTGAATTTTTTTTTGAACATTTTTGCATAAATAAACGAAAGTATATTTTCAATCACTAAATATATATATAAATATACACTAAAAAAAATTGTTTATTGTATATGAAGCGTTTTTAAACAACGTCATGACTTTTTAAAGATGAGAATAACAAACGTTCCAATTTTCTTTTTCACAATAAAAAAAAAAAAAACAAATATCTCGTCCAAATTGAAAAGCAACCAAAAATAATAAAACAAAACAAAAAATATTGAAACGGAACTAAAATTAATATTTTATTATCATAAAAAGGTATTTATTTAAAATTAAATTTTCTGTTATTGTAAAAATACTCTATCATCATCGTACATCGCACAAACGTTATCTTTTATAATATTTTATGCAATAGATATTATACAATTTATTTATTATTTCAGACATAAAATGTCAACATTCAACAATGACTACTACAATACGATGATTAAAAAACTAACGACCACCGCGAAATATATTATTTAACTATGAAAACCACTTTTTTTTTTTTTTTTCTTTATATATTGTATTTCGTTGACGTCGCAACGTCCTTACATCGCGACAGTCCGTTTACATCTAATATGATGGTCTAACAAATACGTTATATCACCAACACCGGCCACCGGTCCCCCCATCATCACATAGTACTATTTCAAATAAATATTTATATATATTCATATTTATATATATATATACATATATATATACATATATATACATATATATATATTATACACATAATATAATATCACTTGAAAGAATATATATATAGTACCAGGCAGGCAGGCAACAAGGCAGGCTGACAGTCAGCAGCAGACAGAGAAACATCATCGCATATAACAAAATATTTACAATACAATCGAATATAGTATAATATTGTGTACGAATTTTCTTTATATTATATATTTTGGTAATATATAAAGAAAATAATATATGTTCTGCACTGTACACATACAATCAAATATATATAATTTTTGTATATAAAATACAATATATATATATAAAATAAGAGCAAGAGTCAAGAGAGAGCCCATTTATAAAATATATATATATATAGTCCGGAGTGTTGTATTTTAGATGTAAAATTAAGCATCATCGTCATCATCATTATTTTGTATTAACATCATTTATGTTTCAGATGAATAAATTGGTTTCTATGATACGATTTACCGTTATAACTATTCCTTAATTGAATTATGAATAAATATATAATGAATGTACACAATCGTAACATTTCATATTTTAATAATTATTTTTTGTCTAACATTTATAATCAATAAAAAAAAGCAAAATAAATGTCCAGTATATGAGTTAACTTCAAAAATAAAATAGTTCTTTGTTCTGCAGAATAATGATTAAAGAAAAGAAAAACATAAATATAAAAGGATATTAAACATCTTTCTTTCTTTTGTATTGTTTATTTCTGTATATAATAATATGCGTGTTTTTTATAATATTTATAAAAGATCGTAGTAAAATAAAAATGAAAACATGATCATTTTATTAAATATTTTTATGTACCTATATTACATTATAAAGGATAACAAAATATTTTGTATGGATAAATCTTACAATAATACCTATATCATCCTTAAAATTCACACGGATGTATACGAATTTACATGTATTGTGTTTGTGTATCTGTATATATAAATATAGATATATGGTATGGTATATCTAAATATCTAAGTCTAAAATATATATAGTATATGAAAATGTATATTAATATAAGGTATCAGGTTGCGCGTTGATGTCCTTTTATCCCTACTTCATTTCTTTTATATACATACACAATAATAAATACCCACCCCACCTCGAAACACAACCACCTACGCATACATAAGTTTTTGATTTAATTGTATTGTAAAAATAAAAGTGAGTCCGTTTAATTTTGTTTATTAGCGCGCGCGTGTGCGTGATATGTGAATTTCAAGGTGCAGTTGTAGTTGTATGAAGTAAAAAAAGTTTGGAGGTGTTTGTTGGCAGTATTAGTAAGATTTTGTTATATACTTGCTTTGTTATTTGTAATATGGTTTTGTATTAGTATTGTTTATATATAAAATATAATCAATTAATTTAATAATTGTGCATATAAAATTTTCTTAAAAAAAATTTCATTAGAGAGCGAAAAAAAACCACGTGCTTGCTTTATTTTAAAAATCTTTACAAGATAGCAAGAATAATAGAATTGTGAGAGATAGTAAATTACTATATATGCACTGAAGGAATATTTTATATTATGTAAAAATTTACATTATCTAGATCCAGATGCTTTTTTTTTAAGTATATTGTTTTAACTAAAAAAAACTTTTATTCAGCAAAGAGACTTGAAGCATAATAAAAAATGGATGAATAAATCAAAGGGTGCAGTCCGAACCATGATATAATACGGATAGTTATATATTCCATGCGAGCAAGCTGCAGAATTATTCAACTAATTCAAAGAGCTGATCATCGACTTTGTATGGATGAGTGATTGGCCTTTTTCTCAACTACAGCAATTATTTTCAGATAATTTTTTAAGCAGTTATCGAATGACAGAGGCGAATGCATGAAGTTTGAACTTTTAAAAATATTGCAATGATAAGATCATAAATGAAATTATTCAAATATTATTAAAAAAAATTAAATTAATAACTGGAACAAAAAAACATTTTTATATAATATACCATACAATGTGATTGATTAAGTAGTGAAACATTCCAACCACAATTTAAAAGTTACTAAAAGAAGATCATTGTTTGTATAATTGCGGTATAAACATCTATCCTACTTTTAGTCTTTTACTATATAGTTACAATTCCATTGATTTTAATTTCTAAACATAAAAGGAAATATAAAATTATCAATAAATGAAATTGATTCGAACCAGCTGTTTAAAACATACACCGCATGTTATCAATACAATTTTACCACACATAAACTACTGTTCATCAACATCATTATTAGTGTACACATCTTAACCATTCTCATCCCTATTTTGATAACGCGAAACCAGAAAAAATGATACAAACAAAAAAAAAACAAACGATACAACTTATAATTTACTTCATTCTCCCATACTTATACCAGCAATGTTACGATGAGTATTTATGAAAAAATTTGGTGTAAAAATTTATGAATGAATAATTTTTTTTTAGTAGAAAAGAAACAAAAAATTATATACATCTTACGTTAATCGAGATCCGTTGCCTCTTAACGTTTTTTTTTTTTGTATTTGTTGTTGTTTCAGATTTTATGTTTTATTTTAATTTAATTTTTTCTTTACTGTTTTTCTGTTTTTAAATATAACAAGAGGAAAAAATTGAAGAAATGAACAAGCAACAAGAAGATGATGAAGAGGAACCAAATGAAATATGTATATAAGAATAACATAAAAATCTTATTGTATATGATTGTTTTTCTGTCTTCATAATATAGGTATTAAACGAGAAATGTTGTGGAGAAGACGCCGCGCGTTAATTGAACTTTCCTTCTCTGTTATTATGTATAGTATACATATTATTATCGTGATTTTTTCTCAATGTAGGAGTTTCATTGTTATATTATTTTTTCTTAATATTTATACTTTTTATACACATACTTTATTATTTTACGAGAAATTCTCTTTAAATTTAAATGTAAAGTATATTATTATTGTTAGGATAGGTGATGGTTTATATATTGTGCTACATAAATTATCTAAATGAAGAATAAAGATGATCATAATTATTCTGGCGTGGTACCTGGTATGATGTAATGACGCAATCAATATGAATTATATAAACATTTTATTTATATACATAAATTAACTAATTGTGAACAATATATACTTTTAAGATAGGTGAGTTCAGTGAATCATTTTATATTGTTTTATTATTGCAGGAAGATTTATCGACAATTTAAAAATCTATTTAAAAAGATAATGAATGAAAATGAAAAATCTAATGTTTACTATCTTAATCTATTTACTGATAGATGGCATTGTAGGAAAATCACCCCCACCCATAATGTATTATAGATTTATATATATGAATATGTAAATAAAAAATACTACGTATATGACGCATATAATCTGTGGTAGTTTATATAAGAAAAAGAGGGTGTAACAATACATTCATACAATTACAATATAAACATTATAACGAATGAATGTTTAAATTTTGTATGTAGAAATAGAATCTATATAAGTAATTTTACATTTGGTAAATTAATTATGGCTAGATGTAGTGATGTAGTGTATGTGATATTAATATCCTTAAAATTGAAAGACCGTGGTTGCAGATAGTTTATATTGGAGAAGCGTGTTGGAGAAGGCAAAAACCGCTCCTGGGTTTTCAAGCCATGGAGTAAGTAAGTAAGTATATACAAAGGTCATATTCACGGATTAATATGATTTTATAGCATTAAATTAATCAATATTTTATTCACAATGACGTGAAAGAAGATTTAGTAAAAATATTCAACTTTTTACATATCTACGTAATTTATTGCTATGGATATATTCTTAAATCATGTTATTATATTTAGTTTTTCTCTATATATATGATAATATATTTTAATTTATAGTGTGATCAATAGGAGATATTTTATTTATTTTTATTATTGCATTACGCCTTCTAAAAAAACAATTCGAAAAAAAAACAAGCTATTTAAATTGTTCTTTAGTGGTGTTTGCTCTATGATGTAAGAAGAAAATTAAAAATTTATTATAATAATAATAATAATAATAATAATTATAATATATTTATTTCCAACTCAACAGAGTATATATTTTTTTATTAAATGATCAACGGGTCATCTAAAAAATGGTACAAATACAATATATTGTACATCTACATCTCTATGTATTAATATATACTATTTATTACTGTATATTATATATAGTATGTATATAAATAAAGCATCACATCTTTATGTTTAATTTGACGTGAGCCTCACCTTTTTTTATTCATTTCGAGCAAAATAGGCTGTTAGTATTATTAAATTTTTTATTTTATGTTCATGCATTGTTACAGTATAGAATTATATATATATCTATATGTTTATAATTATTTATTTATATTCAATTGATTGTCGATGGATTCTTGTATTTACAATGATTTTATATTAAATATAACTTTTCAAAATAAATATGGTTTCCTTTTAATACTGAAAGTTTAAATTTGTATATTAGGGTAGAACCGGTACACTTTGCACACCAGGTGTCCTGCTGCATATGGAAAAAAAATTGTATTTGTTAGGAATTTTGCTCTGAAAATTAAACTAGTCATACCAATTAAACAATATAGTCATAAATTACTATATAATCTAAATTATACCCATAACTTAATAATAAATAAATAAATTAATAAAAAATTTCATAAAACTTTATAATGAGATGTTATTAGGTGTAGTCATTGAAAGTATCTGTTTTTATGCAAAAAGTAATGTTTATTCATTAACTATTCAATATTAATATTTCAAACAAAGTATGATCCATTGAACGCTACCACCTTCATCATTCAGGTAATTGTTGGATTCGTTGGCTTAAGAATTCCTCCTGTTTTGAGGCGATTAATTAATTTCATTCAATTTCTTGTAATTTCATTGCTTTCATATGAAGTTAATCGTAATTCTTGAAAGACTAACTGCATCAACTGAAATAAGTGGTAGTCTGAAGGAGCTATGTCTGGTGGTTATGGCTGGTGTGGTAGAATTTCCTAATTCTGTCGATGTAAATAGATTTTAACGATATTTTCAATATGAAGTAGCATTGTCATGTTGAAAAATTAGTTTGCTGTACGGGCGTGTACGCTTTCAATATCAAAAACACGAGATACAGAAATTTGCTAATAATACAAAGAACGCAGAATCATCAAAATCAACTGATGCCTTCGTAACTAGAATACATTGGTTGCAGAAGACTAAAAAAAAATAAACCAAGTGATTTAGTGTAGTGAAAATTATAAAATTAAAGTGAATTTATTTCCAATTAAAAGTAACTGTTATAAATTATGTTGCATGATTCAAAGGGTAAAATTGATTGTTTTTAAATCTTTTAAACGAACCAAATCTACAATCAAAAATTTCTTTCAAATGCAACTATCCCGCCCCATATACAAGAACCATGAAAATAGCTCGTTAATATTTCTCTAAAAACCAATTAGAAAATGTGTCCTCTTATAAATAGTAGCCAAAGGACACGCCTCTCAAATACATTCTCTAGGTTTGTAAAAATGTAATTTGGTTACTGAGATGTAACTCAAAATATCAAAATTGCGGCAGAGCTGCCGGGTTTACCCGGCTTAAATTACAAAAATTACTGGAATTCAACTATATAGCTATATTTGTTTTGAATGAATAAGAAAAGTAAGAAAAAAGGGCAAAAGGTTGTTTGTAGAATATTTCATGAATGAAATTATTAATATTTAACATACAATGGACATTGAGTTTACAATAAAAAAAAATTGCTTTTTTTTCTTCTTTGCATCTAATTTGTTATATAAATCTCATAATATTATTTTATAATGCATATATACGTATTGTTATTGTTAGTTATTAATTTAAAATGAAAAAATCAGAGTTTATAACTTCGTCAATCATTACACCTACACACAATTATATATTTTATATTTACAACTTTAACATCGTTATTATATATATACTGTTATGTTGATAGGTGAAGGTGGTTTTCGTGATGCTTCACATTTTAAATGATGATCATGATTAAACATTATATATATAGATATAGTATTATAGTATACAAAATATATAAATATATATATATAATATACACCCGCATTATTAAATCTTTGCAATTTTTTATTATAACTAAATACATTGCTTACTTAATGCATTATAACTTCGTGTTAATTGAATTTTATTATTATTAGAGCTATTATAATAATAATAATAATAATAATAATAATAATAATAATAATAATATTCACAATAACTTAAAATGAAGAAGAAAAAACATCATAACTTTCATCACAATATAAAAGACTTATTTACTGATTTTATTCTTAATTAACAATTATTTCAATTCGTTACAGTATAGTGAGTGTGAATAGTCAAACCATTTTATTCATTCATAGATTGTGGTTTATAAAATTGATTAAATATTATAATATATTATTTATATAATATTGATATATTTTTATATTATACTCGTACATGTATCGGCATTGTAAACTTAGATAGAAAAACCAGAAGCATATGCAACAGGCAGGGTTAATATTTTTTAATTTACTATATATGATGTGTTTTTTAAATTGTAAATAATAAGCATAAAATGAGAATTTATTATTTATTTGTGATATGAATTTTATCTTGCGCGATTATGTGATTTATTTTATATACCTTACACATGAACTTACATGGAAGATGTAAGTAATAAGTAATACTAAAAAAAAATAATTCTAAATATAATATTTTTTGATTCAATATATATAATAAAATTATTGTTGATATTGATATATAAAAATGTATCTTGCTTTTAATTTATACTTACTTACTGAATGGTATTTCACCCAGGTGCCTTCTCTACTAAATTACAAGAATAAGGAAAAAAAAATTATTGTTAAAAATAATTATTAACATCGTACGCATATAGGCATACCTATATGATTGCGTATTTATGCATGTAGGTAATAGTCGAATTTAAAAACCGCAGTGTAATTACAATGCAATGACTCACAATAAACTTTCAGTCATATTGATTCTATTGACATTCCATCTATATGCTTATGAATTTTTGAATTACTAACTTAATTTTTAAAGCTCCCAAGGTTGGATATATACTCCAAGTGAAGCATATGGCATATTCCAACAATATGCATTAAAGTTAAGTTTTTAAATTATTTCGCATGGAAGTATATAACAATTCATCATTTGGTCTGCAATAATCGAAAGATTGATGTTGCTAATATTATATAATAATTAGTATTATTTACTGAATTTATTTTATTCTTGAAAATATTGGTTGACAAAGTTGTGTCAACAAGTCGTTAAAATATTGTACATGTAGTTCACATTGTGTCGTTGACATGGTCTGATCCTAATTGTGGATGGGTAGTGCCGAACCGGATGTAATTACAACTTGTAAGCACGGCGTTACCCTCTACAATATTTATTTCTGGGGTTGGAAAACTGACCACCTATCGGGTGGTGAAAATATATAAATATATAAATTAATATGTAGCATTCCAATATTTTTCTTAAAATATTTAACAAACTATATTTAAAATTAAAAATGCATTTAATCGTTTAGTAGATAATATATGTATAATATATGAATTTGTGATTATAAACTTGAATTTATTACTATTTATATATTAGATTACCCATATTTTATCGTTGTATAATATAAGATAATTTAATATTTTGTGAAGTGAGTGACACTCCTCTTTTAATCAAACATTATTATAGATCTATTCCGAACTTTGTATTATTGTATTGTAATAACATTAACAATAAATACAAAATATATAATTTATAATTTAAAAAAAAAGTTATACAAATATTATTTCATTAAAAAAAAAATTAAACAAATGTGGACGACATAATTTATAATTCGTTATTTTACTGCCGACTGACTATACATAGATATAGTGTATGAAGACAAACAAATTAAATCTGTAAATGATTTATTGTTCAATTTTAAATTTAGACATGTATCTTTTTTCTTATACAAAATGTTGTCAAATAAATTTATTTAATTTTTTATTTTAAATTTTTTTTTTACAATCCAAGATTTCATTCAGTGAAAACAATGTTAATTTATTTTTTGATATAATAAGTTTATAGGTGCTTAAAATATGAATATAAAATGGCATGTAAAGTTATATGTATACACTGAATTAAATATTATAATTTAAAAATATATATTTAACATATAATATAGTGACAATAAATGTAAAATATTTGATATATTTTGCGTCTATAATTTAAAAATTATTTTACCATTTACAATACAAATGAAGTACCTTGTATATACCACTATTCTTGAGAAGCATTATACCATCACATATTGTGTATAACTATAATGTTTAGTAGGTGACATATGCTCGAGTTGGGGTAACATAACTTGACGATGATAATATTAAACATGTGTATTTTAAAAAATTATGTCAAATTTTTTATGTAAATCGTATCGAATACTATGTATATACTAGCAGATTACATCCACAAATATCATTACTATATAAAAAAAAATTAAATTTTGTACCTAAAAGAATTTTTTCTTTAACTAGATCTAATAATAACAATAATAATTGTATTGATAAAAAGAAATGTGCTATGTCATAACTATATATTGACACATTATTCAGTTGTACAATATATCAATATATACAATAAGTGTAGTACTGTAATATATTACAATATATAGGTATCAAATAAAGAGCATATACAAAAAAATATCATGTTACTTGGCGATTTTTGGTGATAATTTCTTATTCTTATGTTTCTTTTTTTTATCCGTATTTTTATTTTCCTTTTGTTATGTCATTTTAATGCAATTTTTAAGTAAAAGAAAAACAAATTTTGTTAAATAATAATAATAATAATAATAATAATAATAATAATAATAATAATAATAATAATAATAATAATAATAATATTAATAATAATCAATTATTATTGTCAACAACTTGATGAAACCATTCAACCGTTCATATGGTATATTAGAAATGAAGAATAACTATATCAAACTTTCATATATTCCAGTGAATAGATAATATATGATTGTATATAACTGTATTTCTGTTTATAATATAAAAAATATATATAATGACAATAGAAATAATAATATAAAAATAGTAATCTTATAATAATAGACTAGTAAAACCATATACATATGTTATATATGTACATATGTTTAACATAGAGAGAGTTTTAATATAAATATGATATTTATATAGAATAATATACATATATTATTATTATATTATACAGAAGCGATTGACTATAGATTGCAGATAATTGTAATACAAATATACATTGTTAACTATATATACAATATATAATATATACTATACATAGATATGTATACCATATATAAAATTTTAAATAATGCTACACATCTTGAAAATTGTGTGCGATTTTAATCTTGACTTTACTATTCATAAATAAAATTTGTTATAGAATATACATAATGTATATGTATTATGTTGTAATAACATCATATGTGTTTATATAAAATATATGTATAAATAGTTAGTTATCATTAAACATTTTAAACTTATTTAAAATGTTTATATACTATACTGTATTACAGCACCATACACTTATAAACTTCAATTGATGTTGAGACAAATAATAATGAATAATAAAGGAAAAGAAAACCAGTCAGTCAATTATTTATGTACTTTTACGTATAAACCTGAGATATGTTAAAAAGTAGTTTCACTGTCCACTGGTTTATGACATTATAGAAAATAATTACTATATATTATATATAGTTAAATATTGTTTATATATACATTCACGTATGTTTACAATTATATTTATCGATGGTCTTTTGCTGATTTTTAAACTGTGAAGATGTAATTTGGATTAAAATTTTCGTTTCAATGTAACACTCACATATTATATGATTTTAATACAATTTATATAATGCGGATTTCGTACTATGTAATGTAAATGTTTAAATTAGTACATATGTAATATATTTGAATTTGAATTTATTACATGAATAAAATGGAGATCGATAGCATAATGAGATTCATTTAATAATGATACGCGTTTTCATCAGTTGCAGAGACAATATTCAATCAACTAGAGAACTTCGAATAAAAAATATGTTTCAGTAAGTAGTGTTTCATTTTAAATAAAGGTATTTTTTTGCAATTGGTTTTCAAAAAGGTTTGAATGATATGCATCGATATTTTTATCACAGATTACTATGTTATATACACAAATCCAAATACCCTACAAATATATAAATACCCTTAGCGTTCAAATGCATTCAACAATCGAATTAAAATCAATTACTGAATTTCTTGCCTTACCAAAAACAAGAAAATTATTTTCGTGCCACCTAGTTTCTTGAGAAATTTTATATTCAGTTTGGTTTTTTTTAGTGTATCAGTAAAGCACCTTTCCTCAACTAAGTTCTAATAATTCATGATACAAGCTTTAAATCGTAGAGTTCATTAGTAGTGAATTTTTCGAAGCTGGTAGTTAATCATACGTCCAACCTACTTAATCATTCTGTATATTCGTAGGGCACTAGGATATACTTCATCCCTACTGAAATCAGTTATAACGACTCTACTGACTCGCCACATAATTTAATTGTAAAGGTTTTTTAATATAAATTATTTTGCAGTAAGATTCTCTATATAGAATGTCATAAAAATATTGTATACCATAAAATAATATTCTAAAATTATTTTCTTCAAATCCTTCTATATGAAAACGAAAACTGTATACATATATTATAATAATTTGAAAATTTTAAAATGTGTTTAATTTTTAAGATTCATTTAAATAGGGGAGAAAAATCTATTTTCAGAACAAAAATTATAATTCAAACATACCACAGAAGAACTTAATTATATGTGTTATAGTGTAATATAATAAAAATGATCAATGAAGAAAAGAAATAACATACTGTGATGAAGAAGATGCCTTCTTCTTGTTATTTAGTTATGTAGTATAGTAATATACATATATGGGATAGCATAACGAAAATAATTCATTTTTGAAAAGATTGATATCTGGTAATGTAAACAATGTAAATCGAAAAAGATCGTTGAGTAAAAAGATGAACCAGTGCAAAGAACATCTAAAGTAGATATTCATCAAAAGAAAGTTATGTTATCAGTGATAATTATATAATTGATGGCGATATTGTTATGGTAAATTTATTAAAATAATTATTAATTCAAAATTTGGCACCTTATTTGTACACACATCATATCATTATAGACTAAATAGATTTATAATAATATTAATAATATTATGATATAATTTATGTTATCAGTTTGTTGGGATTACAAAGGCATTGTCCATTATGAACATCTACCACTCAACTAAACGATTAATTCAGATGTGTACATACAACAACTAACCAAATTGTTATGCAATTCAAGAAAGGCGACCAGAATTAGTAACTCAAAAAGGCGATGTGTTCCACCAAGACAATGCAAGGCCTCACACATCTTTGGTCACACGTCAAAAATTATTAGAACTTGGTTGGAAAGTGTTACCAAATGCACCATATAATCCTGAACTTGCACCATCAGATTACCATTTATTTAGTTTGCAAAACTTCTTGCTGCTAAAAATTTCAATAATGATGATGATGTATATAAAAAAGCACTTGGTTCAGTTTTTTGGTGATAAGCACTGACTTTGTTGCCAACCCATTATATAATATATATAAAGTTATATGCATGCATGTATATACATTATAGTAAGTACGTATAGTAAATATATTATACCCTCAAAGAATATTTTAATCACATCATATAACATAAAATTATACAAACTTCAGAATAAAGAAAGATTATCAAAAACGAAAGAGAAATATGTGTATTCGTATATAACATAGGTTTATTTGTAATGTATAATGGAAAATCTTTATTATTATATTTTGTGAAGCGTTTTAAATGAAATATGAACGGGAATATATTTATATGCTAAGATATATACGTATCGTATATATATATATATATATAAGAAAAACGTGTCCACACATTTGGTCTCCATCACTTCGACGGCCTCTTAGCCGTGTCGTTATTTAAAATTTTATTTTTAAAATATAAATATTCTCATATTCAGTGAGACTTTTTGTTTGTTGTTTATTTTTCAATGAATATAAAGGCAAGATGTTTATATTTAAAATGATTTTCAACTTTTTCTTTATGCTTTGAATATACAAATATACATATGTATATATACATATATATAAGTATAATGTATAATTGTTTTCGATGAATTCTTAGTTGATTTTCCTTTATTTTCTTTCCACTTTTTTTTTTTTAATTACTAATAAACATTTTTTTTAATGTTTCTCATATGAAATTACTAAACATAAGTGAAAATGAAAATGAATGTACTTTATAACTATATGTATATAAGTAAATATGATTATATGTGTGCCCTGTCATTTCTCTTTTTTCATATTTATTTATAGATATATTATAATATATCGTATGGTAAGGGTCACTCTATGCATCTCTATAAGTATATATTTTATATGTTTATAAAAATACTTTACTTAATTTCTTAATAATATATAATAGTCTTATGTATATAAGTGTAAATAGCTACTTAATATTGTATAACACATATGTGAAAGTTCATTAACACTTTGTATACGAGTATAAAGAAATTGTTCGTTTTATTGATAATTTTATAAATTATTTTCTTTGTTTGGTATTAAACAACAAAATTTTAAATTTAATTACTAACAAAATTCTTGTTCATTGTTTTATTTTCACAAATTTACGTAAGAAAAAACCGAGTACGAGTATATTAAATTTTTCTGCTTAAAAAAAAAATTGTATTTATATGAATATGATTCTTTCATAAAAATATTAAACGTTTAATAGAAGTAATCATTATTATGTATTGGTATAACAATATTGTTCCTTTTAACACGCATGTTGGCACCAGAGCCTGACCAAACCAGTTTGATCTTTGCAATTTATTGAAACGTCCAGATATTTTATAATAATCTCTATTATGTACATTTCTTTATATATTTATTACAAACAATATACTATTTTAATAATAGGTGATCGGGCGGTGGGACGACTATTTCATATTCTTATATAGGACCCCTGGTTCTGCCGCACCAGTATATATATATTTACTATAGAATTTTATTTAATTGTTATTAAAGTTTAGCCTTATATAAAATGGAATAATAACAAATCCCTGAAGGTGAATTATTCGTTCGTTTACTTAATCAAAAACCGAATATCGTAGAAAATAAGTTGTTGTACGATATTATTATGATTAACCATATTATGGACTAATTATTCTAAAATAAAATAATATATAAAAGTAGTGGACTTAAAGAAATTGTTATCCTTCTGTATTTGGAGACTATTACTGGGTGTCATAAATTTACATGCGATGTAATTGACCGCAACTTGACTGTAAAGCATACACTCAAAAAAAATCGTGGTTAAACTAACTAAATTCATTGCAAATATAACAATGGATGCTCTAATTTTGAGTCGCTAATGTTTATTGTTAAAATTTGCAATATGCAGTTGTAAATTCTAAAATATATTGTAATTTGTAAATAAAAATTTTGTCTGAAGTTAAAGACAATAAATATATCAAATCTTACATCATATATTGTAAAATATGCAATAACAAATAGTAAAATTTTAAGGATACTACAATAGCTATAGCAAAATTTACAATAAAATGGTATTAAAATACAACAAATATTGTAAAATTTATTGTAAAATTTACAATATAAAAATACCGTTTTTTTTACTACAAAAATCGTTGCAAATTTTACAATATTGTAGTACGGAAATAAACAATATATATATATATAAATTAACAATATATTTTGTGTAGTATACAAATAAATTTATTTCAAAAAAATAAAAAAAACAATTATTCTTCTATAAAAAAATAATAAAAGTAAAATTATAAATAATAATATTGTAATTATAATAATAATAATAATAATAATAATAATAATAATAATAATATGATATATTAAAATGAACTTTGACACACATAGAAATGTAAATTATGTATTTAAAAATGTAATTACTGATTTAAAGTTTGCACTTTCAATGCCATGTTTTGTTGTTATTTGAAAAAAATAATGTTGAAGAAACATCCAAATATTATAACATGCCTGTGAATATTTCATATTAAATACCATATATATTTGGAGCTACACGTCAATGGTTTTTAAGGTATATAAACGGTTGAGCTGACTGATTTAATTCTTTTAAATAGTAATTCATTTTTGTTAACTTTATCAAAGATTAGAAAAAAAAATGCTTCCCTTAAATCTATTAAAGTAAACTATTTCTCATTGTCATTTGTCATTGTTACAATATTTTCGTCAGCTTTTTGTTTATAACATATTAATTATCACAATTTTCACAAAATAGCACACAAATAATAACTTAATAATTTACAAAAAATAATTACAACTACAATATTTAGGTTATACAATATTTATTGCATTTCCAAGCAAAATTACTACATTTTTGATGAAAAATGACATTAATTACAATAAAATATTTACAAAATTATTTACAATGAGTTTTTTTTTTAAATTTTACAATATTTTTTTTTTAGTTACTTTATAAAATACAAATAGAATGCAATTATTATATAAAATGTCGATAAAATGTACACTGTATTTATATTTGATATAAGAGAATAAAAAAAAATTGTTTTCTATTCTGTCGAGATACAGAATTACCTTTTCTTTTATTATATAATATTTAATATTGATATTAATGAAATGAAATGAAATGATTTTTTAAAGTGGCATCTTATTCCAAAATACAATTTCATACATATTCGGATTCCTATATATTTAAGTATAATTTAGTAAACGATATTTATAAAAGCAAACTGACAACAGTCTATTTAACTATCTATATCTTAAAATCTTATTAATCTAATATAATAAAATAACAAAATATAAATAAACGAATAAAATATACTTAAAGTAATTGTATTTATGTTGTTATTTAAGTGTTATGTTTGAAAACATTTTGGGATGTTTTCAATGTTTATACTTATGCGAATATTCATTTATTATATAGTATATTTTGTATATGATAATATTCAATTTAAGAATCGACATAATACATATTTACAATATTACTATACAATATGACTAAAAAATATTTACTTTTGCTGGAATTTATATTATAAAGGTATAAGAGTAAGAGAATAAGTTATAAAAAGAAAAAAAATGTTTTCAATAAACATCCTTGTAATTGATATCTTTATCCTGATACAAATATAAGATTAGAAAATCTTATTTTTATTTTCTAAAATGAAACTTATACTTTTTGAATTTAAACAATGTTTCTGCGTATATTTTCATTCAATAGTTGAACATTATATATTGATTTATATATATATTATGGAGGTATATGAATAATACAACTATATTACATTATTATGTTATATTGCATGTTTGTACACGCATGTCATGAATTGAAATTATAAACTCATTGAATTATATAGTATTATACACCAATATAGTTCATTTAGTTCTTTTTAAATAAATAAATTTTTATTTTACTTGAATAAAATTAATAACCCAAAATGACCCCGCGGCCCATCTATTATATACTTTCAATAAATTTTTGGCAGAAATTTCTCAAATTACCAAGATTCTACGGCGTATTTTACTATACACAGTAACTGAAGTTTAGTAATTTATTAATATTACTATATCAAATTAATATTATATTATTTTGTAATACAACTATATTATAAAATTAAAATATGAAACTGCAGTGACTTCTTCTCAATATATATAATGTATAGTTTTAACGTTATGTTTCCTATGTATTAATATTATTATTGATTATGGAGAACATAAAATTTATAAATTTATATATAGTATATACTTATGTTTTATGTATACATATGCATACACAATATAATATAATATTATAAATCTGAATGGCAGATTATTATATTACAAAAAGCCCACACCTTTAATATTTTGAGAACAAACAAAATTACATTTGAATTCAAATATTTCTGATTTTAAAATTATATGAATTTTATTTCACTTACATTTATGTATAGGTAACTATTTCTTTAGTTTTACAGATTTATACTTATGTAAGCTGTTGACATTTAACAAAACTTCACTTTTACGTATTTCTAGTACTGTTTGAATATACCATATAAATTATTACTATCTATTCTAGCGTACTATCATATAATATTTATTTTTATAAACAAAACCTTTAACTTTAACATCGTCCTAAAAAATATATGTGTAAAGTATTTGTTACTGATGTAATCTTCTTATAATATGTATGTAGATTTAAAACATTTTTAAATAAATGTAGCGATACTGTGATCAATCGATTTACAATTAGTATTTAATTTATATAATAATATATATATGATGATGAATAATAATAAGTAATAGTAGTAAATTATATATTAACAAAATAAAAAATTACTTTCAATTTTATTATTCATTTACATATTAATTTACAATTCATTTTATTTATACTGAATTATTTTTATTTATAATAATTATATACACATGGGCGAGTTGATAAGGAAGCTAAAAATAAAACAAGGAACTACTTTTTTGAACAAAAATTAATTTTTCAACATAGTATCATTTAAGCTCGATATACACTTTTTACAACGATATTCTAATATTTTAATGCTTAAATATAAGTTTGCTTCGTGATGATGGAAGTTTATTTAAATCTCTTTCCAGCTGTAATCCGGAGAATATATGCGGTACAATACGAAAAGTAATTCGTGTACATTAGCCGTGACAATTGCTGATTTGTGATGGTACATATGTGTGTTAGAAATTAATTGTTTCTTTGTTACATGTGGTTGTAATAACGAATAAAATTCGTCGGTTATTGTTTTACCTTTTCTAAATAATCAATAAATGTTACCCATTACACCATGCGTGTGCATCCAGAAAAACAGTTGCATCATCTTATTAATTGACGGAATTGTTTTTGCCTTCTTTGGTACGCTTCCAATAGGTTTACCCACTGCATCGAATGTTTTGTTGTGTATGGTATGTACTGACATATTAACATTGATGAATCGACTTTAAAATTCTTTCGGATTACGTGTAAACAGATCCAAGCAACATTGATGAGTGCGGTCACACATCATCAATTGTGAACAAACGGAGGAAAAAAAAGGATTTAAATGGGTGTGCGTTCTCTGAAAATGTTTTTGTGTTTCATGTACTGCCTTCATGCGCATTTCGAAGAAAAAACTTCTAGAAGTGTACATAAATATTACATGATATTTAAAATATATTTTAAAAAAAAATTTTTATTTTTTTGATCTGTTTTTTTTTAGTTTACCACAATAAATAAACAAATAAATATAATAAATTGTGATCATAAATAAAATAAATACGTAAATATTCAAAATATTCGCTTTTTCTTATATATTTATTATTTTTGATGTCTTTCATGTGCAAAATTTTTCAGAGAATGCACACATTTTACCACTTTACCTGTTTCATGTGCAAATTTTTCAGAGAAAGTAAAGCTTTAGCGACCCTCCCTCGTATATAAAAAAAACTGTGTTTAGGAATTGTGTTGTATGTATTCGGGCATTCAATGTTATGTGGTGGTATATTTTCGTTAGTTTTTTTTTCTGCAAATGGTAACAAAGTCACTGTGATTGCAATGAAATGTTATTATAGAAAGTTATTATAATTATATGTATAAAATTGTTTATGTATATAAATTGTATGTATTCGATTATATAATTATATAATTATGTCATTCGTTATATGTTCACATCAGATTTAATTCTAGATAATGACGTTTTATGAATTTTAATGCATTTGAATATTAAATTTGTAATTGTGCATTATATTCTATATATGATCACATAATTAATATATATTTTGAAAGTAATTTGTAATATATTATTGTAATTTATCGTTTTTTTTATTATGCTTGTTGTTCTACTTAAAACTATTCCATATTAAAATTTTGAGACAATGTAAATGTGGAAAACCGAAGACGAAGGCTATGTGTATTGAAATGAAAATGTTCTATTTTTAAAAAACATTGAAAGTGCTTCAAATATCTTCATGTAGCCTATGTCCTTACTATAAACATCATTTATGCTTCCGTTCCTAGCTTCCATTTAACTTAAAATATCATATATATATTATATTATATTTTTATAGGATGCATGAAAGCATTTAAACTTTAAAGGATGAACTTGTAAAAAACTATAGCAACCTATATAATATATAAATATACATTATACAATTTAATATATATTTTACAATTGTAAAACGATTTCATTTATATATGGTAAGTTACAGTTTATATGGAATGTATGTTTCAATGTCTTCTTATTCCACAAAATTCATGAAAAATTCAAATTAGCTATATGTACACTGTAAAATATAGAATTTCTATAATTTATTAGAATACAATAAATAAAAAAAAATAAAACATAGTTTGCATTTCAGCATTTCGGTTTTATACCACAAAAAAAAATCATGTTACTCAAAAGTGACGCAACTAATACAAAACTTTCATTATAGTTAAGTTGGTGAGTTACTTCACATACGACTATTATATAACAATTCCCAATTGATCTATAAGTATCTCAAGATAGATTTTTGTAAATGCCCATGATCTACATAGATATTTTATAAATTGTGCCATAAACGAAAAAACCGTAACTAGGTAAAGAAATTTTTAAGATGAAAAATATAAAAAAATTTGTACTCATGTCAAAATGCTAAAAATCTGCAAATCGATCTCTGATTGAACCACAATATAACTGCATTAGTTACATTTTCATTTTAAATTAATATATAGTCATGGATAATATAATATAGAAACATATTTAAAAAGGAAAAAGACCTCTAAATAATTATAAATCAAATAATTAGATCTATAATATTAAATATAGCAAAGGAGGTGAAAAATAAAACAAACTTGTTTAAATTTCAGTTCCAATATAACATTCATAAATAAATATATGTATAGCAATTACCGCGGTTGTTGACCTATTCTTGATTTTTTATTTTTAATATGACAAAATTATGTATTTATGTCCCTTTTCATTTAAATATATCTTTGTGAATATGAAAATATGAAGAACTACGATGAACACAACATCCTAATTTTACCATATGCTTACAATATTACGTACATATATGTATGTAATATATATACAAATACACACATATATATAAATATTTATTTTAAAAACTCAATATATACAGCAGAGAATTGTATTTTTGAGCTTGCATAATTTATAATATGATATACTTATGTGCATCATATGGATTCAATATTTACTTCTTTTTAATATTTAATATTTTAATACTTAACAGAAATATATATATATTTAAAAAAAATATATATTATATACATAGATGTATGATTAATTAATGAATATGAAATAAATAAATAGTATTTATTAAAATACAATATTTATTTTTTAAATTAACTCTTTATGAAATTTTATTTTGATTATAAATATATATTATTTTACATTATATTTTATTGTTTAAAATAATTGTTGTATATTATTCAAAGTGTAAAAAAAAATTATTCGAAAAATGGACTTAATCTACACTTTTAATTGCCATTATATTGTATATATGACTCGGGGCATCTGTTGCGTCAAAGGTGTCGAATCTACCGTATAATATTATGCAATAATTCAAGGTTTCTGCGGGTACGGATATATGGTCAAATGGCCCTCCTGCACCGCCTCTCTCTGGGTCTGTGTATATCGCATATGTACGTACATCGTATGCACATTGTATATTATATAGTTTATTATTAAAATATTCACATTGTCAAAACTGTATAAATGTATGAAAAACATATATAACGCATTAAAACAGAGAAAATGTTGATTTTAAAACACATATGTGAAGCACATGTTTTGTCTGGTATAATTGTATACAAAATAATAGCATTTTACATGCATACATTAACACAAATATGTAGTATTAACTTATTAATATATTTACAATATTGTAATATATTAACATATAATACAAAACATACATATAAAACAGACCAGAATTTATATTATTCATCTCATATTCTCAACAACACCCCATATATCACATCAAATCATATATTATAATACATATAATTTTATTTTTTTTTATTTTTAAGTCATATATTGCTCCAAGAGGAGCTTTATGTCATCTAATTAACCTTTCATTACAGCCAATTTGGTAAATTACTCCGCATGGGAGAATATAACAATTTACCAATTGTACTACAATTAACGAAAGATAGATGTTTTCAAAATTCTATTATTTTTATATGGGTGATTAGCCCATAGTGATGGTGTGTGGTGTGCAGACATTGTTAATCTCTAAATAGCGTCCAACACCATATTTTTAAAGATATCCGTTTTGCTTGTTATTCGATAAATGAACAAATGGTCACCCAGCAGAAAAATTTCAGTATTAAAATAAATACCGAAAAATTTCCTATGAAAAATTTCGGAATTGAACCCGCTATATTTCATGATTAATGATATATATTTCGGCGCTATGAAACTGCGCTACTGAGTGTTTTTTTTTATACATATGCAATGTGTACTAAATAAACATATATATGATATGATATATATACAATATAGGGTACAAGTTCCAAAGCCCGGCCACTTAAATTCAAATTCAACTTCAAAACAACCTGTTTACGTTTAAAGTGATATTATTTTAATACACAATTTCATTCTGATTGAAACTGACTGGGACTACATATTGTCTTATGTTAAAAATAATATTGTAACATTAACAAAAACCCTAAAAGTAATTTAATTTATTCAAAAATTTTTTAAAATAAAAACAAAACCCAAAAAAGTGGAATAACGATGTCTACCAATTTCTCTATTGCTAATTTTAATGTATGTTATATTATAATTTCTTTCATGTTTGTTTCGCAACATCTTGATATAAAAATAAAACATATTTTTCTATTATGATATTGTTTCGTTTAAGTATGTTTAATTGTTTATAATAATTATAGATATGAAATATTCAATAATTTTCATTAAAAAAATGATTAAAATTAATAATTAATTCATAAAAATTACAAATGGTTATTTTGGAAATTTAAAGAAAATATATATCAAATTACCGGCCAGTTGAAATTTAATAAGTAAAACAATAATTTGTTATTTTTATTAATTATTATTTATTTTAAACATTAATCTTTATTATATATAATGATATGTTTATGTTTATTATGTAGGTATTTTAACACTAAACCTATCGACAATTCATGAGTAAATATTCGTATCATAGAGAGTTCAAATGAATAAGCATTTCTATTAAATAACGACACGAAATTGTTAATTTATTAAATCAAAAAAAATATTTACAAAGAAATAATTCAAAAAAGAAACCAAATTTCAACGATAATAATAAATTTCGATTTTAATATTTCACGAATTTCTTCATTTTGATCTTTGATTTTTTTGCCAATTATTGGGATTTCAATGACTCATTTTCCAAACACATACTTAGCACATTTTGTACAAATTTTTATAGTTTTGTTTCTCTTACAGAATCTTATTTTGTATATTTTTCGCTTTTCCACACATGAACCTGAAATTTAATACATAATTTCAGTTCTGAATTTTAGTAAAAATTGAAATTAATTCCAAACTTATCAGGTTTGTTTAGCAAATATTGCGTAAATCTAAACCTTACTTTGGTTAGAAAAAGCTGCTCATGTAACAATTTTGACTGTTATGAATGAATTTGAACCATACTTCTGATGTCAATGCAAATTTATTAGTTTGTAAACTTTGGCTTCGTTTAATTTTTTCATTAAATCTGATAAAACGCATCATTTCACAAGAAATATTACTGCTCATGGTTTTTGAAAAATTGCTGGACCCCATTTCCTGTCCTATAGATATGAATGAGAAAAATATACGGCAACGAATAAAAAAAATTTTTACAATTTTCCGATAAATATAAATCTTCATGATTTCATATACATTCGCACAGAGGTCAAATTACCCCTAGTGATATGGTATCTGATTTAATAATATTATTTCAAAGAAATTTAAAAGTAAATGTTTAAAAAGAGTCATTTGACCCATCTTGGTAGTTTTAGTGTTAAATGAGTTCACATTAAATAGGTGAAATATTTACATATCATAAATAAATAAATGACCGACCACCATATAATATAAAACCGGATGTGACCATTAATTCTTTTTTTTTTGTGTATATATATATTTTATATTATATTATTCAGCATATCTCTGTTCTTTTCGGGTTATTATGCTTCATCTTCTATTATATGCAATATAATGTTAAATATGTTTATTTCTTTTTAATTAATATTATTTCGTGTGAGTTAATTATAAAAGTATAAATAAAATATACCAAAAAGTTTATATATAGCTATGGAATAGAAAACATAAGGTCAGTATAATTTTATCTAATTTAGATAATTGCTAATAACTCTTTTACTGAAGTTTTGAAATTATTAAAAAATTAGGTAAATACGTATAAATTTTATTTACGTCTTTATTTTATATTTATTTATAGTTATAGTCCATAAAATATTTTGTATTTAAATATAAAATATCGTATTTTATTTCAAAAAAGTTAAGTATATCAACAAAATATTTGTAAATACGAGTACATGAAAAATATGCTTTTAGATCATTTAAAAAAAATTAAAAAAATATTTTAATCTTTCAAAATATTTGTTAAATTTCTTATGAATATACTATATTTGTATATGTATAGTAGAGTTATCTGTTTTTTCAATTCTAGTACACTCAGAAAAAAAAATGTTGAAGGGCTATCAAGAGATTTCCTGATATCGCATAAATTCCTTTTTTAGATTGATACCTTCCCATATAATTTCGACTATTTCCAATGGCATTTAGTTTTTATACATTTATTTTTATAATATATTGCTATTTTAAATTTCATTAAATTAATATTTATTATATTAACAATTTATGTAAAACTAAATAATTGTGTTTTAATAATAACAAATATTTACAATAATATTAATTTATAATTAATGTTTTACAATTTTATATAGTAATATAGTAGCAACACCATGTCGGATGTCGGATTTGACTGTTAGTATAAAATAAAAAAAGAAAACATAAAATATAAAAACATTCACATAAAATTATATTTATTAAAGTTGAATTTGAAAAATATATTATTGAAACAATTTAATATAAAAGACTATCAGAAGATCAATTTTTGGTTAAACAATAATCGAATCGAATGAAAATCGTCTGTGCAATTAAACGATACAGTTTTATTTCTTTTCGATACTCATTCGATATGTGTTTAAAAAAGAAATATTTTTGCATAATGTGTATAGTAAATTTTAAGTTTAACTTAACATATTAGGACTAGTTTATATTTATAATTGCGATAATAATATATTTAATATATATTGTAAAACGATGTTAAAATTAATTTTTTAGTCATTTGTATTTTATATTATATTTAAATAATATAATTTTATAATTTATTGTAATTTTTTAACTTTAACTCCATTTTCAATTGCTTTAGATTTTTTTTATCAATGTGATCATCATTTGACAAATACGTTGACTTTCGATTTAATTGTATAGTTCAACAGAATTTCGATCGTCAAAACGTTTCCTAGATTGCATTTAAAATAATAGCAAATCTAAATAAATGGTTTTTTCTCTGTGTATAATTCATCCAAATATAATATTATTTAAAAAAAAAATAAAGTAAACAAACCAAAATAAATAAATGGACACATCCCACGAAAACTATACAACTTCAGCTTTTTAAATATTTGCCACAAACGTTGCTGGTGATAAGAAAATAAAAATTTTTTACATTTTATTCATATAAGTGTTTATTGAAGACAAAAAAATATTATTTTTTTTATGATAAGGCAAAATGTGAAATCAAATATTTTTTTAAAATCGTTTGAAAATAAATATGATATTGAGATTATTTATTAACACCTATTTCAATTTGAATATTTCTTATTTTATTTATATAGTTCATTATTATTATTTTCGTATAGAAATTTATATATATATATAAATTATATATTGCTCCAATACAAAACACTGAAAAAGGAAAATCTGTTGGTGAAGCTGGTAGATCATCCAAACATTTTACATCAGGTATTGTAGCTACAGTAAATATATTGGCGCCAATAATAGAACAGGTTTCCTAATGACTGGAAAAATGGTTTGATTATCAAGCTGCATTAAAAAAGGCGACCAGACTGGACAAGTATCGGTCTACTGAACTTTATTATCAAACATTCTCCACTCTATGCATTGCTGGTGAACTTCGAACGCGGTTTTAATAATCTAAAATAGAATTGAAGTTTTTAACGAAATATGGGCTTCCGGTAAAGCTATCCAAGTTATATTTGCAGGTTTTAACATTCTTGTACTTTATAAAGCAAAACATATACATCTGTCGAGAAATCTATTTATTGAATGGTTTCAAGCGAAAAATTTCAAATTAAGAACAACATATATGGATTAATTGATAAAGTTGCTCGTCAATAATCATTAGTTATAGATAAACTTGCCAGTATGGCGATGGCAGCTGTGTTGTTTTACTCATACAAATTTTATAGTATGGATGCAAACCATGCGCAAAATGCGATCATATAATGAAGCTGATGTGAAAAAAAAGTATATGTTATCTGTATTATGGAGACTTGATCGTAATAGAGGCAACTCGATTTTTATCTATTCAAAAAACTAAATTTTTGTTTTAAATCAAAAAATTTAAATCATAAAAAAAAACAAATAAAACTTTCAAAATTATTTACTGCCATAACCCAAAAGTAACTTGTTGTACATATGTAAAAGTAATAAAAATATACCCAAAAAAATTAACTGGTCGATACAACGTTGGGCTCTGAATATATAGTATTGACTTTCAATGGTAACAAATAAAGTAAAGCTGTGAAAATATGCGACACCATTTTTTTTATTTAATTTAAAATTTTAATTTTCACTGTCTAACGTTTAAAATACAAGTCAAGCATAATTATTGAATACATTGAATTTTCATTCAAATAATCTATCAAATACATTATCTGGCAAAGTGGCAAAATTAAAATATCACATTATTTTATGAAAATATGACTGCTCGATTTAATAATAAAAACAGGTTCAATTTGCGCACATGTTAAAATATAAGTCCACATTAGTAAAATATATTACCCTAAATAGACTAATTTTTTATTAACTTAGTTTGTATAATAACTTTATAGTTGTATAAAGTCCCTAATAAGGTAAGTTAAATGGCTATAAAGTTTCGTAATTAATTCGACCTTACTTATGCAACATTGTGTTGTTTAAAATTGTTTATTGTGATAATCTTTTGAAGTCAGCAAAACGAGTAAGTTGTGATTTTCGGTAGAATAACAATAAAGCATATATAATGAAAATAATAATAAATAAATAATTAATATATATTATTCGTATTATACCAGTTTTATTTTTATTTTGATAATTGCACAAATGCGATAATTCCAAAAGGCTTGTTTTTATCAAGTTTTATATAAATGCAATTATCAACTGCGTATATACAATATATATTATATATTTATATATATACTATATCTGTCTAGTGCCTATCGTTTTTAACTTCAATTCGATTCTGTTGTTATGCCATGTTAAATAATATGAAATCACGAATTCCTGTAATGTTACGCTAGTAAAATTTACATTGAATTTCGAAACGACTAAATGTTAAAGTGTCAAACTTTAAAATTACATTTTTCTTACAGAAAAAATAAAAATTCTGTTAATTTTGAAACGCTAAAATATTAAGTATAGTATAGAGAATCGAATCAATGGTAGAAAAGGAATTCGCTCTGTGTACTGTATATACAGAAAAGCGATGAGTATGTTCCGTGCTTCAGTTGTGATTAGCCTGTTAGTAGAAATTCGAACTTTGATCAGCAACACGCATTTCATATGATTGAATATTTTTTACTCAAAGACTACACTCAGCGCTTTATAAAACTGTATATTCTACTCATTTATATTTTAATTTTATATATTTATGTTATTTAACAGAAATTTGACATTTCGTCTATAGAGCTTGCCTATATTTAATAAATATATTAAATTTATATATATATTTATAACATAAAAAAAAATCACAAAGTTTTATAGAAATTAGTTTTGCCTTGGGTCATTTCAATATTGTATTGTATATATGTATATATAGTTTTAGCAACTTTAACTATACATAATATTCGTATAAAATTCATTTTTATATCCTTAAGAAACTGAGAAGTATAAAACAGCTTAACAAAAAAAAAATTATCTTTTATTTATATACATATATACTCTTTTAAGTACCTTATATAATATAGAGAATAAAAACAAATGTAGCCTGAAAAAATATCAATTTTTACTATATCCTTTTTCAATACCACTATTAACCGTTGTTATTTATATTAAAAATATAAGATCCTTTTTTAACATTGTAGAATTTTTAAAATGTCCATTGTAATAATTTCTAAAATTCCAAAAAAATTAATTTCTTTATTTATATTTTATTCTATTAATATTTTCCAAAATTTACATTTTTTTCTTTCGTATTATATTTTTAAATTATTATATAATTATACTACTTATATAAATATTTATCCTATTTTATATACGGAATATTATAATTTATATGTATTATGTTAAGGAAATATAAAACTGAAAAATATTGCGTTATTTTATCGAATAGACATATTCAATCTTTATATTATTCGCATATTTCTCTCTATTCATTAAATCAGTTATAAACAGAATATTTCTGATTGATCGGTTGGAATTATCTTTTGCATTTTAAAATATATTCGGTTCCTCAATTTCTATAATAAAATGTTCTTCTATGTACTATATTATATATTTATTTCGTTTATACTAATACGTTTACGTAATACCATCTCAACGAGAATTTTAAATTTAAATGGGAATCTAAATGACTTTTGTGCAAATGAAAATTTTCGTTTTGTGTCATTACCCGATTCATCCTCTCCTTTACCCATTATAAAATGAAAATAAATAAAACCGCATTCACTGATTTTGTAACTTTTTAAAAAAAAAAAAATAATGTTAAAATCTTTTAATCAAATTATAAAAAATGTTAAGCGTGAAAAAATGTATACACATATATATGAGTTGTGTGAGTATATGTTTTGTAGTTTTGTATATTATATAAAATTTAAAAGGTGCGATCGATCAAATTCGTGTATTTTATATAATCCAATTTTTGACCATACCAAATCCTATAATATAAATATATTATATCGTAACTATTATACTTTTTTTTAGTAAAAATAGTAGATAAAATTGTAAAATTACAACTATTTTATTATACTTTTTTTTTTGCTGTGTAATCGTGTGATTGCATCGAAAATGCTTTTTTTAAATGCACAGACACAGACATGTATTATTAATATTATTATTATATTAAATTCAATCATTATGTACGCAAAGAATAAGAAATTTAACAATAGTGTGAATTGTTTGAAAAATAAATTTTTTTTTATAAAAACTGTATATATTTTATATAGAAAATTATTTGTTATATGAGAAGATATTTTTAAAATGATTTTCGTAGTATAAATAAAGATATAGGTATGTTTATAATATGAATGTGTTTCTGTATACTACAGTATATATAAATGTACTATATATATTTAATCCAAATAACATGATAATGTCTTAATGTCCGTTTTCATACAATAATTTCTTTTTATCTATACATGATGCAATAAAATATAAAATATTAAGTATAGAAATTCATGTAACTTAAATGATCTATATAGTGAATAAATCAACCCATTGGTGAGTCTTTGTTTATGGTTTTTGAATGGTATTGTAGTTATTAATATAAAAATGTTCTACTTCCTTAAAAATTTTCAATTTGTACATGTATATTAAAACAAAAGGTATCTGAAAATATAATTATCATTTGTAAATATTAAATACATATATACACAATATGATATTTAATTGTGTGACAAAAACAACAGGACTTATAATAAACTAATTTATAAATACTATGTATATGTATAATATATGTTATATATGTGTATGTATTACTATCAGAGATAATTAATATACTTATGGCTGTTATTATACATTATCTTACATGTACATAAATTTAAAAATATAAGATATATATATATATAAATTAAAGATAAAAGGGATAAGATTACAATTTTCTTAAATGATAGCCGCTATAAATGCACGAGTATATTTGTATAATCTTTAAATTTCTATTTATAGTTATCAAATGTCCCGTGAAATAATATATATTTGAACTGATAAAGTATAAGGATTCTAAAAATATAAGTAATTTTACAATTCAAAAGATTTTGAATTAACTTTTAGTCTTTTAGTTATTATTATACTTTTGTTTATGTTTTTGTCTTTTGATGATGATAAGGTCAAAGCAGTTAATTATTGTTTTTGTGTTTATGATTATGATTTTATGAATATAAATATATAAAACAGGAAAATTGTTTTTATGTGGGATTTTCTTGTTTTCTTTTAGATACTCATTAGTGAAATTAATATAATACAAAACAAATATAAATGTATTATATATTTACTAGTACTTTTAAATGTTAAATATTTCATTATACTGAAACACCTTGTTAACTAAAAAGAAAAACACCAAATTATTGATGTCAGCTTTTTATTATTTATATTCTTTAAAAAATTGATTAAATTAAATTATTCTTATAAATTGATTTATTAGTTCAATATTTTATACAATATACATTTACATTATACAATTAAATGATTTTCGATGTGTATACGTCATCATCAGCAGATATTCACCATAATTGGTATATATTTTACAAAACTCCTACCCTTCGAGGTTTCAGTCATTCTGTTGTTGATTTTGAGGCAGTGACATGTTTAGTTGTTTTAAATTCACCCAAAATTGTTATATCACGCAGTTTAAGTCAAATATCAATTTCATTTCTGATAGCGATATTCATCTACTTTTGTAGGTAGCAATCTTTAGTCGGAGTTCTTCGAATGCAACTACATAGACATTTGGTAAATGTACTCGTACATGATTTGATAATTGGCACATACGGATATAGGCGAATCAGAAACAAAATAAATCACACGTAGCTTTCGTCCAATTTTAACTTATTATCATGTGATCCATTTTGTTTTCTGGTTTGAATACCGGGATATGCCAAGTTCCAAATCGTGTAAGAATTGGTTTAGCAAATGTCCTTTCCGTTAAAATATCATCCATATTGAATATTATAATAATATTGCAATCAATAATCAATCTATAATTATGTCAAAGATGATAGATACATATTTCAAAATAAATATTTAATTTTAAACTTGTATATTTATAAAATATATTAAAATAAAGTATATAGACAACATCTTAAAGACAATCACTTTAGCAAGAGATAATCTTGTGGACTTCCATTATAATTTTTATTTTTTTTAAGTACTTTTAGTTTTATACTCTGTTACCTGTTTCTTTTATTTTTATATTAATATATTATTAATTATTTTTCAAACAACGTAATTTCTTATTATTTTATTCAAAGGTGATTATGGTCTTTATATTTTTAGTATATGTAAACATATGCATGGGCAATGATAATGCGATACGTTCGTTTTTTTAATTTTATATGGACAATAAACATATATAAAATGTTCACTCACGTATTTAAATATAAAACAATTTCATTATATTGTGTTATACAAATAGAAAACATATACATACGTGTGCATATATAAAAAGAATAGTATGATTATATTGTATACTGATCCGCAAACACAATTTTATATAAAGATTATTATTTATGATATGGTCCAAGTATAATTTATATTATTTTTAATTTATCATAGAAAACATCATAAATAAAGTATATGACTGCGTGTTATTATAATTTTTTTGTTGCTAAATATTTATTTTATTCAAAATGTTTGTAAAAATTTTTATCACCTTCAAAATTCAAATAGTAAATGGTTATTTATACTTCTTTTTTTTATTCTGTATATATTTGTCGTCATCGCATTGTCGTTATCATCATCTTGTACACTGAACCGAATTAAAGACAATAATAATAATACATCATAATAAGGTATATGAGTTATTTAAAGTGATTATTTTAATAAATTTATAAATTGTATCTTTCTAAAATTAAAAAGAATAAATTGTTATATATATAAACTTTTATTTTCGTCTTTCATTATTATTACATATTATTTTGATGTCTATTTGAGTATTTATATATTTATAGTAATATGTCTTGTACAACTAAATTTAAAATTTATAATAATAAAAAGGTAATTTTTATAAATAAATATCAGAAGGTCTAATTCACTGTACCATGTTATGGTTTTTTTACTATAAATGTGTACACCTAAAACATATAATTAAAATATTTAATTTTTTGAATTTATTGTTACGACAGTATAATGTTTATAAATATACCATGTCATGTCAGTCCATTAATCTCTACGCAATTTATGAGAAAATATGAAATACCTTTTCTGGTAATTTACATTCACATAGACAGAAACTCCTTACCGATATGCTTCTTCAGTGTAATGCATTCATTACTGAATAATTTTTTAGAGATATGAACTACATTGAGACTATTATACGAACGCGGGCATATCTTATCATATCTCTGTGTTGTACATTATATATTTAAATAGTTATAGTAAAAGTAGTAAAACAAAGTAAATGCCTAAGTAATTTTCATTATTTTATAATATACATTAAAATAATTAATGTTTTACTAGTCAATTTTTGTTTATTAATTGATGTGTATTTTTATTTGTTATTGTTCTAAGTTATTAAATTATTGTTACTTGTGTAAAGTTTCGTTGTGTTCTACAAAAGAAAGTATTGAGCAGGTAAGATGTCATGTAATGAAAATTGGTTTGGCGTATAAGTAATGAGATTTATTGCCCATTGAAAAACATAACCAACAAACAAATTACAATATATTAGAATATATTTAATTTTTATAAAACGGACACCACACAATTGGTGAAATTTCCAAATATTTCTCCTTGGTGAAGACTTGTCAATTCATGTGGATGAATTACTTTTACTTTTACTTTTACTACTCGAATAAAATAACACCGAATGTTAAATTAATATTATTTTCAATTACTTTGTGAGTGAATTCAAATTTAGACAAGATTTGAAATGTGTATGTAGACGTTTTATATAAAATGACTGATTTTGACATATATTATATACCATATATGTTAGTACATACTAATAGAAATACTAGAAATTTATTTTATAATTTATTGTGTTAAACTTAAATTATTTACCATCGTTGGTATTGTACTTAAATTTAAAAATATAATATGACTCAACAAAAATATTTATAAATATTTCATATCGAATTCTTGCATAACAATAAACTATACATATACAACATACATATTTTCATAGTATATGTATATACCAGATACCTATATAATAAGGATTACTGGCTTTTGACAAACTGAAACGAATGTTTATTAATGAAATTATAATATAAAACCTTTCAAATGAATAATATTTTATTTGCAAAAAATATTATATACGTGTATATAAATATACAATAAATGAAAGGATATGGTGAAATTTATGCTATATATTATGTTCTCTAACAGAAGGAAAAAAAGGTACCGACTATCGAATGACGCGATTTATCTACAACTGGACAGTCGCAATATATTTTTCAAATAAGTTAAAATATAAATAAATAAAATGTTAGAAAAATATTTTCTATTCTTGTTTGTTGTAAACATGACATGTGGATTTCATTTAATAAAATAAGAAGAAATTTCGTAGGTTGTTTTTTTGTGCATTTGTCAACTACCCGTTAAAAAAAAATTGTTCACTCAGTGAAAATAAAATATAAATTTTGTTCGGTTATAATTTTAACATTAATTAGATATATGGTATACACATATGTAGTAATTTAAATTCTACTGATGATAAACTTTCAAAATTTATTCGTAGTGAATTAAAAAAATTAAATCAACATCTATAGAATTAGCTGAAAAATTAAAAAAAAATTAAAAAATTGATAAAAATGAAGTTTTAGTCTCTTTTGATGTTGATATTTTGTTTCCTTCAATACCAAGAAACGAAGTTTTAATTGATATAAAGCCTTATGTTAAAAATGAATTAAAAAATAATATAAATAAAACAAATAAATTATTTGAATTAATAAATTCAGTAAGCGAAGAAAATTTGTTAGAATTAAATGATTAATATTATAAACAACAAGATGGTGTTGGAATGATTTATTATACCACTGATTCATATCACCATCAACGTAAAATAACTGCTTTCTAATCATATATTTAATAGATTATTTAAATACATTTGGACGGTAACAATTGTAACAAAGAAAATAATTATTGGAAAAATTAAAGGTTATTGCTTCATTACATTAAAAATAATATTATATTTAAAACTTTATTATAAAAATGAAATTTTTAAAATTACAAAATTACAAATATTAATAATAATAATAAAATAAAGTAATAATATTGTAAAATTTGAATTTTGTATATGAATAGTTCGGTTAATAATTTGTTTAAGAGAAATAATTTTAAAATAATACACAAAATCATAACAAAATTACAATTTTATTAAATTCCAATAAAGATAAAATTAACGCTTTGATCATTCTGGAATTTACAAAATAAATTGCTTAGATTGCGTTATAACCTTTAAATACGTTCGACGTGTATACACGTTAATATACCATATAAAATATACACATAGAACGCAGTTAACTGGTTAAAAAGAAAAATTTGAATTAGGTTTAATGATCATTTAAATTCTTGGCAAAATATTCACCCAAAAATCAAAGGTAGCAAAATTTTTATTAGATAATATCTATCAAACGAATTGACGGAAAATATCATTACAACATCGTTATTATATATATATTGATATATATTTGTTATATGGTATGTATTTATAATTTTGGTTGCATTTAATTTTAATCGCAGATTTATTATATGTAAGGATTTTATTATTAGAGTCATGTGTTGGTTTACTGGAGCTATAAAATAAATTGCTGGTTTAGTGGACATACATCATAAGTGTACCATTACTGTGCATACAAAATACGTGTATAATTCAAAGATTGAAACTCAAATAATAATTCATTCATTAATAACAAATAATTTTATTCTTTAAAAATAAAAAAAAATTATTTTCTTGGACGATTACATATAATATGCATACCATACATAATACTCGGATGATACATAGTGTCTGCAATTGTTTTTAACATGCAATTTTATTAATAATTTTAATAAAGTTAATATATATGTCCACTAAAACTATTTGTTAATTATATGTATATCAAACTGTTTTAATACAAAGCACATCAACGATTTCTTTAATTAATAATTTAAATATAAAATTAGAAAATTTTAAAATTGATTAAAAGAGGTTTAGTGGAACTACTTTTCACTAAACTCACAAAACCACATTTTTTGGTATGTTTAGTGTACGCCAGAAAATCAAACAAAATAGTTCTTTCCATTTTTATTAAACAAAATTTTTTTTTATCAGACAAATAAATCACTTCTTCAATAAAACAAATTACAAACAAATATATTTTACTTACTTTATTTTATTATTTTTTTATAATAACTAAAATTAAAAATAATTATCATATATTTATAATTTGTAAAATATAAATAAATAAATAAATAAATAAATAAATAAATAAATAAATTATTTGTTTAAAAATTGCATTCTTTTTATAATAACTACTACCAATGCGACATGTCGTAAAGCAAAATTCGACCATCTGTTGCCGACTATCATATTGCCTTAAACACACAACTTTCCATTATACATGTTCTTACCTTACATAATAATTTATTCAAATTAAATGAGTCACGCACCCATCCCATTTGTGTTAACAATAACTTGTAATACATATAGATACATTTACAAATTTTTATGAATTTCAGTAATTTCACTGGACTTAGAATATAATTTGTGCTTACTTATTTACTTATACTTTACTTATTATTCACCGCAGTTAACGTCTTCCAATTTCGAATTTTAGTGCACCTAAAGAAATTATTAAAATGGTTTTTCCACTTGTTTTTTATGCACTTGATATCATTAGATTATATAAGATTATTAACTAATAATTGAAATAATATATATGTATAACATAGGATGATATATGCGTTAACAGAAAGAAATATTTCCCATTAATATGGCGTATTCTCGATTATATATTGTAATTTAAATATATTATAGTATGGAATTGTAATAATGTAGAAGAAATTGTGTAATCATATAGCCACATATATTTATAACAAAATGTCTAATTTACAATTTTAATGTTGTTTTTTTAATAAACATTATTAATATTAATATTAATAGATATATGTACATTATAAACATATATTATATATACGATATAGTTATAAGATGAATAGAAATAAATCCATCTTCTTGTTAATTGAATCGAGATGAGTAATTCGACGCGCCTAAAAAATACTCTATAAGTCTATACATACTCGTATATGCACAAACAATAACATATGTATCTTTATTGGATACCTTAAAGGTGTGTCGCACTTGGACTTTTTTTTATAATTCTCAATAGAAAAAATTTCAAATTATTGATATCAGAGGGATTTATCTTATTGTTGTTGTTCCTGTTATTATTGTTATTTTTACTATGTACAATACATAATTCGATTTCTTTTTAAAACATTTGTATTCTGAATTTATTATTTACACATATATTTTCATTCTTCAAATCGATTATTATTATTATAATTATTATTATTATTATTACTATTATTATTATTATTATTATTATTATTATTATTATTATTATTATTATTATTATTATTATTATTAATATTGTTATTGTTATTATTGCGTATAGATAGATATAGTAAGGTATCGATCGACTCTTTTTCATATATTTTGATATATAAATTTATGATATGTGTGTCCAATTTTTCTTTTATAATAAAAACGCATATTTTGATGATAAACCATAAACTCTATAGTATACATTACAATGATAAAAAGAAATTAAAAAACATAAAAATATGTATTATTTAAATAATAATATTATTTAATATATTATATAATGCTACCGAAAACTATATTATACGAATATATAGATAAGTATATAATATAAACTTTCAAATATAATAAATTATAATAAAAAATTTGTATTTCAAAAATCATATATGAAAGATGTGAAATCAATCATTTTAAATTACATATATTTAATCTAAATAAACAAATAATTGATTGATGTCATTCTTAATTTTTCTAAATTCTAAATTCTAAAATTTTTAAATTTCTTACCAAAGTAATTTTATTCCTTCAATTAGTAATAAGTTCAATTTTTTTTACATTTATCACACATATAAAATATAAATAGTTAAATTAATACATTCTCCGCTAACAAGTTTTTTCATAAAATGTAAAAAAAAAATTCTTTGTTTTTAAGTTATATTTAAAGTAGGTACTCAGTGTCAGTCACTGGTGACTGACATAGCCCCATTGGAGCATTCCAGTATCATTCACGGGTGACTGACAAGGCGGTCAATGTGTTAAGAAAACATTTATCAAATATACCATATATACTATGTGCATATTTTCTGCAATCAGAGTCTACATATTGAAGGTACACAGCACAAGTTTGTTATACTAGAAAAATGGAATAGATATAGGCAGAATTTAAATTAACGATGCGAAGTTTGTAAAAAGCATTTACGACTGTCATAACCAACAGAAAGGAACAGGTGGTGGTTACACGATTGAGATTGCGGCTCACAATTATAGCGCATGAATATATACTAGAATGAACCTGTGGAAATATGCAAAACAAATTACGATTCATGTTAACGATCATTGTAAACTCAGAGCAACTTATTTTTATAATTATGTTTTTTCAGTATCCGCAGCTTGTTGTATTAATTATAACAGTTGAGATATTTATCCACAATGATTATGTTGTTGCAATACCAATATTATATATTGGAACAATATAAACGGATTGTCCATATATGTATATAAGGGACAGGAATTATATGAAAATGACGGGGTGAAAGATAGCACCTAAAAGAAAAAATATGTAAATAATAATAATAATAATAATAATAATGAGCTATCAACGAGGTTTATTTATACTCGAATGTCTGTGAATTATAGGCAATATGTATTTTCTTCCTTTTTTTGTTAAGTCATATATTGCTCTAAGTGGAGCTTTATGTCATCTAATAAACCTTTCTTTACAGTCAAATTGTTAAATTTCTCCGCATGGAAGTATATAATAATTTACCAATTGTACTGTAATTAACGAAAGATAAATGTTTTCAAAATACTATTATTTTTATATGGGTGATTGTGTGTGTGCAGACATTGTTAATCTTAAATTTTCAAAGATATTCATTTTTCTTTTTATTCAATAAACGAACAAATCGTCACCCAGCAGAAAAATTTCAGTATTAAAATACATACCGAAAAATTCCCTATGAAAAGTAGCGAAGATTGAACCCACTATATTTCATGATTAATAATATGTATACTAGTATATAAAATAATTTGTATTCAATTTTTAAAATTGTTTAAAAATTTTGTTAAAAAAAAAATTGTATAAGTTTTTTTACAAATATATATCGTCTGTAATATTTATATTACACAATTATACATATTATTCAGATATATATAGACAATCTGATAATTAGTTGTTCTTTAAAATATGTAAATTTTATAATCAAATAAATTAAGATAAAATTAAAAAAGGACATCAAATAATACTATTTATATTATACAAATATAAGTTCAATGTGCTACATATTTTGAAAGAAATATGAAATAACATTGTACATATAACATTTTTTTCCTATATAAATTAATACAAAATTAATATTAGAAATAATATAGCAAGAAATAAGAAAAAAATGTGTTTAAAAAATTTACTAGGGGTCCTTAAAAAAAACATTAGGGTGTTTCTTAATATAAATATATATTAATATAAAAAAACTGTATGTGTAAAAATAATTTTTGCTAAGACATATTTTTTCTATCCTATTTTATGATAAAATTCACATACCATAGCAATTATATATTTGGAATACATTTAAATGATGTTAAAAGTTGTACTTCTCGTATTCATTCATTTTTATAGGAGTATATGTTTAATATATATTTATTTTATACGAAATTCTATTGCCGACAAAAACGTTTATATTAAAAATACAAAATGTATGAATATGTATATGTGAATGTAAAAAAAAAAAACATTAAAAAAATCAAGATTAGCAAAAAAATATTGTACTCACGATATATGGTACATATCATACGCGTATATAACTAAACTACTGAAATGAAAAGAAAAATAAGAAGATTGAAAAAAAACCTATGGGCCATCTGTTTTCTTATTCTTTGGAACACCATACCCTATATATTATAAATTTTATTACCCTTTCGTTTTTTTTTATCTTTAGGGGTTGAAGATTTCTATTTAAAAAAAAAACCTCTATATATTATGCTGATATAGGTGAATTCTGGAGTATTGTATATTCAAAAACATATTTACTAAATAAATTTTATAATTGTACAATATAATAATATTATTATATATGTAATATTTTATATGAAAGAATGATATTGAATAGAAATCTTTTAAAATCCTAATGTAGAAAGACCACGCAGGGGTTATTTCATTACAATTAAATTAAAAAAAAATAATATGTGAGAGTAAAAAAAATATATTTTTTTTACTTATATAGTGCGTATGTATTATAAGTATATATATGTTTAAAATTATAGTAAATTTTTTTTTCTTGTCTATTTTAGGTATTATTAATGCTTTTTTTTAAAAATAATATCTCGTGTGTGGATTACAAAATAATTAAAAAATGTTTTTTGTAAATATAAATAATAAATAATAACAACATTAAATAATGACACCAAACAATTAATAATTATAATAAAGTCTCTCATTACTCAAATACTAATGTGTTGTTATTGTTCATATTTGAAGTTATTAATGATAAAGAACATCCAGAAGGTTTCACTTGAAGAGAGTAATATATAAATATGTTTATATGTTACTTCTAATACAAATATTCCTATGTATTTAGGGGTGCCGAGCGGTGAACATTCATAAAGCAGATCAAAAATAAAAAGAAGAAATTAAAGCAAAAAATAAATAAATCCATTCAATTCATTCATTCATATTACAAGTTTCCAAAAACATATTTATATTTGTTATTCTCACATTTGGTTAATACTGGAAATATGTAAGAGAGCTATTGTACTCAACACATGGTAATTATCATATTTACAGTCTATACTCCATACATTCTTCTTGAATGTATTTTATGATAAGAAGTCGGTTCAATGAAGACAATTCACGGCCACCCAGGCTGTATCCCAGGTTCTCTTCTTTTGCAGATAAATGCTCCACAGATTTTGAGTAGAAGTAATGGGGTTTCTTGTTCAATTTTGTATTCAAAATTTATCTTCAGATCTCCATTATTTTAAAAGATAAAATCATGAAATAAAAAGTATCGCAGGAGCTTCGCCTGGTTGACTTTTTAATAAAAAAAGGACCTCAATATCTTGTAAGTTCTGTGGACAAAAGTACAACATTTTCCAATTATTTTAACATCAATTCCTCTAACATTAAGTTCGTATATTTTTTGAGGTATACCAATGAAACTCATAATATACTCAAAATTATTTTGTGAGAGTGCTTTTAAATAGATTTCTGAAAAACTCAGAATCTAAAAGTTAATGCTTGACAAAAACTTCCAGGAATTTGGTGAATTGGTGATTTCTCAAATGATGAAAATTCTTTTAATTCGATAACCTGCACAGTGCTCAAACATTTACAGTATAAGACGCGAATACCTAAAAATTATTCACATCATTATATTATACTATAATATGTATAGAGGAAGGAGATATCTCGAACAAAGTCAAAACTACAAAAAAACGATACAATTTGAAAAAAAGAAACTTACATATATCATATTTTAGTATTTAATTCATTATTTAGTATACCTTGATTTAGTTTCGGCTTGAGCAAAAAATAGAGACATTTATTGTGAAAAATTGAGACAATTTATTTTAAACAAAATATATTATTGAACAATTTTCCCTCAATGTGGTGATGAAGTGTCGAATACTCATGGTGGTAAGAACTTCCCATTAGAGCCGCAACTATTTATGCTTATCCTTAAGTGTATTGTGTGACCGAGTGTTTTCATGTAATAGGATGGTTTGATGCTTTTTCGTCCCTGTTGCTTGTCTTTTCGCAACAATTCTTCGTTAAATTGATGCAATTCACGTTTCATTAGTAATAACTGTTTCATTGGGTTTTAAAAACTCATAGTACGCCTCCATCCTTGATGATCCCATACCAATTGCAGAATATTACCATATGACCGTGGATGTTTCGTTTTGACAGTAATACGATGGTTCTCCAGAAACTAACCATGACTTATTGCATTCAGAATTGTCATAGTACATCCACTTTTCACCACCAATTTTGTACCGGTGCGTTTCCGTCAATTCGTGTAATAGCCATTGTTTTTTTTAAGGATTCCGAAACCACTATTGGTAACTCCTAGGTCGTCTTCAAAGTCTTTCAACAAATAACCTGTGTTTTTGGTCAATTAGGCTTGCAATTCGTTTTGGTTTATTCGGCTCAGAAAGTGGCGTGTCATTACCTTCAAAATTACTACTATTTAATCTTTTAAACCACTTTTAACATGTTGTTGATGGCGATATACCGTACTAAAACATGTCTCTAATAATCAATGACCTTCTGCTAAACACATTTCTAAAATCAAATAAGTGCAAAAGGGCATTCGCGTTCCATTTTTCACAGAATAAAAAATCTTATGTTTAACCACCTGAAATTTATTGAGAAATGTCAACACAATAAAAAAATATAGATGCAATACTAATGACTTCTATAATTACAATTACTGATTTTGACGTACAATCAGTTTTTTGAAATATGTCATTTGTAATAAAATAAGAGGTTTAAAATATGTAAGACTAAAAGATAACGTGTATAAAACAGAGCCTACCTTACATCTATATTACTTGGGTAATCGCTTGTGTTTTTACAAACGTACAACCACATTTTTTTCAAATGGAAATTAATTTTTTGTCAGAATAGTTGCAATATATAACGCACAAGAAATATATTTCATAAAAAACCATTATAAGTTTTCTTCTCGTACTCTATACTCGAACACAAATACAAGTTGAAAAACCACTTTATCATGACTTTGGCTACTTTTGGTTCTTTTTCTTGTAATAACGGCTTGAAATCGATTAGATGTTGATAGTATATTTCAATATTGACATTATGGGTTGATTTCAATTAATATAATACACCACTCTTTTCTGATCCCATCAAATACTGACATATATAATCCACTACTTTTAAATAGTACCAATTCGAAATTTTTTTTAATGGAGTTCGTTAACCATAAGATTTAACAAGAATTCGATGACTTTCAAATGATATATTTGTCACTTTTTGGTACACAACTTAACTTAAAAATTTGTTTACACGTCAACTAACTGCCACATACTAAAACTGAAAGTTAGTTTCAAGACCATTCAAAAATATGTATTGCCACATTAAATTTTTATGAAAGAATTATGAGTTATATATCACATCTTGTATAACGGTAGCAATTTGTTGAAATGCCCAATAAATACATTAACAATTTCAAACCAATTTCATAGAAAATCAAATCTTAAAATTACGAAATAAATGTAACAAATAGTATATTATTAGAAATAGAAAAATACGTTCCATCGTTTACATTTGCAAATATAAGTTTAAAAGAAAAATATTTTAATAAATAGAATGTGAATGCGACATAGATATATTATTCCTACGAAAAGACAATTGTCCGCTTAACATTATTCTATAACTGATTTGGGTCCAATACTGGACAAGAAACTTAACTTGCTGTGGTATTTGATGACCAACTTTTAATGCAAACAAATAATGGCTACCAAGACCAACAATGTAAAATAAAAAAGACATTGAAGTAATAATACAATACAATCAACTGTAATTTACCATAGATAAACATTTCAACAAAGTGTTTTTGATTAAGTATTATGCGGGAAACAGAATACGAACTTCAACTTCAACTTCAACTTCAACCACAACTGGCAGCTGAAATAAAGTTGTTAGTAACAGAATGGAAACTATGACTTTAACTTTGATTGAAGCAATCCATATTGATTGTGTTATATAATTCATAAATTAATTAATAAATATTAAATAAAGTTTTACAATAATCAATAATAATTAATAATTTAATAAATTTAATAATTTAAGTAATAAATTCATTTTGATATTAAAGTTGGCAAAAAGTAGAAAATAGAGCTACCCATGCGTCGCTTCAACCTCAACTTCGGCGTCAACTTTGTACTACGTTACCATACATTTGTGATCCATATGTTCTACTAAGCTGTCAAATCAAAGTCGACTGAGGTTGAAGTTGAAGCTCGTGTTCTGTTTCCCGCAATACTGCTAATAAATGCAAATATTATATTACATAAAATAAAAAACTGCATACATGTACAATGGTTCCCATTGCAAACATTGCAAACGGTATATATCTTGAATTCGGTTGGAAATTGTAGGTGTTACTGGTAGCAATTAATATCAATGTTAATATTTGATCGAACTATTATTAGCTGCCGCTTTATATATATAGGCCATTGAGAGACACAAACACAAGCCTATGAACAAATATAAATAAAGGGTTTTCCATTAAGAGCGTTCGAACTTTGAATTAAATGTAACAAGAGTTATATACAATTAGAATGATCTTTTTTATTCAATTTAAAGTATCTATGATACTATTATATGTGGAATATAACATCATTGCATCAATACTTTGGAATCAACTTTCGGTTAGCCTCTCACGTAAATTAGGTTGTATTTCAACGATAACAGTTCCAATGTTGTCTTTCAAAGAATTAATTGTTTTTAGTTTATTGGCAAAACACGTCGACTTTACATTACCCCATAGAAATAAGTTCAGTGGTGATAAGTTGCATGTTCTTGAGGACCAATTCACCGGTTCATTTTCTCGCAGTAACACCAAACTATTTCTACAGCAAATTGATTGTTTCATTAGTTATTAAACATGTGACACTGTTACATGGAAACAAAAATTGATAAAGCATTGCTCTGTAACGAATTCCATTGACCGTAACGGAAGACATGCATTATTTTTTATGAAAAATGGACCAGTTATGCCACCAGACCATAGAAGCAGTGGATGATTCTCTTCTCGTTCAGATTAGTTTTTGTTATTTAAAATTTTAATAATTTGCTCGTGTCGTTCAATTATGTGTCTATTCATTCATGTTGAATTGCTATAATGTACTGACAATAAATGTCACTAAAATTATAGAATTAGAACCTATTTAGGCCATATGTAAAATTTTTGTTTCTTTAACTCAAAATTATAAACCACAATATATCTAATTTTAACATATGTATGTATACGATCGTTTAAAAAAACTGCATATAAAAGCACCATATCGGCACAGCAAATGATTTTCAATATCATCTAGAATCAATCCTCCTCAATTTGTGAGGTCGATAAATATTCCATTCTTCTTTTTTCCAACCAAATACAAGATATTCAGCAGTAATGTTTAAAATGGGACTCCCTGTATATATTATATTGATTTATTGAGACGACATAAAATGTATTATTTTTGATGCATCCATTACCTATTCTCTGCAGCTATATTTATTTTAATTTCATATTATATGATTCTTAGCATATTAAAAGAAAAAAAAAATAGATAGTAACTAATAATAAGCAAATAATTTGAAATTAATATTGTCACTATTAATTATAAATATATATGTACCTGTTGCGTGATACTGGTGATACTAATATATATGTGTAATATATATTGATTTGTAAATTGCCATAAGTATATATTATATTGTGCATATACATATTGTATATGTAACAAATGATATATATAAAATATATACACATTTAAGTGAGCATGGGAATTAGATCAGTTCATATATGTAATCTAATTAATATATATAAATAATTTTGAAATTTAATTAAAGGTAAATATTTTTAAGATTTTATTTCAAAATATAATAATATGTTGAAATAATTTATTATGTTAAAGTTTGATTTTTATTTTAAAACTGCATACATATGTGTGTTCTTAAATTGTGAATTGACTTCTCTCTACATGGCTACTTATAACTATACAATACATATGGGAAATAATAGATGTATATTAAATAATCTCGTACATGTTATATGTATAGTATATTGTGTGTACAAATATAGTATACATATATGTGGTGATGACTGAAGTAAAATCAATCGTGACAATGATTTTTTTCATTTTATTTAATTTTCTTGCTTTGGTCGTTATGTATAATTTATATTATTAGAGTATTGTGTAGAATTCATATAGTGAAAAAGTATTATTATTTTAATCTTATAATAAAATATTTTTATTTATACACATATGTACTATGTTATGTACGTATGTCGTATACATATAAATACATATTTATATAATATGACCCATCATTCGCGTGTTAAATAAAGAGAATGTTATAAGTACATATTTTTCTATTAATAATATTATATTCTTCAATATACATACACATCAGGCACGAAACGTGAGAATTTGCTATACGGAAGTACAATAAAATATATTTAGACTGATTTACATGTAGTCATATATCTATAATGCACAACAGCTACCTACCTTTGCTTTGTAGTTATTGCTATTTGCACAAGTTTTGCAGGTATATGTAAATATATATTTAATATCTCGTTAGAATGAAATAAATTTAACCACCAATCAAACCATATAAGAATTATACAAAATACAGTTTCATGCAAAAACTATTTTTTCACTGAAAAAAAATTTCTTTACAGAACAAAATTTATTATTCATAAAGATTAAGTTAAGATTAAATTTCAGTCCTTAATACATTTCAACAATTCAATTTTATTTTTAAAAGCTTTATTTATAAAAGAATTTATTTGTAAGAAAAAGTAGCATATAAAGTTGATATAGAAAAATGTGTTGACTCAACCCTATCGACAATATAACGTTTTAACTGTAATTTTTGTGTCTATATATAATACATGAAATACCTAATGTAAGAAAAAACGCTAAAACAATGAACATTTCTTGCGGAAGCACTCATCCCTTGCAATATATGGAGGATTCGTGTGTGATACACATATAGGAGGTATATAATGCATGTATATGTGCAACATTTATTTATACATAATATAGTACATTCAGTTTTTATAATGATGACATATTAAGTAAAGAAACTTAAAGAGACATTACATTTATTTATAGCAATCAATGTGTTTTTAATTAAATTGAATTTTTTGTAAGTGAAAAAACCTCCAGTATAGTAGTTCAAATTACGATTACTACTGTTTTTTCGAATTTAATAGGAAAATACTGAACAGAGTTTCTTCATAATTGAGTACTGAGACAATGACCTGTGAAGTGGCTAATTTAGAAGTGTCACGTTAATTGGGAAATCGAATTCTCAAAAAAATTTCTATCTATATTTGGTTTACCACGTATCACTATCAGTAACCTAATTCTCAAAAATTTTGGTGTAGGGCATGTTAAGATATGTAAAGAATTTATCTTAAAATAATTTATTTGAAAAGTTCAAATGAATAAACTAAACGGTTCTAGAGACATAAATATTAAATTGGGAATATTAAGAACATATGCTAAGTTGGGGTGCGAATTAACGAATATGGGATAATTTTGGGACATTATTTCAATACCTATAATCAAATCAAAAAAATTATTATTTATTACCATATATACAAAATTAAATATATGAATTTTTTATTAAGTTCCAAAATATAGAATAATAGGATAATAATTATACCTGCTGCGATCCAATTGGGGATAGTTGAGTTATATGGTAGCAATTCGGAAGGTGCGGACATTTTCAATATAATCAGATAAATGATTCTTTAATTATTCCATTGAGAATGTTCATTTTGTAAGGAATTTGTGCAGAGAATTTTCGGGTGCTGAAGTAAATATTCATGACAAGACACACAAGTTAATTTGGTCGCTATAACCTGATGAGATGATCTAATGTTCATGAATAATCGTTCAAAGCGAAACCAACTATTATATAAAAATAATTTACGGAATTTTTCAATAAATATTGAATAATTAACACTCAGATACCTTTCATATAACTCTAATGCATTTCAATATATTTGAACTTAGAATTTGATATTGTGATTTTGGTTATATATAAATATAGAATAAGTTAATATAAATCGAATATTTTACATCAACTAGACGTTAAACCCGATGATTTTATAATAAAAATAATATTACATTTTGTATTGTATATAACACGAAATCAAATTATATCAATACAAATTAATAAATAAAATTAATAATTCTTGTGACATGTCTATACAAATTTATTTGTGATCATTCTTTCTGTACTTTTTGGTATTGTACTATAATACTACAGATATGCATTTCTCTTTTATATATGCAAATGAGAAAAAATGCAATTTTGTTTTCTTTAATTTTAGTTACTAGTTATTCTATATAGAAAAGAAATAATGGCGAGATTTTACACAATATAATAAATAGACATCCATGTACCCAACGAAGTACTAATAATGATATTATACACATATATAATACCTATGAATAAGTATATTAAGAAAAATTTGCTAAATAAAAACAGTGATGAAATAAAGAAAATCAAAATTGAATTAAACCAATATTACAACATATTGTCGATATACCTTATCTATATGAAATCCAATTATTGAATACAGCAAAACCTTTCTCCAAACTTAAATGTTTTGTACAATTAGAATATAATAAATATCAAATAAACATATACGATTACATATAATTGCAAATTTTTTTGCATGGGTGATTAGCCCGTAGTGATGTGTGTGACATTGTTAATCTTTGAATAGCGCCCAACACCATATTTTCAAGGATATCCGTTTTTCTTTTTATGTATAAACGATAAACGAATAATCACCCAGCTGAAAAATTTCAGTATTAAAATAAATACCGAACATTTCCTATGAAAATATCGGGAATTAAACCCACTATATTTCATGATTAAGAAGCATCAGCTCTATACCAATGCGCTACTGAGTGTATAAGTGCATAAAATATATATTATTAATTGTATATCTAAGGTACATAATTTAATTTCATCTTATTCTTGAGGATAAAAATATTAAGAAAATTATAATTAATTACCTAATCAAAATATATTCTCCATCATTTTGCTATACTTTAATATTGCATCTTTCTAGAACAGCGTGGATTACATGTGAAGGAAGCTGCTTTCGGTTCTGACAAAGTACATTCATATTTTCGTTAAACCTGCACGTTCTTTTTCGACATCAATATCACAACTATTCCTTACAAGTAAAACTAGCTGTAGCAGACTGATTTCCACATGAGTTCTATGAGCTATTTTATGCAGTTAAATAATGTCTATAATGGTCTTTGCAATACTACATTTTTAAAGCTATGCATGTCTTTGCACAAATGGAATGACATATTGTTTTTCATTTTACAGTTTCACTCTTAAAAATTCTTTGACACACTGTGTACTTTACATATGCATACTCGTACAAGTACTATATATATATTTAAAAATGAATTGTATATGCATGTTATTTTCTCTATTTTTTATAAATGTTCATATGTGTATACTATATGTATAATTATATAGAATTGTTCCAAACGTAAACATTATTTATTTATTTTGTTCTTATACGAAACACCAGCATCATTCTACATTGGAATCAATGCAATATATATATATATATTTATTAATATTTATATACAGAGACTTAAAGATTTGTAAATTGTATATACGCGGTGCTATATATAAATGCATTTAATTTGTTTATGAGCAGAATGCTTTGTGCATGGGTTACTATAACCATATACAGTGAATATTTCGATTATTGTATTTAGTCCAAACTGACACATAAAAATATTCCGCAATATTTTGCACAAACTCGCTTGAATACAATATTTCCATAATCCATATAAAATAATATGTACGTTATTAGCCAATTTTTTCATTTTAGCTTGATTAGGTTCAGGCGTGACTATTAGAAAGCACATTCAAACAAATGTTGAATGAGATTTCTTTTCTCTTCGGTTAACTCATGAGGAACCCATTTTCCTTTTTTGTGGATTTGGCATAATATTGACTCTAAAATTTTGCTTTGAAACATCCACATCTTAAAAATTTGATTCACAATGAACAGCTTGTAAATGACTGAAATTTATGTCACATAAATAACAATAACTAAGTTATATATATACCTAAAATGGCATACCAATTGAATACGTTTAAGTATATTTTTTATTACAACTTACTTCTGTGCTATGTTCCCACTTATACACCTATTGTTATCTATGTAGAATGTATGTGTATGTAAACTAAATACCATTTAAAAAAACGCAACATAAAAAAAGAAGTTAATGTTTAATTTGATTCGATTATGAATATAATAATAATATTATTATTATTATTAATACATTTTCTAATTTATAAAAAAAAATTAGAAAATTATTTGTGGTTATATATGTTATATTATATATATATACGAGTACATATATATATTTTAATTAGAAAATTTGTATACACATAATTTTAAATTATTTTGTATCTTCTGTTCAATAAAAATAAAATGAAATGACTCATGAACTCCTTCAGTTAAATTTCTACCCATAATTATTCTAATATATATTATATGTTTCTATACGAGTAGATAAATGTAACAAAATAAAATAACATACAATTCGTTTATGGATATAATTTATAACAAATTAACAAATAAAAATATAATAACAACAATAAATTATATAAATTTAATCAATAAATAAAGTTTTATTATTGTAGATTTGTAGTATTATGTATATATTAAATGAGGAAATGATGTAATATATAAAATAGCTCACATAAATATATTGTATAATTATACAAGTAAAGTACCACCTTATAATATGTCAATTAAATCTTATATATAAAACTATGATTAGTAATTTTCGCTTTTTCAACACTATTGATCATTTTGCAATTAATGTTAATTCATTATATATGATTGTATTAGTATTATAATTTAATATATAAATATATTACATATCTATACAGGTTTTAATATATAATAATACTTTGGAAGCTTATATCTATATAACAATATCGTCCATATCTAATCTAATAAATATGTATTCTATTGTATATATAGTAAAGAATAATATGCAAAATAATGCATAATTGTTCGTTTTATATACTTTTATATACCTAAATTGAATGCGAAAAAAAAAGTTTAAATGCAGTTAAATTAATATTTATCTACTTTCAATTAGTATAATAATAATAATTGTTATATTAGTTTTTATATAGTGCATGAAAATTATTATAGATTGCTAAAAATATTCTAATTTATTTCTGGTATTAAAGGGTATTATAAAAGTCGTTGCGTAAAAATTCTTGTAATTAAAAGTTATGCTGGTGACAATAATACTTAGCTTTACAAGATTAATAATCTCATGTACAAGCGTTTACTATAGCAATGCATTATTAATCATTTTTCTTAACATATAATATATACGTACTATATATTTTATTATTTCGTTCGTGATTTATTCAAATTTAAAGTTCCACTACGTGTTAAAAACACTATATAATAGGCTAAAACCACTCAAACTTAAAAATATAATGTATAAATATTTTATACTCAAAATTTACTACAATGTATAAAAAAGAAGTGTTTGACCTCAAATTCAGAAAATGCAAAAATAAATATATAGCAAATAAAAATAAGGATCTTCTCTTTTTTTGTTTGAAATACATTTGTAAGGCTAATATTTGTGTATATTTTATAATATGAAAAATTTCAAATTCAAATACTTATAAAAAAATATTTCTTTAAATTGTTAACATGTTGAACAAAATAAAAGGATGTAATTTCTTTAAATTGTGGTTTTGTTGCGTAAAATTTAAATTACTATTTTTGGTTTGTTTTCTTTTCGTTGTGGTTATGTTCTATATTTTTTTAAATGGCTACTGCTGTGCTTTAAAAAAAATAGTAACAAAAAAATTCTACCTACAATTTTTATTTATTTATTTATTTTTTTGTAATATATTTACCGATACAATACATGTTAAGCCTATTGAAATGCATATATAAATAAATTGATGATATATAAGAACATATATAATATAATTAGTAATAGTATGTCAGGTCAGTTTTGATTTATTCCGGAAATCCTAAATTTGTAACAAATCATATATTTGATATACATAAATAGTTTCTTTTAAGATATGTATTTAGGTTATATGATGTTTTTTTTCGTTTAGGATTATAGAAAAAAAATGTATTTATATAAAATTCCTAGTTTAAAAGTATCGTATTTATTTATGTATTTTTTAATTTAATATATTACGGACATTTATATATGTATATGAAAGATATTATTATATACATATATATTGTATATTTTATTTATAGCGTATATGTATCATAGTAATATGAAAAAAAAAAAACATGCATGAGAATTTTATAAACAATATATTAAGGACAAAATAATATTTTCTATTTATGCAAGTATGTTTGTGTAATTTTATTCTCCCTTAATATATCTAATATAATATAGTATGTAATATATTTTGTACGTAGTTTTAAAATAGATAAAAAAAACGGAACTTCCTCAAGGAATGCATTTCATCAGCATCCCCTAAATTAAAAAAAACACATACGAGTATATAATTGTATACCACATTGTAATTGTAAAAAATATCTTCACAGCACAGAGTTTTTTCATCAATTTCTTTTATGTATAATATAGGATATTATTATATATGCATTTTAAGTTTATTTATAAAAATTTTTTAAAGGGGGTCACAAATATAGAAGTATACTTTTTTTATGCACATTCTCACGCAGATATACCCACTATGAAAGAGACAAAAAAATCTAACTTTACAAAAACAACTAAATATTTCTAATGTGTACAAAAATCTTGATCATAGTATATTTTTTGTTATTGTATTCGTATATTAAAAGACTTAATTTTTCCTTTTGTTGATCATATTTTTTCAAGGGAACAGAAATAAAAAATAAAATTTAAAATAAATAATACTATAATATGTATTATATGAAAGGTTGGTCCATTACGCAAACTGGTTAGAAAAAAAATATATTTTATTTTAACGGTAAATAATATGAAAGTAAAAAAAAGTTAAAATAAATTTTAATTTCTATTTACCATATATTCTCAATATTCAATGATTTTTTTTCTGTTTAATTTTCATGAAAAAACAAATATTTGTTCACAGCTTTATAATCCCTTCTATATTTTATATTTTTTTTGTATCGCTTTTGATTCTACGCCGGATTCATCTGTAATAATAGTATATACATAATATAAAAAACCACATATATACAATCTATTTATTTAAATATACGCATGATTACAAGGTCCTTTTTATATCCCTTTTATTATATTATTATTATATTTTTATTATTTAATATTTGTAAATAAATAAAAAATTATATAATATATAAATTTAAAAATATTTGATTAAAAATCGGAAGTGAAAGATGAAATTTCAGAACTTGTCTCCGCGCTTATATTATATTTATTACATAGAATAATACGTAATAGTATATGTATAATTGAAAAATATGCAAACAATGAATATGAATTATTATATGTGTTTATTATGTTATATATACATAATATTGTATATAATAATAGTAAAATATATTATATAATGAAAATTAATATACATGCAAATGTACAAAAAAATATCTACCCCTTTGCATACATTAAAGAAACTTTATTGAAAAAAAAATGTGACCCATATCACTGTTTTTTTTTATTCTTTTGTCTGTGGGTACTAAAATTTAAGTCAATTTAAGTTTTTCATATCCATTTAAATTTTTATATTCGTATTATGTACGTATAAAAAAAGATAGGGGTATTTACGAATTATGCGATACATACAATTATTTATATATTTTTTTCAATTCGTGTCCAGAAAATTACGCATCTGGATTTAAGTGAACACGATTTTTTCTATTTATAGAAAATATATTTTAAATTTTGTTTGAAGTTCCTTTATTGATACAGTTACTTCCTTTTCGAATAGGTTTTCATTTTACTATTAAGTTCAACTATAAATACAAGTGTAAAATACTCAATATTTAATAAATAATTTAAAAGTTCTAAATTACATAAAATAATAATTACACCTATTGTATCTGGTATATACAGTAATTTCTCTGTAAACACTTCACCGAATAAATAATATATTTTTCTGTCTACTTATACTGACTTTTAAAATTTATTAAAAAGAAATTGATAATTTTCAAACAATGGTCTATATAATTTGTCGGGAAGTTATTGCTGCGTATACTTCAAAAATGTTTTTAATAAATTTCGGCCCCCACTGTATATATAACTTATTACCATTTACCATGTGCATGTACAATATTTATAAATTGATAAACTAGCCAAATATATTTAAAAATTTTACAGTAATCGTAATATAATATATATACTACCAATACTACACATATATAGAATAATTTTCTTTACAAAACAATTTCCGTTATGCGATCCTTTTTTCTACATTTATTTTGTAAAAAATTATAATTTTATACTAAACAAATTAAAATTATGTATTTATAAAGTTTTTTATTTTTTATTATTATAAATAAAATGAAAAATATAGGTATAAAGAACCGTTTTATTATTCTAACATAAATGAAAACAATAGAAATCCCACATCTTTTCTTTTCATATACCTCACATTAAATTAAAGAAAAATTTCTTTTTTCGTTCTATTATTTTAAAGGCCATTCATTTCTGGTGGTTTGTTTTTTCTGTATGAAATAAAAGATATAATAAAAGTTAAAAAAAACTTCAGTCTTTTGACCATCTGCCATTCTATTTTTGTTGATAATAAAAAAAATAATAAGATTAATCAAGTATACCGTAATATTATCTTATACCATATAAGTAAAAAAAACATAAATCTCTATACTCTTATAGAGCAAAGGGATATTTAATTCAATTTATAATTGAATGGAACCTTTGGAAAGTAGATATGCATGCCATTGTATTAAAAAAGGTAAAATAAAAAAGAAATACTCATATATTTTGTGCGGAACCAATTTTAACAAAATTTACAGTTATTTAATGAATAAAAAAAGTTACAGGTTCTTTTTAAAATTAGAAAAAGTCTACTATATAGTACGATTTGCGTTTGCATATAGGGTAGATGCACCAGCACTCAGCCCCTAACTAGACTCCAGTATACTCTATATGTGCTATATAAGTAAAAGCGAGCATATACATTAGTATACTTATGTATGAGGTATTTTTTCTTATAAGAGAATGGAGACTAGCTAGAGCCTGAGTACTGGTGACACTACTATAACCAAATAAAAACTAATCAATAAATAACTATACATAGTTCTCAAATCATATTATTTTTTTCAACTTTTCTTTTTGTAAGTAGACAAATCATAATGGAACGTGTAACAACAGTGTTCAGGATGGCGTGAAAAAATTTGTAAGCGACAACTATTATACATTAGTAAATCTAAAATTCATTTAGATCTGTTAAATCAATATTTATCAAAATAAATTTAAGGCAATTCCTTGAAAATTTTTTCAAAGTATTAATTAATAATAATATAATATATAAATAACAAATTAATTTATATATACACCTATATAAGCTTTAATTAAAAAATTTTCACGGGTTATTTCCAAATAGTAATTTTGATGAATTAAAAATTTTATTTTTTAGAGTGCTCCTCGTCTGTAATCAAAAAACCGCATAAAAACGCAGTGATAATAGATAAAAGCTGTGTCTCATGGGTGATTTTAAAACGGTTCTATAAAATGTGGAATGAACTTTATTTTATTTAAATTTTACTCCAACAAAAAATAATTTTAAATTGTAACGTTAACACAAAAATATCTAAATCTATAATTTTCAAATAATTTTACGTTTTTCCACATTAAATTTTATCGTACGAGTGATATCCACTGGGAAGGAGTAAGGGTTGACCAAAGTGTATATGGTGTATTACCACGCTTGAGACCTACGATAAAACTTAACAAACATTAACCACTTTGGCTCAAAATAGAAAAAATCTCACCTTTTTATTAATGAAGAGTGTACCCTCGAGGAGTAACTTAAATTGTTGTTGATCATATAACTGATGATACATAATAAGCTCATCACGTATATATATTAGGCATTTTGTATAATAAGTAAAATTCATTTATTAACACGTGAATAATTTTGCATAATATAAGTGCATATAATTTTATATTAATTATAATATGTGTTTACATATAAAGTAAAATGATGTTATATAATTATATAATTTTAAGTTGTATGAATATTATATAGCAAAAAATTGTTTTTTGAAGGACAAAAATAACTACGGAGTACCCGACTGTCTGTATTATAGTGAGAAAAAAATCAACAAACTTTTTTTTATTATCCATCTTCTGTTGTACTTTATAAATTATATTTTATTCTCGCAATTTTTATTTTTTTTTTCAATCACAATATCAAAATATCAGTAGATATAATCTTCCTTTATTGGTGGATATTTTTACATTTTTTCATTCTATTGTTATTATGTATATTTTTTTACGGTCTTCGTTGTTTATTAAGGGGTAGTTTCATTATGTTTTTTTAAAAAAATTTTGTTATGGCAAAAAGTTGTCTATGTATTTTTCATAGTTATTGATGATTCAAAAGAATACATGTATATATGAAAAAGGTCCATCGCATCTGTTTTTTTTAATATATATTGTGCGATTGTTTTTCTATTCAAACAGTATATATTCATCGTGTTTTTTTATACTAACTAATATCAAATATAAGGTATTTAGTATATATATAACATATAGAAAAAAATTATAAAGAGGATAAAATTATAGATGAAGGGTCACATTAGAGGTCCTGAGATTTTTTAAGTTGTATGAATATTATTTTTCTTGTTTTATGTTTTCAATATATAGTATAGTATAGTATAGTATAGTATAGAGAAGATATTTTTTCATATATATAATAAATATATATTACGTGACCGTTATAATAAAAAAATTTTGTTTAGTATATCTGTGGATACATATTGGATATATCTTTATTGTAAATTACTATTTTTTACCTAATATATCCTTATGATGGGAAATTTTTTTTAGTTAGACAATGTTCTTATTATACATATATTGATGCATATATATATATGTTTAAAAAAAATATTTTAATACAGTAAATTCCATATGAAATATAATTTCATCCTTACCGCAATGACTGATATTAGTTATATATTTAAATTTATGATAGCAATTAAAAAAAAAGATGAAAAACTTTAGTTTATAAATACATAACATATTAAAAAAAAGAATAACATTTCACGATGTGTTTACAGATAAGCAAAGAGCGATTCATAAAACATTTTTCTATAAAAGCATTCTAATTTCTATTTAAAATACTTTACTTGTGATACACAGTAAATTTTATTTTGTCTAATTTATAAAAAAAATAATCGTGAATTGAACACATAAAAAATGTTTTTGTTGAAATTTTCTAATAATTCTTTCTATTACATGTAACATGTATATTCATTCAATTGTGTATATAAAGAAATATTATACTCTATAATAGATAACAGCGAATAAATGGTATTTACTAAATAAAGAGACAAAACTAACAGATTTTTTGCAACACACAAAAAAATAACATTATTTTGTTGTAAAACTTGTAATATGCAAATTAGTCTTTAGTATTACAACAATTTTATTATTTTTATTTTTATATTATTATGCCAACAATGCGAATATAATATACAAATTTTATATAGAAGACTTTTATGGTTTATACCTATAGAAATATTTATTCGTGGTGATAAAATAAAATAATAGTTTGTTAATATGTGTAGATAACATTATAACTTTTTTTTTTAATTTTATAGACTTTTTTTTCATATGGCTTTAATTTTTGTGTTAATTTGATTGTTTGTTCACATTCATTCTTTTTTATATTGTTATAATATGTATTTTATACCCTGAATGCTGGATGGCAAAGTTAATGTAAATAAATTTCTAAAGGAATAAAACAATTCTAGAAAAATATTGAAGGAATCCTCACTGCGTTAGGTCAAGGCTGAGTATTCATTCCTACAACATTCCATTAAAATTTTATTAATAACACACCCGAATAGGAAATTAATTTAAATAGAGCTATACACGCAGTGACTATATATAATGCTGTTAATTAAAATTTTGAAAACGATGTCGATTAACGCAAGAAGTATAATTTGAACACAAAATTGAGCATGTAAAGTAATCGTAATACTAGATAAATAATTGCGAGTATTTAAATAAATAAGAAGATATACAAAATTTCTCAAATTATTACTTTTTTTTAAAAGTACAATAATAATACCCGTAAATATATGATATATATAAATGCATAATAATACATATCGTCTTTTATATCAAATATTCTTTATATACAACGAAATATGTATACATTAAGATATCTACTTATAAAAATATAAGCATAATAAAGTCACGATATGCCAACGAGTGTGCGGCTCAAAAGATATAGAAGGCATATCTTAAAAATGCAAAAGTACTTTCTTAATTTAATCGTTCTCATTTCTGTATGAGTCTGTATTGAGCATTAATTGTGTAATTGTTTTTGGTTTCGGTGTAATATATCATTGAATACATAGCAAAAAAAGGAATTTTTAAACGATGTCCGCTTAATGTGCATTATAAAAGTTTACTTTACATTTTTATATGGTGTGAAAAATTATTTAATTTATAAAACAAGGTAAATATCGCTAATCCGGGCAAAACTTCTAAAAAAATTATTTAAATCTTGATTGACATTACATATATTATTTATCCGGATTAAACACTGTTCGGATTAACAATATTTACTGTGTTTCATATAAATTATGAAGGTGCATTTTTTATCTAACTGAAAATTGAATTTTAGCTATTATTTTTAATAGAAAACACTTTTAAAAATAAAATTTCACTATATAAGACATTATAAACAAGTGCATTTTAGTACATAAATACATTTCATCAATGTACATATGAGTTTCTTTTAATATGGTAATATTATATATTATTATCATACATATATTATGTATTTTTTTTTTTTTTTTTTTTTTTTTTTAACTGATATTTTGCTCCTAGTGGAGCTTTTATGTCATCTAATAAACCTTTCATTACAACCAAGTTGGTAAATTACTCCCATGGGAGTATATAACAATTTACCAATTGTGTACTGTACTGTACTGTAATTAACGAAAGATAGATGTTTTCATAATACTATTATTTTTATATGGGTGATTAGCCCATAGTTATGTGTGTGCAGACATTGTTAATCTTTGAATAGCGTCCAACACCATATTTTTAAAGATATCCGTTTTTCTTTTTATTCCATCAACGAACAAATGGTCACCCAGCAGAAAAATTTTAGTATTAAAATAAATACCGAAATATTTCCTATGAAAAATAGCGGATTTGAACCCGCTATATTTCATGATTAATATATATAATATATATATATATCAGCGCTTATGCAACTGCGCTACCGAGCGCATATCATTGAATCAGAACGTTGTGCGACTTCAATTCTGGTAATGACTTGTGAAAAATTATGTTATTTGGTTATGATCTAAAACAATCAGAACTGTTGCGTGGGATGACTTGGCGTATGCCCGAGTATAACTATATACAGTACAATCGGTCGGGATTCAAAGGGATCCATATGATGGTCTACATAATATAATATTCATGTATTTTCTACAATAAGATATGCTCGAAACAGTTTTCGTTATTATAGCAACTCTTGATGAAAGTATATAATATGATGCTAACAAAGTAATTTCTTGCCCTACATTAAAACTATGTAAAAAACATACTCAAGTAATGGTCAAGAAATAGTTTTCGGTTTCGATTAACAAACTGGTATGAACAATAATGATTGGTTGTATTAAAAATGGTTTCTTGCAGTATCAATTTATTTGAATTATCGTACAATTAATTGAAATTTATTACTATAATTAAATTATGTATTTGAAATATGAAACTACTTTATACTATTATCGGTTTGGCAAATATACTACTACCTCTACCGCTTCTACTAACTACATTATGTTTAAAACATTCTTTATAATGAATTTAAGGAGTACAATTATTAATCGATAAAATAGATTTCTTTAAATAAATTATTAGTTTTTTTTTTCTTTTTTGAATTCATTGCACGTTATTGAACTAAAAGAACAAGAAATAATTAGTTAAAAGGAAAGGAAAAATATTCTTTCTTTTTTATTCGATTTAAAATATACACATATACACATATTAATAATAAACACAAAATATTCAAAATAGATAATACTTTTGACAATTTAACTAAAACATATGTTTCCAAATGCAATGCATAGAAGCGTATATATATAGTAGACGACCCTAGGTTAGTTTTACAATACTATTAAAAATTTAAATACATATATATGTGTTATATTAAATTTAATCATAATATGCTGTCTATACTAATAGTCGAATGCATATAATAATATAAACACACATTTTTCCGACCAAACCTAAAGTATACAATTCTTTCAAAAAAATCTTATCTTTATAATGAAATGTTTGTTGAATATATCCGAAAATAGATGTTTATATTATAAACATTTGTCTGAACTTGACTTTAATTTTTCTTAACTTTATTTATTGTTGTTGGCGTTTGTGTTATGTTAACTTAATGATAGTTTTCTATCTGTTTCTCATGATTTTTATACACATAATTTTATTATCGTATAAATATAAATAAATGCATATGCCTTGTTTGTATGTGAGTGTACAATAATTATTGAAGGGGTGCTAAATTTAGATATTTTATACTTATTTATATTATTAACACACATGTAAAAAGAGGAATATTCAAATTGAATAAGATTTTCCTTTATTTATAACATGAATTTGAATATTTATTTTATAAATTTTTAAAATGCGTTATTTATATACGTACATCTGTATATAATAATATTGGTCAATTTTATTTTACGTAGAGTAAAATCATTTAATTGAACTGCAACTGAATAATTTTTCGTGCTAATAAAGCTACTATGTCCCTTTTTATTCATATATCATATTATTTAGTAAAATAAAATATATATAATAAATATAAATATTATAAGGGGACTAAATAATATTATATGTTTATACGATGTATATTTTATTTAATTTTTTTTTTTGCAAAATAACTGTGAAAAATGCAAGTAATCTGCAAATAAACAGATTATACAAAAAATTTTGGTATATATTTAATATTTTTTTCAATAAAAATTCATTATTCATTATATTATATTATATTGTGTGTTAGACATATGTAGGAAATAAACAATTGACATTAAGCGTTTGGTCATTTTTAGAATTTTATTTCATAAAAAAAAGGTCGAAAGGTCATCGGTATAACCATGACTGGAATTATTATATTCATTTAATATAATAATAATATTACTTTTATAATAAAAGACAATTAAATTGCTTTGAGTAATTTGAAAAATTTTATTCACTGTATTATATTACGCATAAGTTGAACTAAAATTAAATTTTGTATATTGCACAATATATCCGGACCCAGATAATTTAAGGCGAATATAAAGTTTTTTATGTTGTAGCTACTTTTATGGACCTTTTTTTCCAAACACTTTTTTGATTAATTATTATGATTCTTCAGCCTTGACATCTTTGAAATTAATAGGTATAGTACAACTGTTGTGGTAGGGGATTATATGACCATTACAATGGCTTAATATGGTTTCGAGCGGAAGTACTGGTATTAGTTAAATATACCATACCACACCAATGTGAGATTAATTTTATATAACTAAATATTTAAGAAACATGGTAGTTTTACGGGATTAAGAACAAATACAGCACATAATTTCGTAACTATAAAAATATCAAATGGACCATGATAATACACAGTAAGGGTATTTATTTATTCCCGTTATAATTTTTTTTCTTTATCTTTACTATGTACAATGTATATATTATATATATTATATGTATTGAAATATGATTATTGCTCAATAATATATTGAATGAAACAAACACACCCCTAAGTTCGAAAAGAAATAAATCTATAAACTATTTTTTGCATATATAAACTTTTCGTTTGACATGCATATGCTATATATATATATTATAGTTATCTGAAATAAATCATTAAAACTATAATATATATACATTATGTACTTTTATTGCGGTCAGTGGCATATGCAAATATATTTTATTTATTCATGCATAATTTATACAATTATTGAATTATAAATAGATATTATGGAAAATTTACTTGTACCAGTATATGAAAAGTGTAATGTTATGAAGATTACACCTATATCTATACAAACATACAATTTAAATGAAAGAATTTTATTATGTATTCAAATACATACATTAATTACAAAAGTAGCTTAAAAATAAGATTTAGCATGAGTGAAAAACATAAAAAAATTGCTTACATATTGTTTGATATAAAATTTGTTAAACATTTGACCACATATTTTCCGTCATTTTTTTCTATTTTGATTTAATATTTGAAATTGATAGTATATAGTTAGAAACTAATATGTAAGATAGATTGTAAATATATATATACTATATACTATATATACTATATACTATAATATAATAATGTATACTTTAATAATAATAAAAAAAAGTCTTTTTTATGCTGCAAATCTATAAAATACGTATTTTAAAATAAGTACAATTCATAAAATAACTTTAATCAAAATCATATAATTAGAAAAAAAAAATAAAATGACATATTTGGAGTTTGTAGGTAACCTGATCTTCAAATTGAAAAAAATTAGAAAAAATCATGCAAAAAAACTTCAACCCACACAATATGCTTTTATTAAATAAAAAAAATATTTACCTCTCTTTTAAATTTGAAAAAAAATCAAATAATACTAACTATATATAAGAAAAAAATACGTACGGCCTACAGGATATTTTTATAAATTATATATTTTTTATAATCCTAGATCAACGCGTTTTTTTACGTAAGCTTTTTTTCTTTTTATGCATTGAATTCCATTATGTTAAAGACGAAAGAAAATAATAAGAAAAAAATCCAACACTCACACAATCGGTTTTTTATTGTTTGTCCGAATATCAGGTTATATATTTTTTTTCCGTTTTTTCGTTATTATTAATTTAATATTTTTATTAGTATTTTTGTAGAAAGAAATATGAAGAAAAAAAATATTTTTATATAGAGTTTATGAAACTTAAATAAAAAAAATATGATATATATTATCCACTTGACAGACTACAATCTCCAGAAATTAATAAATGTTTAACATTGAATTTTGTGAAATATATATTTTAGTTCGCAGTAAATATTCATCACTATATGCTACAATAATTGAGTGTATACAATAAGACTACACGATGCGGTCAAAACAGTTCGACAGAAAAAAACTGCTGTATAATAATAAGACTAAAGTACTAAAATAAACAAAACTAAAAGTTTTGTCGGTATATGAAAATGCAAAATTAGTCTGTCTAAAAAGGGTAGGCTCAAATAGTCTCGATATAAACACAACTAATATATAATGAAAAAGACTATATTTGTTGAACTCAAATATTAAACTGTACTAAATTTGTAAAAGAATCGTCACGTAAGTAATGTCTGTATATACGCATGTGAGACGAGTGTATACAAAAACGCAAGTAATACTCAATATACACAAATATTATTGCATAATATTCTTTATGGACAAAAAAAAAAGATGCACATTTCATGAATAGAAAAATGTGGTATTTTATATGGACAATGAAAATAAATAATAAAAAATCACAATAAAAAAAATTGAAAGAAAATCAATTAAATGATAATTTGAATTTTGATTGACACATTTTATAAATACAATTTAACAGCATTTAGTTTAACTTCATTACTTTAATATAAATTTATTTTATGTAGATAACGTATAAGCTCAATATTTATAGTATATAAGAAACATTTTTAGTTTGTTACCATATCTTAGTATGGATATAACATAGACTGAAGTTCTCCAACATATACACTTTTATAGTGTGTTATTATAGTTATATAGATAGTGTTGAAAAATGTTTTACTTAAAAATTTATTGGGTTTTATTTTGGCTACATTTTTGTACTCTATGCACATAAAGCAGAACATGTATTGTAGATGAAATCAAAACTTTCTAAATTGTTACGCTGAGATGATAACAACATTTAGATTTCGAGCATACAGAATAAAATTTTAATTGACAACAACTTAATAATACCAAAAAAATCTATTAAATTATATAAAAAAAAAAGTGTCGTTGGTAAATTGTTTGAAGAATAATTCCTGATCCCAGACAACATATTAAAGACATGGAGTATATGTAATCGTTATTTTTTTCCCACATCACATATAGAAAATTATACGTTATTTAGTATTAACAAACCATTTTTTTTCTGTTTAATCAAAAAAAGGACCGTATAAGAAAAAAATGCCACAATGCGAGAGTAGTCAGATTTAGGTTAAAAAAATCTTTTTTCGTTAATTTTTATATTATTTATTTTTCTTGTTATTATAACCAGTATTTAAAATAACAAAACAACACAAAAAATAACATTGTATTTTATATCTCGGTATATCTTTAAACCAAAAAGGACACTGTATACATTTAAAGTAGTCATTGTTGTGTAATTTCAAATTGAAATGAAGATTTTCTTTTCTCCAATTTCGGGTGCTATCCCTATCTATATAAATTAAAATAAATCTTCAATATAATTAATTAGATTGGCATAAAGAGCAAAAAAATTAAAAAAATAAATGCATAAACTAGTGTTAACATAAAAAAAATTCCTTTTTTATATTATGATTCGTAAATCCTTGCTTCATAAAATTATTTTAAAAATATTTTCCATTTTTAATAGTTGTTTTGAATTTCCCTTTCATAATTTTTTATATATGTTAGTAGGATTTTTTTAACCAGTTTCATATGTCATACTTTTATTTTTGAAAAAAAATTTAATGATGGAATAATAAATGAAAAAAAAATCCATTGACTGTTATAATAGCTTTTTTATAGAATATAGTGCGTATACGAGTTAAATATAAAAAAAACTACTATATAGTTATTGAGGGTAACAATTATATGGTAGTTAAGGGTTTGATATGAGATATGACACAGTTGAAAAAGGCATAAATAAAAAAAAAATTAAAAGACCTGAATATATTTTTTTATCATAAATTCAATTTGCGTCTGCTCATTGGACTACGTTTCTATAAAACCAGGTGATGATGATATTGGTTGTTTAAAAGTTAAAAGATATAACATATTATTGAATGAAAGCTTTTATTAGGGTGATTTTTTAAGAATGATACACTACAATAGTGATAATTATTCAGCTAAGAGGCTCATTTCTAATTATATGGTTATATTAACAAATAACCTTGCTACATTTACCTGTAAATATGAGATCGGAACAGAGCAATAATTAGTCAGCATGCCAACTTCAACTGAAACAATATCGATATAATTAAAACCAAATAATTTATCGATTCAATTATTTCCAGAAATGCGGCCGTGACTTGTCCTACAAGATATATTTATTTATTTGTCTAAATGTTATTTAGTAGCCCAAACATAGAATCTACACTTAATTGTACTTAAAATGAACAAACAATTATTACACAAAACAAATCACACATAAATAGATGTGATCATAGCTATTCTTTTTTATAATTCAATCATATTTTTGAATTTAAGCAAAATTTAGTAGGTATTTCGTGATATGCCCATCTGGCTCTTCATAAATATATAGACATTAATGTATGTGTACAATAATATGCATCAAAAAAATATTGAAAATAAAGAAAGGTTGGATAGTGAAATTTTCATAATTTATTTAGCGGAAGTAAGTAATTTTTTTAATATACAAAATAAACAAAGTGAACTAAAACCACATTTTCATCAAACATTAATTTATTATAAAAATAAACCTCATAACATAAAATTTATACACATTAAATAACTAAACTTAACAATGGTGATAGTTGTTATTATATGTACTTATTATTAGGATATAAAAAAAGCAAATGATTGGTTGTTAATCTTTAACGTAAATACACTTCACTATTTCTATATTCTTAACAAAAAAAAAAAGAATAAAGAAATATAAAATAGAAATATAAAAACAAAACCGATACATGGAAAAAAAAATATGTAGAAAATAAATCGACCATTTAAAATTTATCATTATTATTACTATTGCATATTTTTTTATAAGTTTAACAAGAAAAAAAAAATTACATAATAACAATTTTATTCATAGGGTGCTGTAAAAATTTGTTTGAAATATATGCAACTTGAAAAGTTGTAATTCAAGCACATATAAAAATCAAATAAAGAAATCGTTTTATGGTTTTACATATTGGTTAGTTATACAATTATTTACGAAATTTTTATTTTAGATATATGTATTATTATTTTTTGGTTATACATTTTAATTTAATTTTTTTTTAGAGACTGGTAATTTATTTATATATATTTATGTTTATCTATAAATCGGGATTTCGAGAACTAGTATTCTTTCATGTACCGATAATAGTTGACGGCCTCAACCCATGAAATAAATTTGTTTTTTTTTTAAATTGATATTCGAAAGAAATCTCTATGCACCAAAATGTCATTAGCACAATACATAAAAAAAAAAATTTGAGCCGGAATTGTCAATTCCAATACAAAATTTAACAGTTCCAGTTCAAAAGAAGAGTTCAGCTATATAAAAACGACTTCAGAATTTTGTTCGTAAGACTAAATTACTACCCAGTCTTGGTTTTGACACTAAGCTATTGTTGAATTAGCGGCTGGTACAAACGTATTTTATCGCTACACCAATTTTCCGTGGAAAAATGCAAACTATAAATTAAACACTATCAAAAAAAATTAGTTTAAACGATTTTCCATGCTTGTGAAATAACTGAAAATATATGTAATATATGAATATGTTCTTTGAATTGAATATAATATGTATATAAAGATAGATTATATAATAAGGGAGCCGTTATTCAAAATCACATTATTATCATGGATGGACAACATATTTTAATGTAATCTTGTGCATTCTATTTTTAAAATAAAATATTTTGTCCGTTAGAATAAAATTAATATTTTACTTATTATTTTTGCATGTGTGCATATATTAAAAAGAAAATATTGGTTGAATGAATGGCCTGCATAATTTATAATGCTATTACATTTTTATATGTTCAGATTAAATAAAATTATGATAAGAAGTATTTGATCAAAATTGAATTATACACCTATACTTTCAATATTAGTGTATTTTTTATAAATATTATATTGGATACTGGAATATTTTATTTTTATTATTATTAGAAATAAAAAGAGTACACATATATAAATATATATAGAGGCCAGAATGCATATTGTTTCAATTTACAAATGTTAAAATATAGAAAATTGTGTTAATGTATTTAATCTATCAATATTGACATCACGATATCAACATATCGAAAAACACCATTCTATTCTTTAATATATTATAGGTTTAATTTTTAATAAACATATAATATATTTATAAAAATATTTATAAATAATTGACATAAATATAATAGAATATATATACTGTGTATCTATATTGTATTATATAGTATATCTCTATTTACGATTAAAATATTATTTTTACTGAAGCTTTTGAAATAAGCTATGAATTTCCTCGCTCCAATTATTGATATTAGAATATTTGTATTGGAATAAAACAGATAAACATAATATCTGGTATGTAATATATTTTTTTTATAATAGCGAGGTGATTTGTTTTGATTATTTTTTTACGAGCATGATCGTTTATATATAATTTATTTAATTATTTATTAATTTATGTACAAAGAAAAATTACTAGAAATAATTAAAAATTAATTTTTACATTTTTGGTTTAAAATTTGATGTATTTCTAAATGCTTCACGAAAAACATCTAAAATTAAATCAACCTTTTCTTCTGTTGCATTTATACCCATTAAACCTATGCGAAAAACTAAATCGGCAGTTGGCCCCAATCCACCGGCAATTTCAAATGAATAACTGTAATTATATCAAAGATAATTATTATAAAAATGATGTCTTATTCAATGTGTTATTATATATTAAAGAGAAATTATTGTAAGAAGTTATTAGAACACATTAGTATGCAAAATCGCCTGCAAATATACAAAAAGTGGTGTCAAACCCTTATGTATTTATTTATTTGTCAGAAAACATTAAAGACTAATGTACATTGTAATAAAAATTATAACTTCTTACAACAAATAATTTTCAAAAAATATAAATACATATTTGCATATTAATTATCTTTGGTTATATATAACATATAATTTTAATATTAAAAGAAAGCAAATATATTGTAGCATAACTAATTTATCATATAAACAATTTTTCTAAATTACTTTTTCATTGCATATTCAGACACTTTTTTCCAATCAACATCCTCTGGTATTTTAACAGCATTAACTGTTGTCATACGATCATTTGCATGTGGTACAAAATATTCCAACCCCATTTTGTCTAAACCTTTTTTTAAATGTGCAGCCGCATTTTTATGACGTTTTATTAATGATTGTAAACCTTCTTCACATACAAGTGCTAAGGCTTCGCGTAAGCCATATAGTAATGTTGGTGAAATTGTATGATGATAAATTCTTGGTCGACCAAAACAATTCCAATAATCACCCAATAAATTAACATCAAAATAATAAACTTTAATTGGTGAATTACGATTTTTAACTTTACACAATGCACGTTCACCAAATGCTATTGGTGTTATACCAGGTGGTGCACCTAACACTTTTTGTGAACCCGTATATACCGCATCAACTTTCCATTCGTCCATATAAAATTCTGTACCACCTAATGATGCTACCGTATCAACAACTAATAAACAATTGAATCTATTTTATATATTGTTGTAAAAAAAAAATAATAAATAAATAATTATAATATAAATGTTAAAAAAAACTGTAATATCTATATAATAGAATAATTAAATGTATACTCTCGACAAAGATCACCAAACCCTTCAATTGGTTGTAATACACCAGTTGATGAATCACCTTGTGTTAGAAAAAATATTTTTGGTTTATGTACTTCCATATATTCACGTGCAAATTCTAGGGATATTGTTAAACCAGCTTTTTCTTCAATGTATCGCAAGTCACCACCTGTAATAATAAATGATTCAATATTATTTTCACTAGTCAAAACACGTACATATTTATAATTATAATATCGTATATTAGTTATACCGTAACGTCTTATCATGTCACCTGCTCGACGGCCCCAAATACCAGTAACACCGACTAATACAACATCACCATCCTCAATTAAATTACATAAAACAGCTTCCATACCCGCATGACCACTTCCGCTAATACAAAAAGTTACGGGATTTCTTGTTTGAAAAATATATTGAACACCTTCTTTAATTTCATCCATTATCTAATTAAAAAAAGTATTTGAGTATTAGATATACATATATATGGAAAAATACAAAAAATGTTTAGTTTAATTATAGATGTTTACTAAATTTTACTATTATAGGAATGCAAATATATATTATTAAAAAACTGAAAAAACTTATAATAAAATAATATAATATCCACTGCAAAATTATAAACAAAAATCATAAATTTATTCAAAAAAAATATATCAGTTCTCAACACAATAGTACTGATGATAGTACTATATATTATATTAGTTTGCAAAAACAGCAATATTTTGTGTTTACATTCTATTTGAATACATAAACACTTGATAAACTGTAAAAAATTGAAATTCTTCGAGAAGTTATTAATATTTGAAAGAACTCCTTACCTTATTATATGTACCAAGATTATATGCACATATATCAATCTTTTTCAGTTATAATATGTAATTAAAATTAAAAAAGGGTTTAATAATTACAGATCTGACTTATTATTGAAAGGTTTCTCTGATTATAAATAAAACAACTATGTTATGTAAAACGTCTTTTCATAAATGCAGAATACGTAGTACAACATATAAACTTCTTTTTTAGTATCAGAAATAGCATCATAACTTTCAATATAATCGTGTTGATATTTTCTAGTGGGAGTCTAAAGTGAAAGTGAAATAACTTATTGTGTAAGTTTTAGCAAAATCTATTTGGCGTGTGCTGAACAAAAGAGTTTACGCTATTTTATATTGTTTAATTTCAATTGATTTTTCGCTATGTGAAATTCTTTACATTTTAATTAAATATTTTTATTATAGTAATATTGGAATTGTGTTTGCAAATTTTTTGTTGAAATATTTAAACTTTGATAATTAATGTCAAAATTTAAATGATATTTTAATATTTGACCGTTGATTGATATATTTATTGATCTATAGGAAAGGTTAATGAGAATGCTTTTGGTTGGAATTAGATTGCAATTTGTTCTAAAAGGACCATTTATGTATATTACTTCAAATACATTATTACCTTTAAAGTTTCTACATGCAAATGACCAATTATTGGCTTACTCATAGCATCAAGAACACGTTGTGGTGCATTTGATGGACCTGGTCCCATTAATAATTTATTTGGTACAATTAACGGTTTTGTTAAAGATGTTGGCGGCATAATTTTTTCCATTTTTCAATTATTTTATTATATGAACACACAAAACACTTAACAAAAAACTCAAACACTCGCAATTAAAATTATTTAAACATATAATTAATATTTAATTTAAAATTGATAATAATTAAAAAATTATATATTACACTGTTGTTGCCTTTACAGTATTACATCAATTAAAATTATCTGTTCATTTTATAATTTTTTGCTATTCACTTTAAAATATTATTATCATTTTTTTTAATATTTTATTATTGGTTTTTAATGCTATCAGCCTATCAGCACATATAATATTATAATACTATAATTTATATGTATTTTTCTGTAAATATATACTTCTACACCATTTCGTTATCATAAATAGGGTTGTACAAAATTGAAAATTTTTAAATTTGATATTTGTTTCCGTTTGGCAGTATATGATTATTTTTTTTTAAGTCATATGTTGCTCCAAGTGGAGCTTTATGTTGCTCCAAGTGGAGCTTTATGTCATCCAATAAACCTATCATTACAGCCAAGTTAGTAAATGATTCCGCATGGGAGTATATAACAATTTACCAAATGTACTGTAATTAACGAAAGATAGATGTTTTCAAAATTCTATTATTGTTATATGGGTAATTAGCCCATAGTGATGTGTGTGTGCAGACATTGTTAATCTTTGAATTGCTTCCAACACCAAATTTTCAAAGATATCAATTTTTCTTTTTATTCAATAAACGAACAAATCGTCACCCAGCAGAAGAATTTCAGTATTAAAATAAATACATTTCATGATTAATAATAAATATATTTCGGCGCTATACCACTGGGCTACTGAGTGTTTTGACAGTATAGGATTAGGACTATTTATTATCGACTTGTGTACAGTAAATATACATGATCTATCAAAAATAACAGGAATGGATTAAGATAAAAGCATGCAATTAACCTATTTTTAAAAAATAATATTATTTATTTGAAATATTCTGCTTTAACTGAAATACAATCGATTTTTATGTTACTGATTGGAATGTTGTTAAGTATGGCGATAGTTGACTGTTCAAAGTCTTTAATTATGAAAAAACCCGGTTTCTCTTCATCGTCAATTGAAGTGTAGGGAATGGAAAATAATCACAAGGAACTAAATCGAATAATGAATAAGGCGAATGTTGAAAAAAAAAAAATGTAATTATTAATAGAAAAAACAATCAGTTATAATAGTCGCATGATATAATCACTATGTCAGATAAAGTTAACATTTCAGTCATTAAAAATATAGTACATTAAATAGTATAAATAAATTTCATCTAAAATACAAGGATTTATTACTGCAATATATAATTAGTCTTTATTCTTTAACATAATAATCAATAGATTTATTCTATTAATGAATTAAAAGATATTTTAATGATAAATAAAATTTAAAATATTGAATAGATGCACCCAAAATTCCCAACATGTAATTGAGCAGGACAAATGGTAACCATAACGGTGTTTACCCTTTACAAATCAAATATAAATTGAAGTACAATAAATAATGATATTAACGAAGATAATAAAAGAAATCCCAATACAAAAATTATTAATTATACAAATTTTGTTAACCCTATACAACAGTTCTTTTCTCTTTTTTTTTTTTTTGATAACAATTACTAAACTATATTTTGTATATATACAAGTTAATATGTATTACAAACAATACATACTCATGATAATTTAATAATACAAAACAAAAAAAATTATTGTACTGATAAGAAATTATTTTACTATATCTATAGTTCATATACTCGTATGATATACTTTATACTTTAATCTTTAAATATTATTTTTGTGGTAGAAACAATGAATAGTAATTTCGAGTGTGTGAAAGTTAAATTAAATATGAAATTGTGGTATATTTTCAAATAAAATAAAATTATTAAAAGATTAAAATATATAATTAAAAACATTATAATACCAATAATACCATATATTATCAATACTGCTATACAATATAATGTATATTATATATACTGTTTTTTAACTGTTTTAATTGTTTTATTTATAATCTCTAATGTTCCATATCTATTTAATTAGAAATTACATTTAATTAAAATATTATTTGTATTTTGTATATATACGAGACACAAAAATCAAATGTAAACTGGATGAATATTGATTATATATTCGTAGTTTTATGAAAATTGTTAAAATCGTTAAAAATTAAATTACAAAAATTGCAAATTGTCATCCAAGTTAATTAATATTCATATTCTATTTTTAGATACTTAAATTGTAATTTTACACAAATAAAATATATCCAAGAGAATTATTTACGATATCTTTTATAAAATAATCTTCAATCTCTTCATATACAGGGTGAACTATTTTAATCGACTGATCTAAAAAAATGTTGCAAGCAATGTTGCTTTTGTATTCGAAGAGTGACGCCTGATGGTGACCTTGAATTTGACCCCGACCTTGACCTTCAAGCTCAAGCCGTACTTTTGAAATGGGAACCCTAATTGTTTACCCCAGATTCATGATAATGTACAATTTCCCGATCAACTTTCCGTACACTTTTCCCTACGAAAACCAAAACTTTTGTTTAGGGGATATTTGGATCTGTCGATTAAGATAGGTCGCACTGTATATACAGAATATATACAGATCTATAAAGTATACAACTATGTATGTATATCATCACATCTTATAATATTTTTTAAAACAATAAGTTAAAAACTATACGCACCCTCACCCTTATATTTTTAAAATAGTTTTATTTATAAAAATGGAACATCCTGTTAAGCATACGTTTAACACATAAATCCATAACATAAGACAAGAAAATAAAGAAGTGTAGAAAAATAAACTGTGGCCTTTTTACCCCTAGACATAATATCCTGTGTACATTATATAAAAACAAATAACGCATGATATAGTTAGTGTGTATGGTAAATTAAATGAATGTAAATATACACCGTTTAAATAAATGAATTCATATCATGAAAGAAGAAAAAATGTTTTAAGTAGTTTCTCAAATTTCTTCCAAAAATTTAAGAGTAAATTTGGACAATTATTTATTTATAACGCAAAACATATATGTATACTGTAAATGTTTGATAGAAAGTACACAAATTTGAAATAAGAAAAAAAATTTTTAATTCAAAATTAATACAATCTATGTGCATCTAAAAAGTGATAATTGTGTTTAGTTTAGTTAGACTAGACACTAGACCAACCCAGAAAAATACATATTAAATTTTATCAAGATTTTAAGTAGAATAAAAAAATACTCCTATATATACTTTATTTATTTCCTATTTATATTATATGTATAATTTATAATATAATCTATTATATTATATATAATAATGTAAGAAAAAAATATCTTTTCTTATTTGATCGTCATTATATAAATAATTTCAATTGACACAATGAATATACGTTTTATTATTATATTATGTATACAATATAACAATTCTATACATTTTATATCATGTGTATATAAATTATAAATACAGATTTTGATCTAATTCATAAATAAAAAAAGGATTCTGTCATCCTATAACGTATATTATATTCATTCATATACATATAAATATGATTATATATTGAATTGAATGCACGTTACGTCATATTATATAACACAAACCAGGTTTCAATATAAGCTATACATATATTGCACGTATTACATAAATGTAATAGAATTTCTTCAATGTAATGCATAAGGGATCAAATTTATTAATTCCTTTCAAATTAATGCAATCATCCACGCATTGCTGTGCATTACAGAATGTCCGGATCAACTAAGATCATGGATATATATATTGATATATGTAGTCTTAACATGATCTAGATCATTTTGAAATTAAATATAAATAAGAGTGTGGATCAAAACGAGGTAAAAAACTGGTTTTTCAGAATGATTTTACCTCTGTCATTTTCTGGATATTTATAACTCATGTAACAAAAACAACGAGACAAACTTTCATTCTAAAAGTTATACATATATAAATATAAATAAAAAAAAAGGTGCCGTGAAATATTGTCAACTGAAAAATTGGCAATTGCTAAAAATTCTGGCCTTAAAGGAAAATATTGTCAAATTATCATTTTATTTTCTAGAAAAGAAATTTAAGCAACTGCTATAGGTGTATAGTTGAATTATTTTCTTGAAAACACAAATCCATTATTGAGATGTGTTTACAGAAATTACAATAATTTCGACAATTTCAAAAGTTGAATTTTAATGATCCTGATATAATAAATTTTACAGCTACTTAATCTAACTAGGCAGCATACTCACATTATACAATGTTTATTAAACGTTACATTTAGCCAAATGCCTTTGTTCTTTATTTAAATTAAAAGCATTATAATTTTATTGCCATATTTGGTACCAGACACCATTGTATATAAAAACAAAATAAAATATACAATGTATAATAATGCTCATAGAGGATGAATAAATTACTCTAATAAATATACAATATATATTATATATAGTACGTATTTAGATCATTTATTCAACTGACACGAAAAGCATCCAATGGTCATTACAGTTTTTGTTTCTCGTGACTAATACATATTTATTTTTAAATGAACAAAACATATAGAAAATCATATAATTTTTTTTATTATCATATCGAAAATTGGTGAAATTTGTTAAACTTTATTCACATACTTACTTACTTACTCCATGGCATAAAAACCAATATAATATATATAAATAGAAGAAGGTGCAATAAACTGTTCAGTTTAGTTTCTGTTTTATTTTATCAATAAAATTATGATATATGGGTGTAGCTGTACCTATACATATAATAATAACAATATTTTTGCTATTATTACTATATCATGTTACCATATATTAACATATTAATACAATACTTCTAACAGTAGTATAGCATATAATAAGCTCATTTAGTGATGGATCGATATTACATGAAAATTTCATTGAATATTTTATGTTTTTACCAATTTATTTATTTATTTTGAATATATTTTGTATATATTGTTATTGACGATTATTTTGCAGATATTTATAATTTATGCATAAAACGTTTATAATCGAGATTTTTTGTTAATAAATATATTAAAATAACAATCTTGCTATGATTATACTTTAAATTAACGTTGATATATTGTCTACTAATTATTGAACCAAACTATTATCTAAAATAAAACACATACTATAAACTTATCTAATATATTAATATATATAATATATCGATTATTTATATTTTATATCATTTATATTTTTATAACAAATCGATTGCATCATTTGTAGTATATAAGAACATATATGGACTAATTCATATACGTACTTATAACAATGAACCAAAACTACAGTGATATCACATATGTTATGTCATTCTGTCGTATACAGCCTTTCGTTATATTCAATAGATAGATTAATAATGTATATTTGAGAATAAAATTCATAACAAAACTATTACTTGGATATCATATTATAGTATGGTCGAATGAATATTTATTGTTTTGAATGACATTTTTGCTTATTTTTATAAATGAGAATTATGTTTATCTTAGTGATTCATGTCATTGCTACTACAATGAATCAATAAGATACATGGTACGTTAATATAATATAATATACATATATAATGATAAGCAGCTTAATCGTTGCCTCTGTATATATTTAGTAACTCTATAATTATATGAACATACATTATTCAATCAATTATTATACAATGGTGTATAATTGTATAAATAACTCACGGATCTAGGAATTTTTACGTATTTTCTAACAAAAAAAAACTCTTTTTAAGGAACTTTTTTCCTTTTTAACCGTTATGAAGATACAAAATAAACAACATACTTATTTTAATGTAAATTAATGACCAATAATCCGAAATAAAGATTTTATCACCCCAAAAACATAACAAATAGATTAATTTTAATTTTTAGATATTTGTTACATTTATTCAATAGTAACAGACATAATAACAACAACTTTTGAAATATTTTATTTCTCATATAATGCAAATGTCTACTTCAAATAACACTGAGTCGCCTGTCCCAAATGAAATAAAATAATTTCAATTATAATCATCTAGCTTAATTATTGTGAAAAGTCATTTTAAATAAGCTATTGTATTTTATGCATAGCTATTATTTTGTGTTTATTGAATAACACATATCATCTAATACAATATGTCTGTATATAACATACAATATAGAGTCCAATTGAATTTTTTTAATTTAATAAATTAGAATTTAATTTATGAATACATAAATTTTATTAATTAATTATTATAATGGCATTTTTACATAAATACATACTAGTACAACTATATAAATATATATATATATATATATATATATATAATATTTATTTATTAAAATTGTGTAACATCACAATAGTGTGTCATTTCTATAATCTTATTTTTAAATAGGAAATTTGTTAATAATATTATAATAATATAACCGTAATAAAATTAAATACTATTAATAATAATAATGGTAAAAATATTAAAAATAATAATAATTATTATAATAAAAATCATGATAATAATAATAATAATAATAACAATAACATAATATACATTGTAACATATAATACAATATATAAGCAATCGACATAGAAATATAACAAAAAAGCAAATATACACATATACTATAAACAATTATATTGAAAATATAATTAAGATAATTATTTTACAAATGAAAAATTAAACAAATAACCTAACCGATTATCGTTTTATTCATTAATATACGCATATATGTAATAATATAGGATAATATTATAGGTTAGGTACTATATTTATAAAGATTGATTATATATTATATTTTCTTTTAATATCCTTAAATCATATACTATAAATATATATCAAATAAAAAGAAGTAATCTTTTATTGTATCGCTATAAAATCAATATTGCGGTTTTATTTATATTATATTGTATATGACTACATCCATTCCATCTGGATGTAGACGAACTCGCTGTTTTATGATAAGTTCTTCCTTTTTTCTTCTATAGGTGTATCTATTAAAGGTGTATTTTTATTTTATATTTTTTATACAGAGTAATAATACAATATATAAATGGTCATAAGATATTTTATGTGTACACATATCGTATACATTTTAAAAAAAATCATTTTCAATAAAATTATATGCATCAAGGATTTAATCCTTAATAGGTGTTCAAGCGGCACGACTTTCATGATATTGTATATACGAATATATAATATACATATTATTACATATTTCTATAATAAAAACGAAACAAAGTATACATACATACAATAAGTGCATATTGATATTACATAAGAATTATAAATCTATAATATTATATAATAGAATTAATAATCTGCTTTATTTGTATAATATTTTCGATCAATAAAAAGACCACACATGCAAAAAAAAATTGATGTTCATGTTCAATAAAAAAAAATAGCTCTGATTTATTATTGATTATAAATCAAAAATAAATCCTTTAAATATATTTTTATAAATAATTATAATAAAATGAAAATCCCATATATTTCAATAAAAATAGCAAACAAGTGTTATTTTGAAAAGTGACTATATGTACACTTATTGAGCCATTTTACCAATTTTGATTGTACTCCCTCATTACCAATTGTTTCAGGCCATCGAACCCGAAGGATTCTTCGAAGGCATTTACTTACTTACTTTCTTACTCCATGGTGTTATAAGCCAGGTGCGGTTTTAACCTTCTCCAACACGCTTTTCCAACCTGACCTATCCGCAGTCAATGTATTCCATTCCCGAATTTTAAAGATTTATATCACAGTTTACTGCATCTAGCCATCTCGCCTTAGGTCTTCCTGCTCTCCTTCTACCTTCTGGTTTACTATTTAACAGTTTTTTCAGCACACGCTTTACCTCCATGCGTACTACGTGTCCAAGCCATCTCAATCTATTGATTTTGATTGTTTTGACAATATTTGGTTGACCGTACAACTTGTCCAATTCAAAATTGTATCTTCGCCTCCAATCATTCTGTTCTTTGACGGGATCAAATATGCCACGGAGTACCTTTCGTTCGAAAATCCGAAGTAATTGTGCCTGGTTCTGTGTTCGAAGCTATTTATTTACTAAAAGATGTATAGGTGAGATGAAATCACTGATGTGACCTTCCAGGTTTCAAAATTTGTTACTATACAACAACAACATAACGTTTGTTAAATTGTATTTGTGAGGTGTGGTGTAAAAAGTTAAAATTAATTCAACTTTTTTCTACCCATGGACAAAAAACTCGCGGTTGAATTTGTTGTTGTTTTTGCATGAGAAATATAATGTTCGCACCTCAACTCCTCGCTTGTAAACCAGCCTTCACATACCATTCTTTGTTTCAAAATATTTATGTTCGCAACCAGCTGCTTCTGCATTTATGTACCTACGTAGCGTACAAATACATCCAAAATACACTGGCTTCAAATTATATATGTATATCTATGCATGGTAATATCTAGCTGTTATTGGTATTCTCTAACATTGTAATGTTTTTCAATGTTAAAATAACTTGAATATTATTATACATTAATTCAATATTCTTTTTGCATAAAATTATTATTATATATTTATTTATATATACGACACGCGTTTACAATGTAAGCGAATATGTACATATGTGACATAACACATTGAATAAATACATAATTTTGTTGACTTGAATGGTAAATTTTTAATTATACGGTTGATTAAAGATGATATTAATACATATGGTAAGTTGTACATCAATCTTGGACAGTCCTCAATGTTTATTAATGTGATCAATGACATTGAATTAAATTTATACAAATTTTCATAATTTTCATACGGGTATGTACAAGTACGTATGCATATTATATAAATGTTTTCATTTATATGTATTATATGTGTTAGGTTGCATATTTGGTTGAACGAAAAATCCTAAGCCTAAAGAATGATAATTTTTATGAAAGTGAAATATGTTTTATTTTTCAATAAAATTTCCTGAAACTTCAATACAGTTATTCCTACATACACTAGAATTAAATTTGAATTGAGTTAATTTGTGGTTTCAAATAAACAATACTTATTTTTTATCTTTATTTTTATTCTTTACTTTGATCAATTGTTATCTTACACAAAATTGTGTAGTTCTGCTTGCAAAATATTTTCAACTCTTTCATCTAACATTGTTGATTTGTTGAATGGTTTTTGGAGTTATAGCAGTTTTTGGTCGAGTAACACGTGGATCATATGAACGACAAGATTTAAATTGAGTAGATAATTTTTTCACAATATAAATTGAAGGTGATACATCCTTATATACTTGTAACAAATTTTTATCAATACCTGTTGGTGTTACATCAGGCGAAACAAAGGCTTGAATCACTGTACACGATTCAATTATTTCTATTTTGAAAAACTCTATACGTCTATATTAAGTGGAAGTTACTATTGGATAATGAATTGACAGATCGGAAAAAAAAATTTACATGTTTTTTTACGCTGATGGAATCTAAGTGTCAGGCCTACAATTATTCAGAGAGTTTATATAAAACTGCATTGTATTTAATAATTCTTTGATTTTGTATATTGTATAACAAATAAATGCAATATTTAATTGTTGGCTTTTAATTTGTTATACTAAATCCAAAAATTATTCGATACTAATAATTTTATTTAATCTTAAATAGATATAACAATTTATAATGCACCATAGGTTAAATAAATATTTCAGTGCTGGGGAAACTATACAATTTTTATTTCATCTTTTCATCATAACAATCAATATTTAATATATATTTTTACAATTTACAAATTTAAGGTGAATCAATATATGTTCCTGTATATGTCTTTTAAGCAAGAATTTGGCATAGTGCTATAGTCTATGATTATTTAAATAGCAGCACAAGGTGGACTTTTAAGCATATATCTCAGAATTATGTTATACATGAAAAATCGTTAATGTTGGCCAAATTTCACATAACTATAAACTAAACATTTCTGAAATTATTCCATTATGTTAAATTGTCATATATATAGTCTAAATTCTGGGTCAAACTATTTAAAAAAATTAAAATATTACAATCTGCGAAATTAAAACGATATATGCTGTGCAATTATATTTTGAAAAAGAGTTATCGCATATATTAATTAAGTATAAATAGTAACATTTAGTTGAATATCGACATTAAAAGATTAACAGCAACAATGTATTCAAAAACACGTATGACTATTATTAATTAACACACAGATAATCATATAAAAATGAAACCAAGAAAATATCTAAATTTTTCTATATTTACCAATTGTTATCAGGTATACCGGTTAAAGTCCGCCGTTTTTAAAAGTGAAAAAACATATTTTTTGTGGGAGAAAACCCAAAAAATCTTTATTCAAAATATTTTCCATCACTAGTTACACATTTTGTCAACCTTTCAGGCTATTTGTGGATATCACGCCAAAAAAATTGTTGTTCCTTTGATGAAAACCAGTCAGAGACCCAATTTTCGAGTTCTTCAGACGTTTTGAAGTGCTGGTCATTAACCTGTTGTGCATTAATCACGAGTCTGACTCGTGTAAACTTATTTTGACTTTGTAAATCAATCACGAGTCTGACTCGTGTAAACTTATTTTTACTTTGTGAAAGTATCACGAGTACTACTCGTATAAATATAAATTTACTTTGTGATAACTTTACAATTTATTCAAACAATTAAAACTACAAGGGGTTAAGGGTCAGCATCGATGAAAACAAATGGTAATCTGAAGGAGCCAAGTCTGGTGAATAAGCCGCACAAGATTATACGGAAACCGTGTTAGTGGAGGATACTTGTATTATATTATTATATTATGTGTATATGGTTTATAGTGGAGATTTTTTATTCATCAGATCTTCTTCAGATTTTCTTTTCGGAACCTTGATATCAAATATAACTATATGATCAATATTTAACATTAACATTATATGCGTTGATTACCACGGCATACACAAATTCATGTTCCAGTAATTGTACACGACGCTTTAATTATGGCATAACTATCTAACTTTGCAGTCAAGTTTGTAAATTGCTCCATATGTGAGCATGTAAAAATATAATATATTAAATTGGTTTTCAATTATATTTAGATACTTTATTAATTCAATTATTTATAGTAGAAATGTTTAGTAAGAAGAATGTGGAAACATTTCTCTTACGATCCCTTCGTATTTGTGTGAAATAATTTTATTTAAAGTATTTTTAATTTTTAATATCACCATTAAGTAAATTAATTATATTTAAAGTATCTCATCTCTTATGCACGTTCTACAATGAAACCGTAATACCAAATTGTTCAAACCATAATCGTTTCATTTCAGGTAATATTTTTCCATTTTTTTTGTTATAATGCTCATTCTTCAATGGAACCCTTAAATTAGTGTATTTAATATTTTTCCACAGAAAATAATGTTATCCCTCTCTCTCACCATTCGACGACAACACAACGAAAATGTAATAAGTGTATGTTTTATAAATCTGTAAAAGAGGGATAATTATTTTCTGTGGAAAAATATGAAATTCAGTGATTAAATAACATTTGGTATTATGGTTCCATTGTAGAATGGGCATTATAACCAAAAATATGTGCGGCACATTACACAAAATTTTTTCAAATATACAACATAATATTGGCGACAAAATTTATATATGAAATGAATTGCTTTTTATAATTTTTATTGAATCAAGCTAACTATATATTATTATATAATTTGAAGCTAATATGATTTGGTATACTTTGGTATACTTGAAAAATTTTGTGTGGAGTATCAAACATATTTTTCCATATATTTTTGTTTATATCAGATGAGATATGTTTGCTTATACACATTGACTGGACTGTTTGATTAACATTAACAACTATAAGTATAATATAATATTTGGAAATATGTATTTCCATCCCATACCAATTTTTCTCAAATCTGATCTAAAAAATATACAGTCGAATTGTAGTAATTTTTACGTACGTGAATGAGAAATATAATATGCGTTATATATGATATATAATACATAACAAATACAAATACATTTTTTAATACATATTATACCAATTTCCCCTTTTCCATTCCACATATAACAAACACATGCATACGCCGGTGTGTGGTACAAATCAATTACTTTATTTTATTTAGAAGTGCATATACAAAGTGTACCTAAAACTATATAGTTTACTATTCATAAATAGATGGCATATGCTATTAAAATGGGGTGAGTTGAATGGCTAAATTTGCTAAATCATATTAGAAAATATAGTTATATTGTTATGTATATTGAAATTGTTATTATATTAAGAATTCTTATTATGCCAAATAGTAGGATAGGATGTATTAGTATTCTTTCAATAAGGAACTAACTTTTCACTAATATATACTGCCTGATATTAGAACTACATATATATATAGTATAAATTTCAATGATGATTTCTAATCTACTAACATATCAAATTTAGGAGAAATGAATTTGAAAATAACATATAAGCTATTTATCTATAAAAATTTTGTGTTTTCGTTTATTAAATTTAAACATTTTTTAAGCAAGTCATGTTACTCCAATTGGAGCTTTTTAACTTGAACGCAACCTATGATAACTATACACTTTTAATAAAATAATACTCAACCGTTCTTCTTGAAAATTTATTGTAGAACAACGATGTCATGCATCCTGCGAAGGGGTTAATTTCATTATAATAACAGAAATAAAATGTGCAAGCTGACCTTAGCAGAATTTTAATATCTATTTTAAACTGAAATATGCAAATATTGTCCGAATGAAAGTTGTAGCAGCTTGATTTATAGATTTTTATCTGATACAATTATATTACAGATGTTTTGTTGATTTTAATGATTTTAATATACGTATAATTTGTCATATACATATTTTTATAGCATAATACATATAATATTGATATATATTTATTGTTTATTTAAATTTTAAACTAGATATATTAATTGCCGATGATATGTCGGATGCGAATTAAGTACACTATTGTATATATTATAATATAGTATTACCTAACACTAATTTTTGGTACAAAATAATTAAAAAAAATATATTTGAAAGTATTCTTTTAAAATTACTGTAAGAAATACATGAATGAAATGAATTAACCGAAAAAATAATTTTTATCAAATTTTTTGTTAGTAAAAGTTATGCACTACAATAATTTTAAAAGAATCCTTTAAAAAAAATTATTTAAAATTATTTGGTATCAAAAATTAGCGATACAAAAATGTTATTAATCTATAAATAAGAAAAAACTCTGCCCATGCAATTCGGGTAAATTTGTTGTTAAAATTTAAATTAAATAATTTTATGGTACAATGTTAAATAAAGTAGCTTCTGTATCAATTTTGTGAAATATTTTAATTACAAATTTATATTATTATGTTAATTTTTAATATGGAGAAAATAATTTATTCTGATTTATTCGTACAGAGTCAGACTATACTAGTTTGATAAATGTCAAATGTTATTTTGTGGAGCTTATATGAATGGAGTCATCAGAGTAACTCATTCGTATAAACCTAAAATGCTTTCTGTATTATTCTTTTTTGCTCAGATTAAAAATAAAATTTATATAACAATTAATTAAAATTAATGGTAATTACTATACATTACAAAATATTACAGTTTAAAAATTTATGTAATATTTTTATTAAAAATATATATTTCCAATAGATTATATACAGAAAATAAAAGAAGAACCACTTAATTAATTTCATTATACTTAAAAAAATTTTGATATTATTTATCACTAATTTTAGATGTTATGTAACTTTTCTTGTTGATGTTATTTCAGAAAATAATCCTCAACAATAAAATTTATTCATATTGATCGTTAGGATTGCATATGCCCTAGAATAATATACCAAAGCGAATTACATTGCAAGCAATATTAATATAGGATAAAATACCACAATAAATTATATCTCATAAACTTTATTCATTAACTAAATGCAGATTGTTTTGTCTCCTATAATTTACATACTTCTTTATATACTTTTGTATTTTGTAATTTACATACTACTTTTAACACCTTTATATACAAACATATAACTCAGAAAAGAAAAATTATATGCAGACGCAGATTATATATATATATATAATAATAATATACAATTTATGTATATACGTAAGTAAATAATATATATAAATGTATTTTCTGTTTATAAAAGAATTTCAAAGCTTTTGTACGTATCGAATAATTTAATAAAAAAATAGTTTTACATGTTACAGTAACATTTTACATTTAATATTTTCTCATTCCTTCGAGCTAAACATATTCTCATCATAATACATCCAAAAATATCTTATAAACAAAAAATATAAAATATGTTAATAGTCCTCTCTGTTATATATATATTTTCTTATACATTTCCACAAGTATGTGTATACGGATGTTTGAATGTAGATGTACTATATACTATGTATATTTATATTATATAATACAACCTTTTGTAAATTGTTAATTAAAAAATCGCGATTCACTTGTTTGTCGCGACATTATGGTAGGTTATGGTGGTTATTTAACGAATACTTTTTATATATGTACATATATTTTTTTAAAACAACAAATAAACACAACGAGACAGTATAATGAATGTGTACTGACAAAAATGAATAATTTAAAAAGTAAAAAAAAGAAAAAATGAGAAATATAAAGATATTCTGTTGTTCTTTTCTCACAATTTTTCACTACAATACATAATAAGGGCTTCTATGATGATTACGCCTATTAAAAGAACAAAAATGAATATGTGATGTAATTCTATATATATATATTATATACATTAATATACACAATACTTGTACAATATATTAATAAGTATAAATATATGTATAATGTAAAGCAACTGGTAAGTAAAACCATAGTAAAAATATTTACAACAAATTTAAAGTAAGGTGTTTGTATGAGTATACGAGTAAAAAATGTGTGCAGAGGGCATTGAAAAAGCCCTTTGTTACGTAAAATAATATATCGTCTATCTATACTATACTGTACATACATACATATAAAGATATGAACAGAAACAATTATGTAATGAATGAATAAAGTTGAAGACAAAATAAAAAACAAGAAAAAAACAAATCTTATAAGAATAAATGAAATAAGTGGAACTTGTAATTTTCACGTATATAATTTTTATATACATATGTATTATATATAATACATAGTATATATACATTTAAGTATATAAAATACACAGAGGTAAAATTATCTGAATTCAACAAGGTGAAAATTTTCTGGCAAAAGTATATGAATTATATACACATAATATTATATAATTTTTTTTTCTTTAACTTTTACTTATGTATATACGGATGCGGATAAATGAATGAATGGAAGGATAAATACGAACATAACATAACCATAAAACTTTGACGTAAAAACGTGTATTGCTTTTTTATTGTTTTTTTAAATCATTAACTTATGAAAGTTGGCATTTTTATTTTTTTTACAAGGAAATTAATTATTTTTTGTTGCGTTACGCTAATATTTTTATAAGCATGATGTCACTTTCTAAAAATGAAATACATACTATGTATTTTTAACATAATATCGCGTTTTACAACCCACTCTTTAAGAAAATACATAATTTGAATGGTAAAATAATATGTCAACGCAGTTTTAAACTTTAAAACTTAAGGATTTCACTAGTTCGGTCTTCAATTAATTCTATTGTAATTAGATAAAATTCTACACATGAATAGGATTCTATTAATCGTAATATAACTCACAATAAGTCGGTACCATTTCATGTCCATACAAATTGAAGCCAAATACTGAAAGAGTTAATGGACAAAAAATTATGTGACATTAATTATAACTTGTAAACTTAAACTTTCTATATGTTATAATAATATAAAAATTTGAATTTTATTTTACAAATTTGAATACAGTCCATAAAATTTCATTTGTATATAAATAGTATTATAAATAAATAAGAAAAACAAAAACATTACATTTACATAAATTCTCATCTTTATATAAATGTACGTGTATACACTTATATAAAATGTTATCTATAATTCTATAAGTTAATAACAATAAGAAAAAATAAGTAAAAGTTTAAAAAAAAAAAAATAAAAAAAACCTTTAAGAATGGGTATGGAAATTCAACAAGTTATTCAAATCCTTTTTTATGTAATATATTATCTTTTATTTATTTCATTAATATACATTGTATCCCAGCCAATATAGTCCAAACGAATAGAATATGTTCCTGGCCTAATAAAATGAAAAAATTATTCTAAACCGATGTCCAATAATGACCCAATATAACACATTTGACTTTTTAAATTTTTGTTGTTTTAGGTTTGACCATTAATAATCAATGAAATGATAGTAACATTTACAAAAACCATGAATTTCAAATTGTAGCACCAATTTCGAAAGGTAATAATTGTAGCTGCCAGAATTAATATGAAACAATTTGTTTACTTAATTTAATTCTACTATATTCATCTAAAAAAAACTGCATTCAATTTAGTTACAAACATATATAGTTGGCTTGGAAATAATTTACTATAGATATACCAACCAATATGTATGAAGCCATAAGAAATCAAATGCAACTTTCTGTATTAAGATATGGTTCAAAAATAGAACTTTTTTTCTATTCTATTATTATTAAAATTGAAATATGTTAATTCGCAAAGTGCGATATTAGGAAGAAAAATTAAAGGTATTTTTTAAAGTTAATGAACAGTAGAATAAAATTAAGTAAAAATTCGTAAATTATTTGTATTGTGTAGGATCACATTATATTTATAATAAATGATATGTTACTTGTTATAATATCATAGTTGGTTTCGATCTCAATGATTATTTACTTTACCGTCTCCCATCTATCTCATTTTATATTCTCATTTATAATCATTTTTATATTATTCCATTTTATTAATTTAATTACTGTTTTAAATTACTTAAATAGTGTTTTAATTAATTATACAAGCGGGGTTAACGTCTAATTGATGCGGAAAATATTCGATTTTGTTAACTTATACGATAGTTAGCCAATTAATAAATATCTCAATCGAATGACATCATTCTAACTCCAATACATATATAGTATGCTATCATTTTCAGTGGAAAGCAGAATGTAAAAAATTAATTTAAAAAATAAATGGAAATCGAAAAAAAAGTAAGCAAGAAAATGTATTATATGTTAATAAATGTACTAAAAAAATATATAAAATACTAAAACAAAGAAAATTGTGAATTATATGAATGAAATTATTAAATTCTTGCAAAATGAAAAGTGAAAGGTGCAAGAATTTTTTATGAATTTCTTTTTTTGAATTTAGTTATATAAGTTTTTCTTTATATCAAATCTTTTATTTGCTGCGTACTTACAACACTTTATTTTTATTGCTTATTATTATACATATATATGTATGCTATATTCATCCTGAGTGAAAAGATGTCTTCACGTATTTTTTTTTTACTCGAAAGATGTCATTGCTACAATAATCACGTTTACGTTAGAAAACATTTTACGTATGAAATTTTATTTTAATTAATTTTGTAATAAACCAGTAATTTTATGTTAAAAATTTATTATATAAATATATATAATATATTTAAAAAGTAGTTATATAAATACAAATACTCGTGTTTATTATGACTGCTTCTCCTACAAAATATATATAATGTGTATATTATATACCATTGAAGATTGAACTATACCTCTGAGTATACCATATCATATGCGTCCATTCTATTCTCATTTCCCGTAAGTTTATACTAACAATATCTACGTATCGCGCACATAATATCCGAAATAAATTTTCTATACACTATATATATAACAAAAACTCACAATTTCTACACATGTATTTATTAAGTATTATATCCCATATATAACCGCATCCTCTTACATGTACCATCTATCCATATATTGTACAATAAAATTCTATGTTACAGCTTCTCTCATTGTAGTGGTTATTTATGCACACCATAAAAAAATGTATATATTTATTTTATATTATACACAACGTTATGTGTATAGAATGAAGTTTTTGTATGAAAATGGTGACGTGCGATAATATATATAATATACTATATACAATATCAAAATATATATAGTTTATATACTATATATGAATATATGGGTGGTGCAGTATATAAAAGAGTGGTATTTTGAGTATTGTATTGGGTGGAGATTCGAAGGACTATTCACTATTGTATCAATAAAAGTCCTTTTTCGTTAAGCAAATATATCTATATCATGTACATATTATACACATACATACAATATACTATTATGCTATTATCTAATATAATACGAGTATATGACAAAATATATTTATACAGTACCAAAAAATAAGGGAATGAAAGTTTTAAGGTGTATTATACATGTGTATTATTAAAGAATATTGATAGATATACGATATACCTATATTGTATTCATATACTATGTATAAATAATATTTAAATGTGTATGTGTATGAAATATATTTATAAATTTATTGTTACTGTTTTATTATATATTATAGCATACTAAACTATATGTGAAGCATATTTAAAATGTATTATATATAGCGAATATACAAATTTTACATTGTATATGTGACATAAAGTGAATACGTTTTAAAGTGGGAGAAAATCAGTAAAATGAATTACAGTAACAATTTATATTATAATGTATCATATCAGAATATTTATTATTTTATTATCTCTTAAGCAGACAGGCCAACTTTTGCCACATAAAGTGGTATATATTGCGTACACATTAGTTTATAGCAATAAAAATTAAAATTATGAATACAAATAATAAAAATAAAATATTAACAAAATCTTAAGAAAAGTAGGTAAAATATTAAATGAGAGCCATGGAATTTATAATAATATTTGTTTGTATTAGATATGTATATGTAAATTATACTCGTACTATTAAACTTTCTTTTTTTTTAGCCATATATGGAGCCTTATGTCATCTAATAAACTTTTCATTACAGACAAGTTGGTAAATTACTCCGCATGTGGGCATATAACAATTTACCAATTGTACTGTAATTAACGAAAGATAAATGTTTCCATAATTCTATTATTTTTATATGGGTGATCAGCCAATTTCATGATTATTAATATACTATAGATAGAGTATAATAGTCTATCTCTATACATACTGAATAAAATAATAAATGATATAATAAACATCATTTTTTATATTTTTTAGTCAAGTACACATATTTAATTCTCCTTTTTTTTACAAAAATCGGCAGACCTACAATACAAATATATATAAATTGTTTTTGGGAGAAAGTGTCGACATTTCAATTTATAAATTTCACGTGTTCACATATTTAATTTTCCTTTTTTTACAAAAATATATTTCGATTTGAAAATTTCATGAGTTTATATTCAAACATAAAACGATCAAACTACTTCATATCATAATGGTCGAGAATATAAACGGCGTATTTTCAAATGTATAATCTACCAGCCTACAAAATATTTATAGTAAAGGCTTTAAACTATAAATTCACCTAAAAATATGCAATTAGTTTTTTAAATAATTTGATTTTTTTCTAACTAATAATGATATTCATCCTATTTTATATGCAATTTAAAATGTGTTTTAATAAGATTATGTTAAGAGGTACCTGCAGAGGTACTTAGTACATATTAACACATAACTATTTATTTTCATTTTATTTACATTTTTTTTATAATCTATTTCAATGAACTCTATGTATATGTGTTTGTGATTTTTATATAGAGATATTCTAAATATTCTGTATCTATTATTACAGTTTTCTATGTATACAAAGTCCAAAAAATATGTGTGTGATACTTCTTGTCCGCATTTATTTCAATTTCAACCATTTTATACCTTTAGGATATAGTGAATACATGAACACTTCTACCATTGTCATATTCCATATCTCATATTCTTAAGAAAAACTAATACTTCTAAACCTACTTATGTTTTCAGAATCGTGACGTCTAAAAAACCTAACAACTAAATATTTCTTGTATTTTCATATAAAAATAAAATAATAAAAATATAACAGAACATGGAATGACGTTCGTAAACCTTGGAATTTTAGCATGCCGTTTTACCTATCCACCTACCCATCACAGTTCGCTACTCTCTCCAATACACATTTACAAAATGTTAATATATAATAATTTTCTTGTATATACTTGTTCTTCTTCTTCTTGGTAATATTGTCTATATATTTATTTATATGTGTGTTCTTTATATTTTGCATAAAACGTTTATAGGAAGAATTTTTGGTGCTGTGATATTGTTGAAGAGAAGCATACGCTTGTATAGTGTCCCTTTTTGGTTTCTTACACTTGTTTATATTTTATTTATACATATATTAGTATTTGTATAAACTACAAATTATTGTTGTTTTGCCTTTTTGAATATTTCAATATAGATTGAATGAGTAGATAATTAAATGACGATATATATGTATAATATGAAATATGAATTCTATGTAAAAGATATAATAATCTAGAAATAGGTATATACATATATCAAAATATATATTTTAAGACAATGCAATACAATGATAATATGTACAATATCATAATATGTCAAAATGCCTATTACACGTATGTTGGAAGAGATAAACATTTACATTTTAAATTGAAGTGCCAAAAAGAATTTTACATAGATTTTATTCAATAAATACATTTTGTGCATAATAATTTTACTAATGCAATATTAGAGAAAATTTAAAAAATGTTAATATTCTTTTAGTAAAATTGCGCTTAAATTCCAATTTGTTCTAAAAGAAGCCTTTCTTATCCAACCGCAAAACTTGCAAAGGATTATACAACAATATATAATTTATATAAATAGTTCGGCGGATAACCAATCAGATCACTATGTGAATATATATTCGTCCACCACATAGTGAACTGGTTGGTTGTCGTGATGAAAATTAAGCCATCCGTATAAATTTTTTAAACGTTATTTCAGTATGTTGTTCTGCGTTTTCGCTTTGGCTGTGATAGACCAGTTTCATCAGACTTCACATAAATTTTTTTACGTTTTTGATTCTCATAATAAATCTATTTTTCATCTCCAGTAACTATTCGATGTCAAGAACCTTTTCTTTGTTGCTTTGTAGCAGAATTTCACATATTACTTTTCGATTTTCTTATTGTCTTTCTGTCAATTCATGTGGTATTCAATTTTCTAGTTTTTAAACCAGTCTCAATTTATATAGACATCTACTGACAACAGATTGATCAATATTTTAAGAAATGGAAAGATTACATTTTAAATTGAATATAGTAGTATAGTTTGACATCTTCGATGTGTGTAATTCTTTCATTTGGGTTGTTATCATACCAATTTGGTCGATTTTATGAATCACTTAGATGATTTATAATTGTGTAGTGTAAAATGAGTTGATATGAAATATTACATTAACGAATTGTATTTTGAATTATATTATTATAATTTCCTAATAATACAATGTGGCTAATACATACTTTTTTATATTTATATATAATAATATCATATTATTATGGAATGAATAGATTAACATTTTCGTCCTGTACTGAAACTTATTTAACTGATAAATGTATATGCATCATAGTATCACTATACTGGTAATATGTCTGAATATATCAGAGTGCATAGTCTTCATATAGTGACGATACCCATGTATGCTTATACTTCTAACAATTGAAAATATGATGTTATTGTTAATTTCAGAATTTTGAATTTTTTATAATACAATATATATATATATATATAAATGTTTAATTAATTTTTACAACTATATTATATTATATACAGAGTACTTCTAATATTTATTGAAAAACTTGAATAATTACTAATTGGTGTATATAGTACGAGCAGGACGAAAATGTTAATCTATTCATTCCATAAAAATAATTATCGTCGAGGTAAAGAAATTCTCTAAATATATCATATTATTAATATTTTATATCGCAATAAATGAATACACTTATACACTATATACAATGTAAAAAAATAAACACTGACAGAAATTTCATCCACAAAATCTCGTCACTTACAATTATTTCCAATAATATTCCCTCTGTAACGACAACGACAATCATTTAGTATATACGTAAATCAGCTACCAATACCGTATAGTATCAAAGATATACGTTTTTATTCCATAAACCGTTAGCACAAAAATTGCATTACAATAAATACCGGAAAATTGTAATGCAAATTAATGAAATTAAACCGGGTATTTCACAATTTTTTAACACGCGCCATAACACCGTTCTGGTATAAATCATGCAAAAAGTATACAAATTATTTATAAATTATGTATATGTGTTTATGAAATTTAAAATTAATTCTTTTTAATGCATAAATTATAAAATCAAAGAAAGTTAAATTTAATTTTTCTTTTATAACATGTTTCTTATAATGATTAATAATATAAGTTCTATATTATTACTATAGATGTTTTGAATTAATGAACCAAACCAATATATACGAAAACTCGTGCATATAAAATTGAATTGCATTTATTAATAAATCTATAAAAAAAATAGATAATATTGATTTGTATTATATTTATATATTTAATAATAACTTTTTTTTTCTGGTATTGTATACATATATTTTTTTAATTCGCACAAACATATACTTATAATATATATAAGAAAAATTTACATGAGAAAAAAAACTTTTAAAGGTTATATGTTTTATAAAAGGGAAAAAAAATGTGAGAGCATCCCATAAATAAATATATCTATATAGTACGAAAATATAACAACAGTTTCTATAATCAAATTTGTATTCAAATACACGACATATACGTAACTATTTGTATTGTATATTAATAAAAACTCAATAATCCTATATGGTGGTTTTCGTGATAGCTTAGAAATTAAATCCCTTCAATATATCATATAACATATATTTATTTAAATATATTATAAGCAGTTGGATGCATAAAAAAAATATCAATATTAATAAATTCTCATGTGTTGTTAATATACAATACTGTATATATTATATGCGTTTATTTGATATATGTTTAGAGTTTCCTATTTATATATATTATAATATGGAAAGAAATTATAACAAATTATATGTATATCCATTTAAAAATAAAAAAACACCTTTTCTCTATTATATACATATACAACATATTTATTATGCAGATCAACCCTTAAATAAGCTACTATTGATTTTATATTATTGTACTTATATATAAGAATTTACATGAAGTTATAAGAATTATTAGAAAAAAAGTGTTATATGAAATTCATCTGTGGTGGAAGATTTAATATATACGTACTGTCGTTTTTTTCTTTTATTTGAAATTGAATTGAAAATCTGTATATTTATTATATATATACATATATGAAAAAAAGAAATAATATAAATTTATTCTCAAGCAATATACCATTTAAAATAAATAAATGATCTTAACATTTTATTGTTCATAAATTAGAACCAAACAACATATTGCTATATGTTACGAAAAATATTAATTGCATCCCATAAACATATTAAGAAAAAAATATTATTTTATGAACAAGACCGTTACGGTCGACAAAATAGACATCATTTTAAGATATTATTTTATATATGGTATATGGTAATTATTTATTTTATAAAATTTATAGTTCGCACCCCCTATTTTAACATAATTACTGTTTATTCTATATAATTTTCATTAACATTTTTATACAACATTTTAAATATATATATTGTAACATTTGTGTATGTATATAATATAATAACACATTTCCTAAAATATTCAGCAAAGAAGCTATGTTCAGATTTTTCAGTCTCTATAAAGAGTTGCGAAGATATGTTGTTGCTAACATATTATTTTATATACTACAAACTACAATATTTAACATTTGCACATGTTTTATTTTATGACCTAATTTCACATAATGAAAAAAAAATATACATAATAATTTATTATTAGAAGTAAATAATTTTAATACAATAACCTTTAATTTAAAAAATTTGAATAACATATTATAAAACATTAGATCTCAGTTTCATTATATTTTTTCTTTTATATAGAAATTATATGTCACATAATATCATATAAATACAAAAAAAATGTGGTACATAAATTTACTAAAAAAATCTCCCTTGCTGATCTAGAAAAATCAAAAACCCTTACATCAAATTTCATTTATTCATGCAATATGTACAAGTATATGATGGAATGTACAATATATACATTTATAGTAACTATATAATAAATGCGTGATGTTATACATGTTACCCCTCAAACAAAAAAGAAATTTCAATTGTTAACCCTTTTTTTCAAATATCTTTTTGGATTTAATTTAAATATACTCGCATTAGCGATATAGGTATAAAAATTCGAAGAAACTATATGTGTTTATATATGTATGTGTATAATATTCATAAATATTTAAATATGTATGCGTATTGTATGTGTATGTATACTGTATAATATTATTTGAATGGTAGATAACAAATTATAGATTTTTATCATTGACACCTCAATATATTATAGTATACAATACAATACTGCCATATATGCAGCAATCATATAATATACGTGTATACGTATATATGTATAATATAATAAAAATCAGAAACATATATTTATTTGAGCCCTTTGTATTGTGTCTTTTATTATATTTCTTTGTTCACAAAGGCCCATGTGAAAAAATATATATTCTTGTAAATGTAGGTCAATGAATTTTTGTACTTAAGATTTGAAAGTATATAAACCTAAATTTAAAATACAGTTATTTGTTAAGAAATAGGTTTGATCTTCATTCTTTTTTGTAAATTGATTAGATTATACCATATTTAATTTCTATTCTAATAAGTTTATTATAATAGGTAAAGTATTCATATGTAGTATATATTATATTAATTAGATGTGTATATGTATAGAGTAAGAAAAGCTTTCATTTTCACTTGCAGGTTATATAAAACAATTCGACACAGGACAATAACTCCTAACCGACATAATTCTCAATGAAGTAAAGTTCAAAAGCTTATACATGCTATATAATACCCGACGATATATTTGAAAAATAACCAGTTTTAATTATATACGTATAAGTGTGAAAATGTATAATAAGTCACAAATCGATATAGCTACGCATGACAACAAACAAATTTTTGAATGAAATACTGACAACGGTAACAAAAAATAATCTTTAAGTCAGAAAATGTATACAGAGTGCATTATTGATGATATAAGTAGAAAAATATACCCATATAAAAATAATGGGATTAAGGAAACATCTATCTTTCGTTAATTGCAGTACAATTGGTGAATTGTTATATACTCCAATGTGGAGTAATTTACCAACTTGACTATCATTTATGTTTGGTAGATGCTGCATAAGTTCGACTTGGATAAATTATACTTGCTATATATGTGTGTATGCGATATGATGATGACGTTGATTAGTATATTGTAGATTTTTGGGAATGTGTTTTGTTCATAGAGAAAAGAATAACAAAGATAGCAGATGTACTCTTCACACTCATTAAATATAAATAAGTGTATAAGTGTTTAATTTAATGAAATATATGTAAATAATTCCATAAACAATCGAGCAACATTTAAAAAATAATTGCACATGGACCCATTGCAGTACTTCAAATTCATCGTGATATAATCTATATAGCTAACACTTAATATATCAAATAAATAATATATTTAAGTTACAAAATTTCTGTACCTATAAAAGAGATATGTATATTCATTTATTCAGCATCTATTAAATTACAGAAAAATACTTAACTTTTTACATATGGTCGATTGTTTATTATATATTTTACATTTAAGATTAAAATCTTTAGAAAAGAGAGTGCACATTTTACGTTATAAAAAACTGCTAAGAGCTTTCTGTGTAAGACCACATGCAGATAAAATTACACTTGAATAGTGTATTTTAAGCATCATTAGAATTATTATAGCGCACACACACACACACATCGATAACCCCATATTATTGATATAATACAATATAATACATATTATTTATATTAGATACAATATAAAAAAAATATAGAGCATGAATTTAAATAATTTATTCAAATATGCAGGAAATAAATTTATAACATAGGGATATAAGTACAGCTGAATAAAATTTCATAATGGCGTCCAAAATTAAATTAAATCAGATAATTTTATATACTTATTATATGTATAAGCATTTTATAAAAAATCAAAAATTTTATTGTTATTTTTATTGATTATAATTAATTATTTTATATACAGTTTTATATAGAAATTTTATATAGTAAAAATCTAAAATCTAAATTATTTTTTCAGTGCATTTATACAGGTACTTAATCCTTTTCATATATTCTCTTGAAAAAATGATTACCAATAGCATAAAAATCGTGTAATAAAATAATACCTTTTATAAAAAAAAAATTCATATTGTGAAAAATATAACAAACCACACTTTATTTTTAGGGGTAAATTTTATTTATTGATTTTAAAGATTATATTATATTTTTGTATTATATATTTATTGTTATTTTGGCATTGTTACAATAATGAATAACATTATAATATTATGTGAGTGTATACACGAAAGAATAAAGTATAAACAAACAGGTCCATAATTTTTTGTTTATTATTCTTTCAAAATGCGCAAAATTACACGACTACAGGTTAATTTATAGAATTTCTTATTCGAAAAATAATTGTATGTATTTATAAATATAAGAGATGGTTTATTTGACCAACCCAGTTATTGTTGCGTTGCTACAAAAATTTGCTATTAGAAAAGGGTTAAAAATAATTTTTTTTTTAAATTTAAATAATTTAAATATTCGCATAAATTTTCGTTTATTAAAATTTGTAAAAGGAAAATAAATAAATTTCAACCCCAAAATTATAAATATTTTGTATTGCCAACACACACAAATTCAGTACACAAAAAAAAAGGTGTGTGTCTCTCTAGTTGCATATAATTGTTTTGCATATGTTCGAAATAATAAATAGTACAAAACTTACTACGTTATATGATTGGTTACAATTTAAATTTAAATTATGTTAACCCTTTCATAAAATTAAATAAAAATATTCAGGTAGAATATTTTATTATTTTATAGTTTTGTACATCAACACTGTGAATGCTTCCACATATTAAAATTATTTATTTTATAAATTCTTGTGTTTCTTTTTAGTATATTGATCAATTTGTTATTTATTTATATAGTATAGATAATAAACTAAAATTTATTTAAATTTTCTCTGAATAAGTAATAAATTTTATAATTTTAGCAACAAACTGATAATTTAGCAAATATATATGTGACAATTTGATTGCAAAAAAATGATTAGTGTTAAATTTATTTATTTTGTAATATGTTTTTTTTTTTTGTGGAATCATATAAGATTTGGTAATTTTCCAATTTCTTTAATAAATACTTATTTAAATTTATAAAAACATATAAAACAAACTAATTTGTGAAGTATTGAAAAATATATAGTGTATAGAATAGTATAGGTTCTATGTGGTACATAAAAATGTGTAAATTTATTGATTTAACAAAATTTTCAATTTAAGAAATTCCTAGTTCGATGTTATTTTAAAAGTATCTAACAGTGCATAATGGATAAGTAAAATATATAAAATTGAAATTTCATTCTTATTCAAAAAATATAAAGATGTTTTCACAATAAAAATAAAAGAAATGTTTATAATTTTTAATTTTTGTTTCCATTGTGTTATATTACAATATTTTTAATTTTTATTCCTTAATTTTGAATTTTTTCTTTTTTATCAAATCGTTATTTATTTGTTGTTTAATAAATTCAATTTGTCTGTTTTCTAAATGAAACAAAAACAAAACAATTTATTTTCATTTTGACAAAATATTTATATTCATTTTATGATGATGATTTATATGAATTATTTAATGTGTTATTTTTTGATATAGTAAAATGACAACTTATATGAATTTGTTGTACACATAAATTTCATATAACATTGCTCAGAGTACAAATTTACTATCCCGCATGTCGGTACAGTGTGGGTTCAAAGTAATTAAAATTAAAAATAAATTTATTAATGAAGCTAGAAACCGCCCACCACAACTGTTAAACATGGTTGCCTATACATTTCAAATACATTGTGTACATGAATTTTGCGTTCTTCAAATTGTCTGCAGAAATATCATAATATAAATTTGTCACCACCCGATGATTCAATTCAATAAAATAATTTGAAATATTAAAATAAATGTCAAATAAATTCATAACGGATCTACATAAGCTATATGGAACATACATTCATGCTTTCAATAATTAATATTTTAGGTAGCAACACTGATTAAATCTTTGTCTTAATCTTTGAATTCTGTATAACTATAGATTATATGACTCATAAATTATAAAAAAATATATACGGCGTATTTAATAGCTGTCGATTTTATCAAAATAGGCAATTTAGGGTTTATGGTGATGATAGAGATAGTTACCTAAACCTTAAAACATTACAAATTTCAATATAAACAATAATTTTTATTTGACCATTATACCATATTATAACTAATAATATATCATGACGAAAAATCAATCATGTACTTATAATATATAGGTAGTATATCAGTTTTATTTATCAAATAATCACAATATATTGATTATATTGCTAATAAATAAAGCAGAAATATGTACGAGTATATTGGTGTTCAGAGAATGCGAAAGATATAAATTACAATATATGTTTATAACATATAACTGAAAGCGTACAAATTTTAATCAATTCAATATCATTATGTATGTATGTGGTTCATTTCAAATTCTAAATATACTGAAATCTTTAATGAAATAGATATAATCAAAGAAAAAACAATGTTATTAATTATATCTATTATATCACATTTAATTTATTTAAAAATTGTTTGTCTTATTTTTGGTCAACAAAAATAAATATTATTAATTTAATATGTATTAATTATTAAATATAAAATCATACTTTTGCAGGAAAATAATCGGCAAACATAAATTTACTGTGAAGTATTTACAGATCCATATTGAGTATCAATATTTATACATATGCAGATACACAAATAATATATTTATAGTATACAATATAAACCTTTATATGTTTATATAGTGAATTGAAATCGGGAATTAACTCCACCTTCCTATTTTTCTATGATCCATATAAACAAATAATTCAATAATTTAAAGATTATATACACAACATATACGAGGCGCGTATATATTATAAAATATATATAATATAAACATATATTATATATATAATCAAATTCCACCTTCTTCTCATCTGTTATGTTTTCATTCTGGATATAAATGTCTAAAAATAAAATATAGTATAGATGTATACAATATATGTTATATATATTTTATTGTATTATTAAAACCCTCGCCGTAGTCTCCACAGTATTCATTGTATTAGATACAATCATAATGAATAGAAAATGTATATATATAGATAAATATAACTAATGCTCGTATATAGAGAGATATAAAATCTACCCTATGTATATGAATTTATATTGAAATATATGAAATTCTAATATATAGAGTATATATAGGCTATAAAATTCGCTATATAAAGTTAGCCGAAGCCTGACCGTTGCTATGGATGGCGTTGCTATGCGAAAATTTAGTATAGTGCGGTCACCCTATACGTATTATATATATTATAATATAAGATAGCTTGTATAGTTCATGTGATATAGAAGGGAACAATTTATTTTGTGTGTATGCATTGTATGTATATTATATGATAGAAGTTTTACATTTAAATTATTAAACATGTAACACACAGGCTAAAGAGGGATACAATTTTCACTTTCCATCATGTCTATCGCTTATAACTGTAGATGTTAAATATTATTTTGAAAATAATAATATGTGAAAAAGAAAATGGAACTTAAAATAATATGTAATATTTTTTTTTACACGTTATTATAGAGCGCGGTATATAGTTTCTATAATGAATAATAAAATAAAATTAATTTTCATCGTTTTAAAATATGTAATAGCTATACATATAAATAAAAATTAATCGATTTTTTTTTAAAAACAATTATAAGAACATAAAATTTAATTATATTTAACTGCTTATTATTGATTATAAATTTTAAATTATTATTTTCTAACGATATTAACTGACATTATAATATGAATTTATTATTACTAAATATTAATATCTTATTTTATTAATATTATTTTTATAAAATAGAATCTATAATAAATGTGTGACTTTTGTGTAAATTTTTGAAAATTTTAAATTGTTTTAAATAATATATTAATTGTTAGAAATAGGACAACAACAAAATTTGTTTTAATATAAACCAAATTCTCATTTTTAAGTTTTTTATAACAGTTTTATCGAAAACATAGGATTCCGATGCCTGTGAGCCTGAATGCAATTCACAATGCAATGGAAAACTTTGTAACATATTAAAGTTTTACAATATCACTAAATGAAAAATTTAAATTTCGTAATATTATTATGAATATATGAATTTAATTCCGAATATATAATTAAACTACGATTCACGTTCACGATTATTATAAACTTAATCCAACAGAAATATTGGCGATGCAATTTCATATATTTTCTACGAAAGAGCATAAGAAAATAAATTTCAAATATTGTTTCCTTGGTTATATATATGAAATTGTACAAGATTTGTATGGTAGTTCCAGTACTATTATCGATTGGAACATTATATAAAGTTTAATTGTATTTAACTTTACATTTTATTTATTGTATATATAAATAATATCATAATACTCTATAATTTGCGTCTCTCCTTAACTATAAAATATTATATAAATATATATTTATATGCTATCCATTATTATTATTAATGCCCTTGTTTAATAAATATTAAAATAATTTATGTGAAAAATTACAATTTATATATGTATATAATATATAAATAATAATAATATTTTGTCAAAATATAATTAAATTTTTTTATATGTATCCTGGATAAAGTTCCAGCATCATCGAAAATAAATGGTAATTTATGTTATTTTTATTATAATATATTCTTTTAAATTATAAATTAAAGTTACAATTATTTTATATGAATTTCACTCCCTAAGTTAAAATTTTATAAATACAATAATATCAAATACTTTTAACATACTTATTAATCACTTACCATCAGCCAATATGTAAATGATAAATTTATATATGAATAGTATATACGTATATACTATATATTCGTATAATATATATATATACATTATAATACATGAATATATATATATATATATATTATTGAGCAAGGGTCAGTTGAATATAATCATCGTGTGCCGACAACGTTGGTCAATTGACCCCAAATATATAGTGACCTTTTTAATAAATACGAGTTTGATAAATAAGAAAGAAACCCCTTTTGAACGGTTTGTATGTCTATTGGATATACAAACACATAAATAATAAATATTAGTGTATAATGTTTTATTTCTAGTCCATTAGATTGATAATTTGTTTAAAATTATTTGGACATATTTTGTATAAGTAGATTATTGGGTTATTGGGTTGTGTATTAAAATTTACATAAAAGATTCATAATTTATGTTATATATGGTAAACAAATTATTTTAATATACAATATTTTTAAAATAGCTTCATTTCACCTATTTCGCGTATATATATACTCGTAGTATATAAATGTAAATTTATAAATGTAGTTTGTAAATGTATACATAAATATTAAGAAATTATTTAATTTATAATTAATTATTTAAATTTCAATGAATAATTTTATATATATTATTACTACAATATTATATTGATAAAACTTCGGTCGATTTATATAACTATAATGTATTTTGTTTTTTATTTTGTTGAAAGTTTAAAAAACGAGGTAGGCGTGAGTGTAAAGTATGAAACATTATTATACATATAGGCATTATGGAAAAAAAATAATGTTCATATCTTCTGGCAAATTCAGTTTTTTTTCAATTACGGTCAATTGTTTTGTTAATTGTTTTGTTAAAAAAGTAAAACTAATATTAGTTTCATTAAAATTAAGGAATATATTTCACGACTAATAGTTTCAAAGTTATAAATGTTTGAAATAGTGAAATAAACAAACATAAAAATAAAATTTTAAATTATTCTAAACAAAGTATTTTCTTTATTTAGAATAATGTCCACCATCAACCTTTTGAAGGAATGGACACCGAGCGTATATACCCTGTATATACTTTAACGTATTAAGTATTTAATTTTCATATAAATATACCATATATATATAGAAAACGTATACAGACATAAAATTATTCCATCTTTCGTTGATTTATCATATTATTTCAGAACTATTTAAATTAAAATAATATTGCGTTATCTGACTTTGACTATATGATGAAAGAATATAATATGCATATATGTGTATAAAGCATGTTTCTTTTTTTTTTTTTTTTTTTTTTCAAGTCAAATATTACCTCAAGTCGAGCTTATGGCATCTAATAAACCTTTCTTTACAGCCAAGTTGGTAAATTACTCCGCAAGGGAGTATATAACAATCTACCAATTGTATTGCAATTAACGGAATTATTCCATAAACGAACAAATTTCAGCATTAAAATAAATATCGAAAAATCTCGTATAAAAATAGCAAAACACTTAAAATGATATATAATAAATTAAAACTATAGTAGAAAATTATGAAATAAATTAAAATATTTATATATAATGCTTTTTTAAGCGTTCTAAATACTTTACATTTGAATAAAACATAAACTATTCAAAATATATCATTATTTGATGGATTATATTTATGTTTTGAAAATAAATGTATAGCTCACCTCCTAAGTATTACATAGGCATATATAGGATAAAAATAGTGTGCGGCCAAATTCATTCATCTCCTGTTTAAAAAATTGCATTTTCTCTCTTGTATGCTAACTCTTGAAAATAAATCGAATTTTCCTAAACCGATCCAAATATAGAAAATCTATTTTATAGTATATTTATATACATATAATACAATACATGTACACCATAATAAATATGTAGCTGGCTTTGCATATACATATATTTTATTTATATACCTACAATATAAAATAAATAGTATTTATTTTTTTTATACGTATATGGATAGATAGTACTATATTTAGATACAAACAAAATAGATTGCATATATACAAAATGTATACAGCATGTTTTATCCAATTTGTAAAAGTAAATCTTATGATTGAATTTATTTATGATTTTATTTATTTTGCTGTGCTATATATAATTAAATAGAAAATAAATATATTCTAATGTATACATAAATACAAATACATTGTGACGGCCATTTTGTCCAGTATTATATTCACCCATCATATTTTACCCTCTAACTAGTCAATTGTATTTATGTGTTGTATATATGTATATATTTAATTCTCTAATTTATGTATCCAATATTATATAAATACATATGGTAGTACTTATATATATTTTATAAAGTATATTAAATATATATGAATAAAACTATACTTTATAATACTATAATAATCTATATCAATAAAATAATAATGTTTTTTATATAATTATATTTACATGTAAATAAATTAAACATGATATAAACATTGGATACATAAGCAACGGTAAGACAAATAATATTCACCTATGAATATTAGAATTAATATTTTAATATAGGATATTGACCATTTGTGACATTGATATATTTATAATTAAAATATATCAATGTCATATAAATTCGCATGCCAATTAACATTCCACAAGCCTTAAAAAAAAAAGTACGCATATTATTGTATAAATATAAATACATTTTACCTTAATTATGTGCAAGCAATTATTCTGGCATTGCATATTCTATAATTATGTTAAAAGGTATTTTAATGATAAATATTTGCCACAAATGTTCAATATCAGATTTTAAAAATATTAATTTTACAAACATTTATAACCGTCTTAAACTTAATACAAAAATTTTATTGTTTATATTGTTACGTTTTTTTACTCGTAAAACCTAACCAGACCAATTTTTTGCGAGAAATCTATAATATGTATATTAGATAATAGAAATAGCACAACAGAATATAATTAATTTAAATATGAGTGCGTTTGCATAATAAAATATGTCAATTTAATATGTCCACGTTATAAATTTCTACGCATGTCGTATTCTATTATTACGGTCTAGTTCTATATGGTTCTGTGACTTGATATACGATATGCATGTTATGTTATGTAAATATATTGAGTATATATCTAACAGCCAGTTGTGCATTGGTATAGCACTGATGTTTATTAATCATGAAATATAGCTGGTTCAATTCCCTGGATGAGCATTTGTTCGTTTATGGAATAAAAAGAAAAACTAATATCTTTGAAAATATGGTGTTGGACGCTACTCAAAGATTTTTAATCTGCACACATATCACTATCTGCTAATCACCCATATAAAAGTAATAGAAGTATGAAAACATTTATCTTTCGTTAATTGCAGTACAATTGGTAAATTGTTATATACTTCCATGAGGAGTAATTTACCAACTTGGTTGTAATGAGGGTTATTAAATGCTATAAGCTTCACATGGGGTAATATATGACTTAAGAAAATAAAAAAATATGTAACAATACTACCGCAACTAACTACCTATATGAACAGTAATGTTACGATTTTTACAATACAGTAAGCAATAATGCTATTAATTAATTTTAAAGTATCAAATAAAATAAAATAATATTTTGTGAAAAATTGTATTACTAAAAATAATTGGGATACTCTATACGTTCACACATTATACTAATTCGTATTCATATTACTTATTCGCTTCAGACTCTTAACTTATGACTCTTTACATTAAAAAAAAAATTAAAGGAATTGCGCTACCTCTAAAGCTTGATCAATCGGGCTTAAATTATACATTTAATTTAGTTACATGCTAGAAAAACTTTAAATTCTGGTCCGATAAATCTGCGACAATAAAAAAAAGCGATCTTTTATATTATATACATATAAATACATATTTTATTTTAGTTATAATTTTAAATCAATTATAAAGATAAATAAAAATTTAATTAATTATAATAGGTTGTAACGTCAAATTGATAGAAAATATTGATATAATATCATATATAAGAGCATCATATACTTATTATATTATTATACGAGTATATTTATTATTTACTTAAATAATTCAAATAAACAAAATATGATATAAATATAAAAAATAATTATAATGGTGTGACTATACATTATAATTTAATGAATAATAATTTGTTTTCTTATTTTGAGTTGAATAAGTTTAAATTAAAATTAATATTATATTATGCAAAAAGACTACAAAAACAAAAAAAAATCTATTTGAACCTATTTTCCATATAATATGAAATATTTTATACTCTATAATCTATGTATACTCTATTATTATATTCACACATATTCGATTCCATTCAATTATATGTATACATAAATTTATTTATATTATATATATATATATACTTAATATATAAATATTACAATATACATAATATAATACATATATATATAGAATAATATATATAAAAACTAATCTAGAAATTTACATCTATCTATTCTATTTTTATATAATTTCCGTTTTTCTAAAAAGACCATTTCTTCCATTTTCTTAATAATATACTGTAAGTATTGTAGAAATATATATATAATTATATATTGTATTCGATAATTAGAATGTATGCGCGGTATATTCAGTAATACAACAAAATTCTGTATGTATTGCTATTATACAAGTTTTCTATACAATAAGTACATATATTGTATTTCTCTAACTTGAAAGTTTATTTCAAAATGATAAATGACTATGTCAGATCATTGAAGTTTCTAAATGCCTTAAATGATATGTCAAGAGACACAATATGTCACATTGGGATTCATACAAAATGTTATCTACCTCAACCCATTTATTTAAGACTATATATTTATTTAAAAGTATTGTACATAATACATACATAATACATGGTATGTGTATAGTATATATCGTATATACAGGGTGTCCCAGTCAGCTTAAATCAAATGAATAGACTGTGTAGTTGGGTTAATAAAATGAAAAAAAATATTTCAGACAAATGTTCAATAATGACCACTTTTGGTCATTTCAAGTTTGGTTGTTTTAGGTTTCACTATTATTCACTGAAATGATCGTAAAACCTACCAGAATGAGTTGTAAAGTACCAAAGTTTAAAAATAATTGTAAAAACATGAGAAATATTCAGAAAATTGCGTTTATTTCCAAAAGTCGCTTTAAAAAAATGATTTTTTACTTAATTTTATTCTACTATACACTAGCTAAAAAAACGAATTTTTTAATTTTTCTTCCTATGATGCCTGCTTTTCGTATTATTCCAATATTAATAGGAACAGAATTTACAAAAAAATATCAATTTTTGAACCAATTCTCAATACAAAAAGTCGCATGCTGACTACGACAGTTTGTATCATATGCCAAGACGCTATTACATAAATTCCGATAGTAAAAATTTTATGAATTTTTTGGAGCTAGGTTTTGTTATTTAATTTTGGTGCAGTAATGTTTATTGGTATATGATTATAGAAACAGTATTGTGTAGGATCTGCATGTTATTGTGCCTACCAAACTCCATGTGTTATAATGAATGATATGTTAATTGTTGTTATATAATAATTGGGTGCGATCTGCATCTGTATGATTCTTACTACTTATTAAATATTAGAGTGAAATACTTTCGAAAGTTAACTCACATTTCATTATATAGAATTTATAAGTTTGTATCACAAATTTGAGGGATTATTCAAATTATTATTATAATTATTATTATTCATATTATTATTATAATTGATATTATATTATACATGTATATTTTATTTTTATCAATATTATTATTATTGTTATTATTTCTTTATTTATTATGTGAAGACGTGATTGTAAAGATCTTTCTCAAATGATACCCGAAATCTACATGTCCATCAACAATTGCCACCAATTTTGCAAGGATTTCTCGTTCCATGTTTAAAACCTCAGCCCCCTTCCATTATAATGGGTCTTATCATCATTGTGTAGATTCAGACATATACATCGGTAAAAACCCCCACTTAAATCCGCATACTCTACGACACTAATGTATTGCAATCTCTGCCTTCCAAATTTTCTCATTCAATTCCTATTCCATGTCAATCCCGAATCCAGGAAACACCTAGGTATTTGATACACTTGCAAATGTCTGAATCGGATCCAAGATTCTTCAAAGACACGAACTCCATATCTCCAGGCTTTTTAGAGAAGATAATATGGTTTATCTTACTAGCATTTATGAAAAGATGAACCTTCCCCTTACCATAATCGCTATGTCATCTGCATAATCAAAACTGTGCACTTTTATTTCTTCAAGGCGATTGAGCAAAGAGTCTACGGTAATGTTCCACAAAAGAAGGGGATAATACTCCACCCTGTAGACATCTCATACATACTTCATCCCTCAGACATGAATCACCCATCTGATTATTTATTACACTGTTCTTTAGTAAGTTGTTAATCCATCTCACTACCACTGGATTGGCCCCATGCGTCTTAAGAGGCCTTTTCAGTTGTCCGAATCGAATTTTATGCTATTTAATGTATATTAGATTTTTTATAATCGACGGATATAAACTTATGTCTCAACAAAATTTAAAACTTGTTGAATTGACTTGACTAAAAACGTTACTGGTTCTCGGTCAAATAAATGAATTTATGTTTGCAAACATTATTTTGTATCAGTATGTAGTATAATACATACTCTGTTTTTTTTTAGTTTTTATGCAGTAGAATTGGCTAAACAATTTACATAATTTTATGTAAATATGCAACGTATAGTAATTCAACATGATTGACAGGATATATTCCAATAGATGGATTTTCTATTTTATATTCTTATTTTGGAAAAAATAGGCATCATATTTTTATGTACGTGTTTTAAGATATGTTAAAAAATGTTGCGAGTTTTAATTTAAATATATATGTATTATACCAATAGATAAACTATATATAAACTGTCTCCAATCCTTTGCGTGTATATAAATAATTCTTTCTTTTCTTTTCCTTCCGTAATTCTCATATCTTTTTCTTTATAAAATCTATTTGGTCCATTTAATTTAATTTTCAAATACATATATACCATAAAGAACTGTCTTAACTTTATTTATATTTCCTTTTTTATTATCATAAGAGATGTTTGTGCGTTATAATATACGTTAAAGAATATTTAAAAAAGGGAGAGTGTAATAAAGTGTGTGTAGATAATATATAACATAAAACTATGCGCGAATGTATAAGAAATTTAAAGAATGTTATTTCAAATTATTATAAGTATATAATATATAATATAGAAGAATATAACATATATACTGATATTTACATATAAAATATTTATGTATTTATGTATACAATATAGTATATATTATATTGATTTTGCAAAACACCCTTTGGCTATCAGCAAACATTGTTTTATTTTTAGATATATTTCAAAAATCCCCCATATATATATTGCATATATTATATATTTTTTTTACTGACATACTATAAAATTTTATAACTTCCACACATTCTTGATCGCACCATTTGGTAAAATATCCTTTTATCTTGCTTATCATATTTAAATATTATATATGTGTGTATGTAAAGATAAGATATTTTGAGATATTCCCGTATAATATATAAAGTGTTATTCATCGTTTACCACACCATTGATACGCGCAGAGAAAAATTCAATGCGTAAAATAAAAATAACCAACAACAACAACTCGACTGTTCAAATGAACAAAAAATTACATTTTATATTATAATTTCTATAGCGTATAAGTATATGGAAGAACATAAAAATAATAAAAAAAGGAAGCACTTTATTTTTATGCCATATGCAAAATAAAATAAGAAAAGTATGTGTAAACCGTTACCTCGTATATTTTTTTTATATTAAATATTATAAAAGTTTAGAAAATTATTTTCTTATTGCCATACATCTAATATATAAATTCATTGTTTGCTAAAAGATATCGTATATTATTTTTTTCGTATAGTTATTTTATATGCGTGCTGCACAATAATAATGTACATATACATATTTATGTAATATTTAAAATAAATTAATATATAAAAATAAAGTGTATACATTTCTATACTATATACAATATTATAGAAATCATAAACTTTCAATTATCGTAATGTAGGTTTACCTTTTATTCAATTTTCAACAAAAAAATTTACTTTATCAAACGTAGGCGAATTTGCTAATGACGGCTTGCATGTAATGAAAGATTATTGCGGGCTTTGATTCTCATGTACAAATATTATCGTAAGTATGATACCTAACATCATTTCTCAAAATATCAATTTTATCATTACTTTGGTTTTTTTTTTAATTTTAAAATGTTTGCTATTCTTCTTTATAAAATAAAACAAATAGATTGCTGTTATTATAACCAACAGCCAACAATTATCAAGTTATTAAATTTGCTTAAAATGGTGAAATACTTGGAATGTCAAAAAACTAAACATAATATTTAAAAAATTTGAAAATTTACTTCCTTTCGTTTTTTCACATTTCAGTTAAAACATATTACAACTTTCATGTATATGTTATTTCGTTTTCTTTGTCAGTTGTGTTTTATACAACTAGGCCGTTAGCGTTGTATCGTAGTATAGAGACCAACATTGTTAAATATATATAATTATTAATTACCATACACTACACACATACAAAAGTGTATATGTTATTGCACATATGTATTGTTATTAAGAATATAACATATATGGTATATTATATAAATAATAAATATTGTGAATATTTCTTATAGTATACAAAAACAGTATATTTTCCATATCTTAGTTCCCAAACCATATACATATATATATGTTTGAAGTTTATAGATTTATATATATGCATGTACAAGACCATGCATAGAAGAGAACTGTCTTAATATATGGTATATTCTGTATTCTATATATCTACAATATATATGTACTCTATAGCTACAAATGATATATATAACCATATAACTTATATCTTTTCTGTTATATATATGACTACACACTACACATATATACTATACATATTTAATATAATATATATATACCATATATATCATAAAGTAGAGAATGCTTTTGAGTTAGAGTTTTGTGGTTCTTACAACAAAGTAGCTATATTTAAATGTTATGTACATTAAATGTATAACATTTTGTATATGAAGATTTAAAGGGTGGGATTAAAAGATGTGTAGAAATGCAACCAATGTGTACATAATGCATACATATATTAAATACATATTGATTTTCCATAAAGATTGTTTTTGTTGCTAGTGATTCTTATACTGTGTTTATACATATATTGTATTAATAATATAAATATATTTTACATATATGTATATTTCATATTCTAAATATACCATTTATTATATTTTATATAATATACATATTTACCACAGTATTGTTGGTGTTTTCAGTATTATTACTCGTACTATTATTATTATTATTATTATTATTATAATGCATGGCATTAAAACCCAATTGCATTCTCCATACGTGATACGTGACCAAGCCATCTTATAGCATATTGATTTAGATTATTTTTACAGTATTTGGTTGTCCGTAAAACCTATTTCTATTTCAAAGTTAGTGTTTAAGTTAATGGAAGTTTTTATGTTTTATTAATCAAATGTGTGAATATGTATAATGTATGTATACAATGTTATATTATCTAAAAATCACCCTCTGCGCGATGTCCTTTGTCCTCATTTTTATACACTTATTTATGTACATATACATATATTATAAAACTTATATTTCTCATATATATTTATTATATAATTATATACATAATAAACATACGTACATACGTAACTAAAATATATAAGACTTGGTTTTATATACAAATTTATATTATATATAAAATATTTATGTAGTATATTGATATAATCATAATGAATAAACGAAACTTATATAAATCTATATGTATATGTTATGCATAGAAGTGTAATGTGTATATACATTCTATGTCATTATATATATATATATGTATATAAGCAGTATAGGGAATATACGGAGTATTGATTTATGAGCATAAAATGTATATGTATGGTAAAATTCTAATATTCTCTGAAGCTTAAAGTTTAGATGATAATATTACCATGTTTTTTATTAACAGTTTTATAATGTATATGAATACCGTCTAAGAAACATTTAGAAACTTAGAAAATTAGACGGTACAAATTTTGTGGTAAGCCAAATACTGTATTATATAAATATAGTACATAACTATACGATAGAAAGTATAGAATAAATAAATATAAAGTTATATATAATGTTTGTTATATAAAATGTAAATGTATATTATTGTTTGTCAGTCGTTTTTGTACATATACGTATATTTTATATTGTAAATATGTACGTAGTAGACGTACGGGCCGTGGCGTTTCGCTGTAATTCGCTAAGGGGGCGAAAAACTAATTACATAAATATATGGATGACTTTATAAACTGTTAAATTTAAGTTAGTATTGCTCTGCTTTTTTTTACAAGTTATTCAATCCCGCTGAAGTCTATCGCAGTATCAATTTTTAATTTTTTTCTTCATATGTCATGGTTTTCGCATACTTTTGCTATTGTCTAAATTCTAACTAACAATAACGCCAATAAAAAAAATACATTGTGAGAGTCGATGACGATACTCGATTTATTTTATGTTAAGAAACTCGATCTTGTGTAGGATATATATCGTGTTCATATAATCACAAATAAGCCTGGTTTTCATATACAAATTTTATCATTTTCTTCTATATTCATATTTTTATAATTATATAATGATGAGGTTATTATTATTATCTGTAATTATGATTTAAAAAGAAAATTAAAATTTAAAGAAATAATAGTAAATACGTTCAATGTTTAATTATTTATTAATTATATAAATAATTTTTAATTACATGTTTAATTCAATAAAATAATAACACTTAATTAAATTAGCATAGAAACAACAAGTACAACACAATTGATACTGATATAATAATAACAATACAAAAGTCATAACGATAGTTCTATACCTATAGTCAGAAATTATAGTATGAATGACTATAAACTGCCGTAATTATATTAATCTCAAAATAATAAATTAACATAGAAACAACAAGAACAACACAATTGAAACTGATATAGTAATAACAATACAAAAATCATAACGATAGTTCTATACCTATAGTCAGAAATTATAGTATAGATGACTTTTAACTGCCATCATTCTATTAATGTCAAAATGATATGTTTGATGACAATCGTCTATCGTCATCGACTCACATAATGTCATCCCACGTTTCAGAACTTGTTAGTGCATTCTTTGTACATACAGAGTAGACACCACTGGTACGTACGTATTCGTATGTATATATAACTTTTCGTATAAAAGTTAGTAATGTTTGTAATCTTTCTGATTGTGTACACTATATATAGAGTTTAGGAGCTATGCGTATTGTGATATTATATATACTTATACATATATACACCTCTAAATAGAATATAGATGAGATTTTATACATAACGTTTATTTAAATACAAGCAAAAAGTATGATTTTGTAAATTTAGTTATATGGTATATAAAATGGCGAAAACGGTTTATATTATATGTGTATATACAAACAAGTACATATATATTTGCAAAGTAAAAAGGATATGTTAGAAAATCTTACAAAGATTGTGTGTATAGATAGATAGATAAATATATTATAATCATCTAAGTATAACCAGTATAACATATAATATAAAATAGAATAAATAAATAAATACAATATATGTTGCATGTATGTATGTAGATGTTCTCTAACTACATCATTATGTGCTCGATGTTTGATGTGATTTATTTTTCATCAAAAACTGAAACAAAGATTCCAGATTTTCTTTGGTATAAGACGTGCATATAGAAGAGACGATTAAATTTAACGTTATTTTTTTAGCATAAATAAATATAACTGCGAAATCCAAAGATATATTCAACGAATGAACAAATGAAACTTCAACCGACCTGTAAGGGGTGTCTTTATTCGAATTATTGAGTTTAACATTTTAATTAAACGCAAACTGTTTTCTATTTTTATTCATTGAATAATTCTTAATTTTTTTCTTTTCCGAATACTGTAACAAACCATCATGACACCGACACGAACTAATAAAATTTTTTATTCACGCCTATAATAAAGACCTAATTAGCCATATTGTATTTATAGCTGACTACAACTATAACTATAACTGACTTTGGAGTTTGACTGTAATATGAATATATATATAACATATAGCCTATATACTTATAAAGAAATTAATTAAATTACAAAATTGTAATTTATAAAATACAATATATCAAATGATTTACAAGGTTTAGGTGGGGTTAAACATATAAACTGTAATTAACTTAAGAGATGTTGTGCTAAACTATAGCCAAAAAAATGATAATTGTTTAAAAATTAAGCGAAGTTACTTTTGTATCAATTTTTTTTTATTCTGAAGATCCATATTTTTATTATAAAAAAAAAAGAATAATAACAAAATTTTTAAACTTCATGGTATCTTTAGGTATAATCTTTAATAGTCTTATATTCTTGATAAAAATTTGATCTAAATAAAACAATCGGTTTGCGATAACTTGACGAACTATTTCGAAAAAGTGATGTTTAGATAAACGAATGGTTAAACTTTTCACTTAAGCTTCTACCATAACAAATAAATGTTTGTACTCACATAGTGCCATTGATTCGTATACCACATCTTTAAATTCCTTCTGCAGTCATTATGAAATCTGTATTGGGCTTACTATGCCATGTTGATTTTACTTATTATTGCTCGCTTTTTAGGTTAGCTTTTCTATACTGTTTTCTAACATCATAAAACTTTTTAATATATTATTGTGAATTATGACCACATTTTATAACTAGATGCACTACTGAGTGTCTACATTCATATTTGTCCGCTTATCTGTAGTGATAGACATACCAACAAATCACTCATTTTAAAACTTCTACAGAAATATAAATAGATAGTTCAATGTCATATATGAAAGTAGTAGCATTACATAGGAACATACAATCCAAAATTGTATATATGGAAATCAGATTGGTTATTTATTTCCGTAAATCGTATATTGCTTTTTGGTATATGTTTCTTTATTTTTTTCATTTTTTGTTGTATTGCACTCAGTTCTATTGCAATTTACTTTTATTATTATAATTATTATTATTATTATTATTTTAGTAAAAATATGCATCAAATTCAATTAAATTAGTTTAAATTAAAAATATAAATAAGAATAAATAACACAATTAATACATTATATTAATTTTGATGCATCATAAAATAAATTTAAATGTAATAGATAAAAAAATTAGTAATTACAACGTCACTAAAGCATGAATTTGTTATTTATGTTCAACACATTTTATCAATGTTAATTATAAGCAAGGTATATATGATAGTATACAATATTTTTAGAATTAAAACAACTACAATAAAATTCGACAATATATTGTATATAATATAGTATGTGTATATTAATAATATTATATTTTATTAAAGATTAGATATATAAATTATAAAACTAAAAAATTTATATTCATTTTATTATTTAACATAAATATGTGTATTATGTACAGTTCTTGTTTTTATAATATACCAAAAGTAATTCAGTTAATCTTTTTTTTTTTAATTTTCTTTTTATATATACAATATATTTTATTAGCATTAAAATTATAAATTCAATTTTCGTATTAAAAAGTTCTTCATGTTATGCAATATATACACTTTAAGCTGTAACACACACTCACCCATTATATATATACCATACACGATTATAGTACATACTAGAATATTGTACATACTTATATGTGATATTTATTTTTGTAAAACATATTATATCATATATACATAATATATTGTCCTACCACATATGTGACAAAATGGCTGCTAACTCACTGCACTAACACAATCTTAACGATTGCTACCATCACCTCCACCACAACCACCAACATTTCCACCCATCACACACATATATTAATTTTACTTTTCCAAATATATATTGTTATTATATTATTATATATTAGAATGGTTAATTTTTGTATATATAGTTATACCATATATGAGAGGGTGATATTCTGTTAAATTTATATAGGATCCTTTTTGTTGTAATGTATGTATTAAAGGCCACATATATAATATTATTTTTATGTATAACACTATGCGTATTATATATTGTATATATGAAAGGATATACATTTTATATATACATTTTACAACATAAGATTATATTTCTACCTATACTATATATAAAATATATAATATACTTATAATATAATAATATATACAGGACGATGGCATGCGCGACCCTTATAGAAAAACATTGTGTAAATGGGGAAATAGTTTATGACCATATGCATATATAGAATATAAGAGAGTTTAGTTAGAATATATATGTATATAGGCAGAATCACACGCCCCCTTAATATATTAAAATACATTTTAATATATACGAGTATATAGTGAATTTTTGGTAAATTTTATCTATTTTACATACATATACATAAGTACATAATATATTTGAATGAATTGATACAGAAGGGTAGATAATATAGTTAACGGTCATAATTTATGTTATTCTTCTTTAGGGAATGGTATGTTATAGCGTTATAAAATGCATATACATTATAAATTATATAAATACATATTATGATTACATATAAACAGAAATACATTTTTATTCACGGTGCTATTTTTGTGAATTGTTTACTATAATCAACCGAAATTTCAAAATATAAACTTTTATCAAAAGAAAAAATATCCTTTGTGTGCAATTTATTTGTTTTACGTTATATTGTAATTTCTGTTTTATTTAAAAGGGAATCAAATATTTTATTTTTTAATAATATCCTAGCATGTGTCTTGCCTTTCATATTTCAAAAAAAGAGCTTATATTGTTTTAATTTTAATCAGAGTATTTTGTTTATTATTATTTATCGTGAGATTATTCCATGTTTAATATATAATCACAACATGATACTGATATTAAAAATCCATTATATCTTTTAATTGTTGGAATATGACATAATAAAATAACGGTGGATATGTCAATATTTTTCACATTCATTAAATTTTTTTATAAAAGATTCTAATTGTAGATATGTTAAGAAATTTTACAATGGAAATACTATACAGATACACAGAGAGTCAAAGTATTTTTAACACTGGATTTAGAAAATGAGATAGTTATTATAATAATTATTCAAAATAAGTCACTTCTGCTCTAATACACTTATAAGATTAAGATTAAATTTTGTGGTTTTAAAATAAATGCGACGTAAAAGATCTATTGTATGCATTTTTTATAGAGTCCTCGATACAATAGTAACAGCGATTTAATAATAATTCGAATAAACGTTTTCTTTATGGAGATGAATAACATCATTCAGTATTTATATTTATAGTATTGCTATAATCATATATACATACAACAACAGGGTAAGCAGCAATATAAATCCCATATATTATTAAATATATTTTTATACCATATTATGATTTGTATCATTGCACTAACAGCGCCATTACTGCTTCTATATAAGATCGGTATGTTTTATGACGGGAACAAATTTATATGAAGCTGTAGCAGTTACAATGCCTGTTATACTTTAAGTAACACTTGTAAAATTCATATAGAAATACGACATATACATATTACAAATTTATAACTTCTTATATTTCTTCTGACAAAATAAAATAAGATCGTAATGTATATTATTGTCATTATTGATAAGCTATTTTAAATTTTAAGTGTGTATTAATTATATGATATAAAAATAACATTTTATTATAATTTGTAATTTGGATATTTAACCCTTTCGGTCTTCTATTAGTTCCAATGAATTTAAACAATATCCAAAGGATTAAAAAAATATGATAGCAAATTTTTATAATTAATTAGTAACTACTTGATTATATACCTGAAATCATTTTACTAACTACCTGTTTCTTTGCCTGGATCCCTTTTCTTCAATACTTGATTCGATATCTCAATCCCTTTATATTTTTGAGTCCAACCTTATATTGCATTGTATACTATTATTATTCCTAAAACCAGTGAATAAGACATACATTTGGTAAAAGGACCAATAATACACAGCCTAACAATATATTAATATTTTTCTTTAAACCATTTAGTCAGATATTCATTTGGAAGAACAATCATTATTATATTGTTCAACTCATCTCATTAATTAAATTGTATTATGCATTATTATTGCTCCAAAAACCATTGTATTGTATTTTTAGCACATTATTAACCTTTGTTTTTAATTATTATATATTTTTAATATACAATATAACATACTCGTATATATTATTTAGTAAGGTTTTAGGTTTGATTTTTATTTAACTAATTCTATTCTTAATTTTCGATATAAATTGTTCAAATTTAGCAAAATCTACTTATTCATTTTTATTAATTTAAATATAATTGCAACAATTGGATTTCCTAAATTAAAAAAAATATCGAGTTATAGCATAATTTTTCTCTACATTACATTTTCTTATATACTGTATGTTATAAAATATTATTTTATAACTTTTTATTATTTGCAATATATTATTTACAATATACCCATACGCAAAATACTATGAGATACAAATTTATATTTAGAAAATCTAGGCTTATGAACGTTATTATAATAAAGAATTCTATGTATACCCACAAGTTTTGTGTATGTGTATGACTATATTTCCTCGTATGTACGCATTTATTCTTCATATTTGTTATGTAGTGGAAATTCACTTCTTTACAATATGCAATGCGATGCGACAGTGTGCTTGCTATACTTGTTCTATAGTTCACATTGCTGAATTGCAACCGAGTAAATTATTATTGATATATGAGAGTGGTGGTGATGTCATCAACCTTTTTCACAAAAGTTTAGAGCATATCATTCAATACTTTAGCAAGAAAATAGACGAATATCTAATAAATGATACTAAAGCAATTCTATTTCGAATATTTGTAAGGCAGGGAAAGAGTGGGAGACATCTTTTCAAGTTCCTTCAATCGTTCGTATATTTTGTATTTGAATGCAACACCATTTAAATATATTTCATATAAAATAATTTTAAATAATTTGATTTTTGTTACTATTATATAAAATTTTTCTATTAAATCCCTAACTTTCTACTGTTATAATAGTTTTCATATAGCGAGTTCAACAAAAATTTAACAATTTTCCATAACCAATGAATGCATATAGATATATAAATATAAGAAAAAAATGTTTTATTCTTAATTGGATATTTTATTATTTGGTGTTAAAATCTTAAACTGTGACAAAATAAGAAAATGTGTATGTGTTTTTTAACATTTATTTTCTGCTGCCTCTATGAGTAATAAGTGTCCAAGCCATTTCCAATTTCCTATTCAATATCATTTTCCACATTTATCAACGATCCTAAGTATACGAAACTATTTACAATCCTTGACCTTGTTAATCAATATTTACGCTCCCCTAACTACATTTTCTAGCGTAATATTAAAGAGTAGTGTTGATAATTGGTCGCTTTGACGTAGTTCATAAACCGTCTCAAAATGATCAGATAATTTACCTTGGATTTGCACAAGTGACAGCACAATATTTAACGTCATGACCACCAATTTTATCGATTTTTTTGGAATTCCAAATTCTTCAATAATTTTCCATAATTTTTACCTATTGACGCTATCATATGCCGCCTTAAAATCAAATACATCCCTTTATGTATTAACTTAACAATTTAAAACAAAAATGTCTACCGTTACAATACTATTTTCATATGCAACATTGTAATGTGGATTACATATGTAATGGACAATATTTATCTATATGCACATATAGTGCTCTATTACAGTGTAGGTACGTACCTATGTATGCATATAATATGTTACGCTTACTAAATTACTGAGCATGTTAATCGTATCTGCATGTACTGAAGAGCTGATATATTTTTTCTTTTCAAAAGCGAAATACGAATTTGGTTATAATTTCAAGTGATGAATTTCTATGCCAGATATATAATTTATTTTATTTTTATTCTAATTATTATATTTTGCACAATCGAAATTATTTCTTAACAAATTACTATTATAAATAAATATATTGGTTATTTAGGTGAAATTTGTCAATAATGGGTTGTTTTGACCTGATGACAAATTTTTCACCTTATCTTATGTAGTAATTAATTGGAATTTTAAATTTCTTTACAATTACTAAACAAGATTAAAATTAGTGTTATGATTTAAATGTACGCTCTAGTTTAAATCTACATGTTAAATTTAAATTAAAAACGTGAAAATGATTATTTATATGTCTTGGCAATCAATTTATATAGTCCACTCCACTCAGTGGGCACAACTACTATAGATAAACCACAATGAGGAAGCATACATGTATCTACGGTTGTAGCCGAACCTGCCATACCATTTTAAATTAAAATTTTTTCTACTAAAAATATATGGTTATTGTAAAATAATATAATGTGAAAACAATTTTACGAGAGGAAATAATAATATACAATCATTTGTTCATACGCATTTATTTATAGTCATTATATGAATAGTATAGGTATGTATATAAAATAGAAATATATTTTAGCATTTGTTACGTGACATAAATGTAGTTTTTCGTTCCGTTAACGAACCAAACGTGAATCGAATATAAAATAGTAAATTAAGAATGCATGCGTTAGTTTCCAAATAACATATATGTATGAATGTAATTATATATAGTATAATATATAATTCCAACATATTTATTTTTTTTTTGTTATTTGTGCACCCTTTAAGCACATTTTTTTATTATTTACTTTTGCACAATATTAAATATATAATAAGGGTTAGTTGATAATATTAAGAAATATTCTATACGTGTTTGATTTCAAATAAAAATTTTCTCATTAATTTTAAATTGCAATGTAATTTTATTACATCCCTATACAATAATTATTTAGAAGAAGATTTTTAATCGAAAATTTTTTAAATGTTCATATATTCCTTTGAGAGGAAATGTAAAAGATAATTCCGAAGAATAATAAAATATATTCTAAATCGTGAAAAAAATAATCTGCGTTCAAAGAATAACACACATATATAATTATTTTGCTTCAGCTATCCATGATGCATATTGGGAAAATGTTTCGTATGGCATTACCGCCACTATTACCGACCTTCACGGGATACACGAGGTATTTCTAAATATTAATCATAGTTTCACCATTTCACTGTAATTCTTATAATACAATATGAAGTGAAATAAATTATACAGTTGCGTTGTTTATAAATACAAATAATAGTCCATACAGAAATATTGGTATCATATTTAATACCACAAATTAATAAAAATGAAAATGTTTAACAAAAATATATATGGTATATCCCTTAAATGAGAAATATATTGTCACTTGGAATAAAATTTTATTTTATGTATTAATATAAATAATATTGAATAAATAAAATAATAATAATAAGATCGAATCCAACTATAATTATCCAAAAAACAGAAAAATAATTATTCAGTCTTCATTACATATTTGGAGCGCCCAATATGACATATTATTGTAATTATTGTAAATTAATAAAAATTGCAATTCAATAAGTACTACTAAAAATTTCCTGATATTATTTATTAATAATAAGATAAAGCATACGTAGATATTTTCGCAATATTGTTATGAATTCTTGTAATAAAATAGACTTATACTATATATGATGTAATACTATGATCATGATGCTTTAATATATTAAAAATAATTTTCAGTACTACTTGTGACGGTAACCCGGAATAATAATGTAATATTGACACATATTGTTTATTTTCATTTATGCAATTTGTAAGTTCTTACTGAACTATTTTCAGTCTATTTCATAACATAAATTCAACTACATATGTATTGCAACTATATGCATATTTTCTATTAATTTAGGATATTAATATCACGTAGAAAATATATTACATATATTATAACATATTTTATTGTATACCAATATATTATGTATATGGTATGTACATCCTCATATTATATAACGAATTTTGCTTTACCCTATAAATATGTATATAAAAATTAAAAAAAAATATGTGTGTATAAAATATATAGTCTGTACTTATTTTTTTTAGCAACCCTTTTGATATGCACATTCTGAAATAATGGTTTTTTCATTTTTATTGATGCATGTCTATAACGAGCTACCAGAAAAATATACGTTTATGTAAATCAAAAATTGTATTGTATTTATTTTACATATTGTTGTATTCATAAAAAATAAATAAATTATTGATAAAAAAAAATAATAATAGTATCACACAACCCCTAACATTAATATAAAAAATATTATTATATATTATATACATATAAATATAAATAACTTGCTATGCCATCAAACATCAAAATATATTCAATATTAATAAAAAAAAGAATAGCTTCACTACATGCATACAAGCACAAATAATGGATATAATTGAATAGAGAGAAAAGTTTTTTATTTATTAATATTTTATTTCTTTTTGTATTAGGTATATGCATTTCTGCATTATTAAAGTATGTAGTATATAGCAACCAAATAAACATGACACCAATCTATTGTTCCCCATATTTAGAATTTAGATGATACATTTGATATTTTTTATTTTAATAATTTGAATAGATGCTAAATGTATAAATATGCTAAATCTATATTATTTATTATTGTAATCGATTAATGCCACAAAATGCATGAGTAATGTCAACATTTTGTTATAAATATTGTGCAAATCTTCAATACATAATACACATATGTGATATTACTCATAGTTCACATTTACATTTATGAAGGCAAATAATTTTTAATTTCATCATTATGTTCTTATCACTAGAATATTAAAATAATAAATTAGGCTAAATACAACTATATTATACTATTGCATGCGATTTATCCATTTTGACATTAATGTAATTGTAATTATTAATGTACTTAATATCAATTATGTACTATCTACTATGTGAAATCCAAATGTTATGGTTGACATTTATTGTTAAATAATATTAATTGATTTTTTTCTAAATATACAAAGTTCATCATCAATCAATAAAATTGTGTTAAGGGTTATTTAAATTTTGTGATATAGTTATATAATATTATACATACAACTATATACAAACCCTACGTTCGCAAAATAACAGTCGAATATGAGAAAATGTTAATTCAATCTATTGGCTGCTGATTGATTACATACATACACATTTAATATGAACCGATCTTATCGAACTGTATCATTATACTATTTCCTTTAGTGTAAGCCAAAATACAATACATTATTTGATAAAAGTTCTTGTGCGTCGGCCGAAAAATCAATAGACAACAAAGAACCGTTTCAAGATTTGTGAAAATAATATGCTACCGAACCGCTTAAAATGTATGCATTTTCTGTCCTGGTAACCGGAATGTGTATAGTGTAAAAATTAATTAATTGGTTGATTTTTTTCTTAATTCATTCTTTGTTTTTCGCACAGAGTCAGTGCGTGTATATATTAAACAATACAATATATATATTATATATTTTAATTAATATATTCACTTGAATATTTATAGAAAGTATTTTAAATAATATATTTAAAATCCAGCATACAATTTATTTTTTGTATGATTATATGCATTATTCGCAAATGGGTGTAGGATTGCAGTTCAGTAGGTTTACGCGAAAAATTGATGCCTCTTTCTAAAAAAGTTAGTGGGGTCGGTATCAAAAAAGAAATTAGTCTCAGATCACAACAGGCAAACTAACAGCTTTCCATCTATTTTGCGTATTTATAGTATATATATACTCATATTACATATATATATTAACATGAAAACGAAAAATCGTTAGTATATAGCTACTATATGGCGGTTTTTATATTTGCGTATACAATAAAGGGAGCAAATCACAAAATAAAAAAAAAAATTGATATACATATGAGGTATAAAATGGAAAAAAAAACAGTCGAAATTGTTTTTCTTTTTGGAAAGAAGAAAAAGATTTTTATAAAAAATAAGATGGCTACGGCTAAAAAAAAACAAGTGGGGAATTTTTCTTCTTTATTTATAAGTTGCCCTCTTTACACATTATGTATTATTTTTTTCATCAATTTTCATATAAATTTTATTATATTTATTTATATTACTTGCGTATATGCGGTTCAATTGAATCAAAGGTTTGCGGAAATTGCTTTTTTGGACTATTCTATATATTTCTAACATTTGATTCTTAAAATTGGATTTTCGAATTTTATTATATAATAGTAATCTATTATGCATTAATATTTATTTAATAATAGTTACATGTGTATAGCACATATACACACCACGAACGAAATCATCAGAAGCAAAAAGATGATACTACGTACCTACTAATATACAATAAAAAAAATGTTACATGTACCTGAAATAAAATTAATAAAACAAAGAAATTAATACGAATCAAATATATGTGACTATAACATATGGTAATAAAATCAAATATTTATAGTTCCCATTAAAAATAGTAGAAATTCATGTTAATTCAATATTTAATAATATTAATTTTATTACAAATGAATGATAACATTAATGAGACATTAATATATTCATCATTTAACATTGAAAATAAATATAAATGAAATATACAAATTTAAAAATTATATCACAGAAGCCGCAGTATTGATCATCTGTTACCAGCATCTTCCAGTTAGTCGAAATGTCGTTTTGTTTTTATAACATGTTCAAATTCAAATGTTTGAAAATATATTCAAATAAAAATTATAATTAAATGCTTTATTGCGAATGTTTCTGATATAAGTATATATATATAAAACATTTATCTTTTAAATTGAAAATTATTGAACATTGTATTTACACCTATAATAATTAGATTAGTATTATTCAGTATTATTATAAAAATATTCAATTATACATGTGTTCCAAATAAAGTATATCATATATTATATAAGGTATACACAGATATCTAAAGATCTTTATAAATCAACCCTATCCTTTATATCCTAAATGTTATGTAAACATAAGATATGTGTATGTATATATATTATATAAGTACCAACCTTTTCTAAAACTAAGTTTTAAAATAGTGTCTAATTAGCACAGTATGCAGTGTGTAGTATTTTGAACATATTCACAATGCACACACATATTGTATATTATACATGTATAATAAATTAAATACATAAATTGAAGTTACAATTATATGTTTGTATAGCTTCCAAATTTAAATGTGTATACATGTATATGTGTAGAAAAATATATATATATATCTGTAAAAATATGTAATATTATTTTATTTCTAACTTAAATGAATTTACCGTGAAACGCTCATTCCAATATAAAATCTAGTGTACATGCAAACATACATATGTATAAATGTACCTATATAAAGAAACCGTATTCATCACCCACATATTCCACCATTTCAAGTACAAAATTTCTTAGTTATTCATATATTTATAAATACATATACATTTAGAAGAAAAGGAGGAAAATTTTGGTATATTATATTATAAAATAAGATATTTAAATATACAAATAATGTATTATAATTGTATGCTGTATTCGGTGCACATAAATTACAAAATATAAATTTATATTTGTATAATATGTAATAGGTACTACAAAACAAATTCTTTTACATTCGCAGCTGAACATGTTGATTGTCACTATCAAAAGCTAGATTTTTGATCATATTTCCAAGTATAAAATATACAATACTTATGTGTATGTATGTAAATTAACTTTCTTCATTTCCATTAATATGTTTTCATTCATTTTGTAAAATTACGTATAATATATTGCATTATATATATATATATAATATATATAAATACATATATGTAAATATGTATATCATGTTATATATATATTTGTTTATATATTGTATTCATCCTTACATATATGTTATAAGTTATAAGTTTGTTGCTGCTAGAACAGTTTTATCGAAAAACCTCGGATTTCTTTGCATGTAAGCACATTGCAGAGGACAACTGTATTAACATATTATTTCAATACGCCAAGCTGATTTACGATAAATTAAACGAAAATTTTAAAGTTTATAAATCAAAAAAGATGAGAAAAAAAAAATTTGTCGGACTACAGAAATATCGGCTATATTTCCCAGCGACCAACAACATTTTTGAGAATATATAATTTTTGTAAATATAAATATAATAATAACATTACATAGATTGGAACATTTAAAATATTGAATTTATATTTTATTTTAAAAAAGACTCAAAAAAAATTAATAAAGTAATAAAAAATTTTGACAAAAAACACTTTGAAATAACATTAAGATTTATATGCAATATATGGTATATACTATATATTGTATATACATACATATTATATAAATATAATCGTATATATGTAAATATATGTCTAAATAAATATATTGTTTCATAATATTTGAACCTAATAATAAATTTATAATGCTAAATTAATAATTAATTGTGTCTCACACCATATATTTTAAAAGATATTAATTTTTTTTATTCAATAAACGAAAATTGGTAACTCGGCTGTCAAATTTCAGTATTAATATAAATACCGCACAATTTCTCATGTAAACTTTAACAATAAGTAAATAAAAATATAATATGTGTAGAAAATTTAGCTTTAAGCAATTACCATAACATATTTTGTACATATATATAGGAACTAATTATATATTCCGAAAGTCGTAATCGTATTAAATAAAATAAACTAGTTTTTTATTATTTTCTGAAGCTTAATTTTTAATGTATTGTGATAAATTTCCCACATTGATTAAATACAGTTTTTTTATTTATATATAATTAATTTATTATGACATTAAAAATAAAAATAAAACAATACTAGTATATATAAATGTATAAAATAATATTCAGAATTTTTTAGAAGATTTGATCATTAATAATACTACACCACATGGAAATGGAATTACATAAATTTTAACATTAAAACAAAATTAAGATTTATTAAAAATCATACTTGATGTACCTAATCTAATGATGAGATCAAAACTTTATGTAAACATTGCAGAAATAATCCTTAAATTATGTATAGAGTGATATAGTATATATAGATATGATATAATTATAATTCATAAATTATCGTTTGTATTTTAATTTATATCATGCGTACATATGATCAGAGATATTGTATATACATATACTTTATAAATCAGTTGAACAGCGACATAAAAATGTGTACAAATTTATAAAAACGTACATGGAAAATATTCTGATTTTAATTACAATTTTCAAAAATTTCATATAAAAATAATTATTATCCCAAAGAATTTGAAATTATCGTATTTTTACATATAAACCTTGCGCATATGTTTATGAATCGTTCAAATATAATACGAAAATATAATAAAAATATTACAATTTTAAAAGTTGTTTTTGATTTGTTGAAAAATTTAATTCAAGAGAAAATGTTTATTAATAAATTTAGAATTTCTAAATTATAAGAATTTTTTTGTTGAATTATCTGCTTACAAAAGAATAGAAACATTTCTATAATTGATTTTAATTAATACTATGCATATTTAAAAATTAAATATTCTATGTTTTACACAAATTATATCAACTATACTTTATCCGAAATACAAAAAGAAACCTTTTTAAATCCTTACACACAATATATCGTATTTATATTTATTTAATATATAAAATTATATTATTAGATATTTTATATAAAAGTTGTGGAAAACATTGTAGGCAGGTATGTAAAATATATACCAATAATTTCAAGTATATGTATTATATATATAATTAATCCGATATATAATACTTTCAGTATAGCATATTCAGCATTAAATTAAGCTTCATGTCCTTTTTTAGCCTTCCAACATTTAGTTATCTACATTTTCTTTCTTTTACAATATAATATAAAATTTATTTTCCATCAACAACAAACAATATAAACTTTCAATTCACATACTCAACCCCAAAAATATGTATGTTATATGTATATCATACATATACACATAACTATATAGCTATGCTATATGTATCTCTACTATCTATAGAATAGATTCAAACAACATTATAATAAATGGAAACTGCTGGTGAGTTAGATGGATATATAAATATTATATTCATGCATATATGATGTGATATATGAGAATACAATATATGTGATGCGGGCGTAGTTATATCACTTCTATATATATAATATATTATAGTCAAAGCAATAATTCTCATACCATATTAAATATAGTATATAACTTTCTATATCCATCCATCACATCTCAGCTATAACAAAGCATATATACCATTTTCACATATATTATTTCCATCATATATACTATATACAATATACATATATATAAAGAATAGAATCGACTAGAATCTACTCCCGAAGTGCTTTGCTTTGTATCCAATCACGTGATAGACCGTTCGGCCATCTTGTTTTACCGCCTGGTGGCGAGTGGGTGAACAAAACCGAGTAGATTCATATATATATTTACATATAAAACTTTTATTTGTGTATACATAAAATAAATGTATGTACCATATATCCAACATATACATAATCTACATATATTTATATGTATAACCCCAAAGACTATATATGAGAAATTGGGATTTAAATGGGGTGACATTTGGGCATAAATAAATGTATTTATATACATATATATTTATGTATAGTGTATGTAAATAAACTTATAGGTAGAACGAAGGAAAAGTTTTTGTATATATACAAAAATATATATATATATATATACTCTGCATGTGTATGTTATAAAAGGATATATCGTTATGTAAAGTTGGGGTATGGGATAAAGGAAAATGTATAATAAACATACATAATAGGAAAATAAAATATGTATATGTTTATAGAATGAGTTTTGGTTAAGGTGGTTCTTTCTAGTTATTAGTATTACCTTAGAAAAATAAAATGCACATGTCTTTCATTTAATATATCTTACCATTAGTTTATATGTTCATTGCATACATATTGATATGTACACCTTTGTACAATGTTGTATTGTATATATATCTGTAAGCTATTTCATATATTGAAACGAATATCATTTAAACAGATATTCGTTCTATATTGCTGTTGCAGATATATTTTACAAAAATGAATATTAATAAAAACCAAATTACCAACTTAACCTATCATGAAATAATTTCGTAATATTGCTTATGGTACTAAGTCCCGTGCTAAATTAAATTTTTAAATATATAGGTTCCATTATATAAATATTATTTATATAACGAAAAAGGCAGAAGAAAGAGGTCAAATGAAATTAATTTAAAATTAAATTAATTAAAATTAAATTAAAATCATTAGTCTACTTGTTGTTGTTAATAGACAAGTAGAAAAACATCATGGAGAAAGGCTCAAGTTGAATAAATTCATGTTAAATTATTTGGAGATTAATCACTACCGCTCCGCCATATAGTATATATAACACACAAATGCGAATTTAACATGGAATCTTAGTATTTCATTGCTAAAATCCATACTAAATTTTCACTGGTAACTCTTAGCGTGCTAAATTTTAGATGAAAACTTAGTTTAAATGATGACAGTTTCTTTCTACAATATAATTATTTACATTACATTCATCATTAATCTATATTATGTTTAATTCATATGAATACTTCGATTTGTGGTCTATGTAAATAAATGGGAATCTATCGTAATTAGGAATGCTTCGCCTAAATGTAGACAAAACCTTAATATAAATAAAAACAATTTTCCGCTTAACTCCTTGCACTACAAGGACGAGCTAATTTCGCCATTGGGTTTTAATGTACAACTACCCCGTGACGAGCTATACTCGTCATGCAATTAAAACAATTATGTTCATTCCATAAGCACTTTTATCATAGACATATATAGACTGGTATTAATAAAATCCAACACTTTATATTATTCACATAGTGGTTAATTCATAACAAATCGTCCAATATTGCAAAATTTTTCAAAATTAAAACGAAGCGCAAGGGATTAATTAAACAATCAAATATTAATTTTTATAATACACCACGAACTTACAGAAAAACAATATACAATAATATAAAAACATACTCTCAAAAAGGCAAATACAGCTAAACCAAATTCTATATTGGATTAAAAAAAACTCAGTTAATACAAAAATTAAGATTGTGTGCTACAAACAATTTTAGACAATTTTATAATACACGATTTCCATATACGCGATCACAAAAATGTGCGAAAATCGTGAAAATACAATTGTTTTTTTCTTAACAGTTGCGGTTATATTTATACCATCATGTAAGAAACAAAGTAAGTACCACATGACAAGCAAAATGAAAAAAAGAAGACTGATCGTCGGCTACATGAATTTCAAATGGATATTGCCAGAGTCTGTGTAAAATAATAAAATATCATATTCAATAAAACATAATATTTTGTTGTATCAAATTTCAGTCTTTTCGCTACACACAAATGCGATAATATATGGTTGATATAAATATAAATGTGACAGGCAGTTTGATTGTATTTGATATTTATTAATATTTTTGAGAAATTCTAATTGCATTTGCATATACAGCTCGTGTTACCTTTCAGAAATATTTTTATTATGGACATTTTCCAGGCGCTATTCATTTATATTTTTAAATTATATATCCTTCAGTAAATGCATACACGGCCCTCCACATCTACATGAATAATACAATCTATCTTATCCCTATTTTCTAAATTCTATATATAAATACATATGTGTTTTACAAAAAAAAAAGGGTTATATAATATAATATTATTATTTTTTAAGAACAATAAAAAAGAAAGAAATATGGTAACCTTTTTTAATATTTCTTTACATTTATGTGATACGTGAAAATAATAGTTACATAAAATTTAATTCAATGAACCCCATAGTTTTCAAAATAACAGGACAAGGGTCAGTAAAAAGGTCATAACTTATATATACTATTACAATTTGGAGCAATGAGAATACGAGACATAAATATATGTCTATTGTATAAAGCTAACCGGAATTTGCAGGTAGTAAGAGACTCGCGCCCAACATAAAAATAAAGGATGCACATTGAATAGTACATTTATAAAATATTACGTTAATATGATTTTTGTGAAATTGTGTGTGTACATTTGGTAAAATTAAATGTACTGGGAGTGATATATTCGTGGAAAATAATTTATTTAATTTATTATTATAATATATAATAATAATAATAATAATAACCTATATATTGTACCTTATATTATTACGAAATGAAAATTTATGATTAATGGAAATTATTTTATTTTATTTAACTTCTTACTTACTGCATGGCATTAAAATCCAGGTGCGGTTTTAACCTTCTCCAACACGCTTCTCTAACCAGACTTATGTGCAGCTAGCGTCTTCCAATTACGAATGAGGATCTTAAAATGGACATTATTATTTTATATAACTATATACAGTCAATTATCTACTCCTCGTAATTTGAGGAACATATAAAAAGAGAAAATGTTAAGTTTTTATCTAATTTGAAATATTCTTATATATAATTTTATTACAAACCATCGTGTAAGAAATTACTCTTCATAAAATAAATTTACATTTAAATTGTTACAGCTTATATAAATCTTTTTTCAAATGGACACTTTATCATGTTTGTCAGCTATTAGTTTTAACCTGCTGATGGTATTGTGTCTATGCTTTTTAAAACTACCACGCGAAATTCAGTAAACATTTTAATTGATGGAGTAGAATCCGGATACCACTTATCAAGCACTCATAATTGGCTATAAAATTATAGAAAATTTGATCAGTTCAGTACATTATAGCTCATCATAAAATAACTTACCGCATATGTATAATATAATTGTGTGTATGGTACAAATGCACAAATGTATTTTGTTTTTGTACTTATGTTAAGATTTGTTCGTATGTTTATATTATACAGGTTGTTTGCATATAACAAGGGTTTGCTACGTTTTGAATAACACGGTTATAAAATTTCAAAAATTTATTCCAAAAAGTTATTTTTATTTGTGGGCTATCATAAAATTTTCCAATATCGTATAAAATCCAATATCAATCGTCTCGAAATTATGTATCATAGAAATCTCCGAATTCTTATGTTCCCCTTCCCATATAAATTCCAATATTTCCAATATCATTTATTGTTGGCAATATGTGTATATTGCTTATGCATTTGTGAAATCTGGAATAAATTAGAATACATTAAAAAAATGGATCACAATTATAGTTAAACCAAAGAGACAGCAAGTGATTTATTGTATAAAAAAAATATCTATATTCTAATAACTTATTTTGTTAATGCCAGTCATAACATAAATTATTCATTTTATTAATAAAAGGACATACAAAGTTCAAGAAAAACTATGCCAAAATTATCCCTATTTTATATTTTAAAAGAACCTGTTTTCAGGTATAAATAATTAAATTATAAAAATATTACTTTTTTTGTACGTTATATAAAGCACGTGAATGCAGTCGCAGTCAAATGATCATATATTATATTGAGTATTGACCCATGACTTTGTAAATGTAAAATAAACTTACATTACCCTTATTTATTAGAAACAAGAAGAAAACAGCAAGTAAAAACTAAGAAAAGAAATGTTAAATATCTTATCATATTTATACTGAAACCATATATTAACAACAATTTTTTTTAATTTTATTAATGTTTATTTATTTAATGTTCACCTAAAAAAGGTTGTGTTATATGTATAGATTTATATATCTATATATAATATGCATTATGCAGATATACTCGTCTAGTAAGACCTTTTCATTTCATTAATGTCCATCGGTTGGTTTACACCTTGTTTAACACAATTATTATGATCGCATATAATTTTTGGGTAAATTTTTGATTTATTATGTTTGAATTATATATAAGAAAATTGACCAGGAGGTGCGGTCTTTTATTTGGAACATATATGTTTAAAAATACATAATTATTGTCATCGTATAATATAAGAATATTTATATGTGAATAATTGTATATATGTATGTACACAGTGTAGTTTATATAGTAATAATATATGGATAAAAAGAAGAGTTAAATGAATATGCGAAAAAATGAAATGGAAAATAATAAATTAAAAAAATAGAAAGACGAAACTTAAATGAAAAATGAAAAATCTATTCTTTTCAAAGTAAATAAGGCAAGAATAAAAAACGTGTAATATAACGAATAAAATAAAGAAAATATCTAGGTCAGCGTAATCATCGTCGTCATCATGCACAATGTAGAAAACTTTAGATGTATACTATATTATAGAATATATATTTTTATTTTATTTTTATATACACAGAGTCAAGGTCGAGGGTCGTTATTCTTTTAATTCCGCGTCGCGACGATGAATTTTTCACTGGAAAAGTTTTCATTTTCTTTTTAATAAACTGTAAGTAATTTTAAACAAGAGAATTTATACATTGTGTTGAATTTTAAGTAGCGACGCACGAAAGCAATGCAAAGAATAAAAAAAAAAATATATAATAATATTTGTATGTATATATGAAGAAGAATATGCACGAGAGTATAAAATACGTTTATTTAGTCTCACTGATTCACGCTTGAAAGTGAAATTTTTTTCTATGCATAATTAAAGTACATATTATACGTGTGTATACATATATCTACATAAATTGTTGAGTTTATTTTTTTTTATAAATAATTAAAAGAATTTACTGTATAATCCAGTTAATATAGGTACTGTATTGAATATGTAACGGCGTATTTTGATTTATGGAAAGATGCAGAGCTTCCACCCCGTCCAGACCATAAAAATTCAAGTAAATCAACTAAACTGTTCTAGAACTATTACATTGGGAACGTTAAATACATATGGTAAGAGCAGAAATTAGGGGTGAATGATAATTTTGGAAAAATTATTTCTATAAGGTTAATTTGAAATTACAAGAAAATCGAATATATGATACCTGATAAATAAATAAATAGATAAATTAATTATTTCAGTAGGAATATTTAGTTTATATGGGAGAGGTGGGAAAATGTACGTACAATATTTACATATTCTAAAATAATATACAATTTTTACATATTCTAATATTATTATGCATTTTTTTATTTTGACAATATAATGTAATATTGATATACATTTATTGCCTATTTAATTTAAACTATATTTATTGCCGATAATATATCGGATACAAATTAATAGATACCATCATCATGTTATAATAATTTATTTATATTTTTATTATGTATTTATTTGTTTTGTTCAACTCCTATTTGAATTAACAAAAAATTGTATATTTTTATTACACAAGTATTCGAATTTTTTTATATAAATTGTGTAAGTATTGTACTTAAATACAATTTACTTATTTAAAAGAGTTGAATACACCTACATAGAAAAACAAATAAATAATAAAATATTATATTAGTAATTTAACAGCAATACAAAAACATTAGTTATATAGACCTGGGGGAACTTATTTTTGAGTTTTTTGTGATTTTTGGGTAACAGTTTTTGTGGTCTAAAATTGTATCGGGAATTCAAGGGAATCAATCATATTTGAGTGGAGCATAGCATGACGAATGTTATTCATATTGATTCATTTCTGGATGACCGCAGTATTTAGTAACTGCAGTAATGTGATTCTTATAATATCGGCGGTTTTTTCTGGTGTGGTCTAGAAACGAACGAACCTTCCGTATAATAATTTATATTTCATTTTCATATGCATAAGCATATTACATACTTTATATACATCATTTTAAGTACTTTAGTTGCGACCGAACGCGTCCAGAGGTAGCGGATAATGGAGCAGCTATATAATAATGTTAACGAATTTGTTATTCAGTAAAACTTAATTAATGATTCAGTTAGTACACCTTCAAGGCGAGTCAGCGGCGCGATTATAATTACAGAATGATAAAGTAGGTTCGACGTATGGTTAAAAAGCTAAATTATATGATCATTTTAAGGCGATTGATGGACTACGTCAAGACGACCCATTATCAACACTACTCTTTAATATTACGCTAGAAAAGGCTGTTAGGGGCGCGTAAATATTGATAAACAAGGAAGGAAGGATTTTTACAAATTCGAGGATGCTTTACAACGGGATCTTAAGTGTAAGCTGTATAAAACATTAATACGTCCAATATTAACGTACGAATGGGAGGCATGGTGCATGACACAGTGCCGTCAAAACAATCAAAATCAATAGATTAAGATGGCTTGGACATGTACTACGCATGGAGGGAGAACATGTGCCGAAAAAAGTATTGAATAATAATTCAGAAGGAAGAAGGAAAAACGGAAGACCTAAGGCTAGATGGCTAGATGCGTTGAATTGTAATATTAAGATGCTTAAATTTCTAAATTTCGAGATTGGAAGACGTTAGCTGGAGATAGACCAGGTTGGAGAAGAGTGGTGAAGAAGACTAAAACCGCACCTGGAGTAAGTAAGTAAATATATTTTAATGTGACCCATTACAGAATTGCACCAATTATTTCTAATGACAAATTTTTCACGGACACATATAACATAAATTAAATATATTAAATGAGAATTTTCTGATATAAATATGCGCTTTTTTTAATGTTGAATTCAATGTTCTTAAGAAAATTAAGATATTTATAAAATTTTATAGAAAAAAAAGGAAGATTTTCTTGATGGATCACTTGTTTTTGTACGTCTTCTGAAAGATTCCAATCTGTGCATTAAACATTGCGCCTACAGTTAATGATGAATATTAATTACAATGTTAAAATATTACTTATATTACTTACTCTCCCTTATTGTATATTAATTATTTATACTTTGTTGTTGTAAAATTGGTTACAAAAATAGTATAAATTATTTAAAATTTAAATTATAACAAAATGTATACAGTATTGTTGTAAAACGTAGAATGCATGTATATTTATCATAATAAAGCTGAGTGCGAATTTATTTATAAAATATATTTATTTGGTGGTGATTGTGTATTATGATAAAATTATTAAAATGCATTTTCTACCTAGTTTATTTGTGCACATCATATCAATAGCATTAGATTATATAGAATAGATTAATAATACAATTATTGATACTAATTGTAACTGTACGATACATTTTAATGTATAACAATACCAAAAAATTTTTCCACAGAAATATCTACATTTGAGGTTTGAAAAATGTATACCGACGGAAAACGTTAATAATATCTTTGACATAAAATATATGATTGTTTAGATTTTAGAATTTCATATATTCAAGTGAGACATAACTTCAAATATTCGATATTTATTTTTAAGTTCGCTACTACAGCTGGAACGGTTTTATCAAAAAACCTAGTATTCTTTTGCAAGTGGGCTCAAACATCTAATCAATTTGCAAGGGATAAACCTTTAACATATTTAAGTAATACGTGAATCGCGATAAAATAAGCGAAAATTTTACATTTAAATAAATCAAAAATTTAAGAAAATAATTACATTTCCTTATATTTTGATTTTATGTATTATAATTATATATATATTTTCCATGAATTTCTTTTATTATATTGTTTTAATGAAATAAAATATTGAATAATTACTTAATTTTTATTCATTATGTTCTGTGCCATATTTAATTTATTATAATAACAATAATAAATAATACAATATTTATTTAGTTGCAAATCTGATCAATTTAAATAATTTAAATTAGTTAAATTTCTTTTGCATATACCTAAGAAAATAAATATGCTTTGTGAACATATACACATATAAATTGTATGATTGAATATTTCCGACAATGCATAGGACTAGTGCTAATCAACATTATAAACCTACTCATAAATTATTAAATACAATTAAATTCAACAATTTCGAAAATTTAATAGGAAAATTATTTAAATTGAAAATAATTTAATTTTTTGTGTTATATTTAATAATATAAAAAATAATTCATTTGCCTTACAATTTCTTTAAACATAACAAAATTAGTTATATTCCAAAATAGAATAAAATTGGCACTAAAATTTAATATCGGGGTATGAAATTATAGAAAATATTATCTATGTAAATTTAAGGTGCAGAAATTATGGAATAAAATTCTAAACTAGAATAAACACAGAATATATGTAAATTAGATCGTATATCATTTGTTCATTTTTATTGTTACATATGTGGAAGACACCTATTTTTTTTACCTAAATAATGTAATTAAAAATATTATAATAAAATAACAGTGCCTTTTATCATATTTAAATAACGCGCATTAGATATTATATTGATTTTAGTTCGACAAAAAAAATTAAAACCATTACGTCACCAAAAGAGAAAAGCGCAACAGGATATTTATTTACTTTCCTACATCGACTGTGTAAATTGTAACAAATAATAATAAAAAATAAATATTGCATGTAAATGAAAACCAAACAAAATTATATATTTAAATTAATGCAAAAAATTATAGCATAAAAAAATGGTATCATATAATTTATCACATATACAAACACAAGCAAGCAACAATTAATGAATACAATCTACTTTTTTTATACACCTATATACAGATACACGCATACATAAGATCAAATTTTTTTTAATTCTTTAAATAACACACAGAATAATAAAATTAGTTATTGTTATTTAGAACTTACATCATTTAACCGTGCAACCCGTGCAAGGACTATAGAACAAAAAATAATAAAAATAATATAACAAATACACACGACCCATATTGATTTATGTAAAATGTGGGTGTGGTCTGATATCCTATTTTTTAAAAGTATATATATATTTATACTATTGTGATTGTGTTAATATATACATACAAAATGTGCATATAAAAACACACCATACCACATGCAGTATGAATTTATATTAAATATGTATTTGTATGGATATATTCATGGAAACAAGAATAATTTTTTATTTTAAGCTTGGTTATGCTATCTATATGGAGCTATAGTTAAATAAGTACACATATATAATAAATACATCTACGATATATATAAGTACTTTTGTGAAAATATGTTTTTGTGTAAATGTATTTTAAAATTTGATTTGGAATTTAGACAAGTGAAACCCGACACAACCGAACTGATAAGGACAGTGTAGAGTAAACTTTATGTATTGTGTATAGTAAAGTGAGTGAATTGAAAATTTATAAAATAATATGACAGCAGAAATAACTTAAATTAAATTAACAAAATTGTAACCAAATTAAATAACAAAAGAAAAATCGTCCGTGTATTTCATTGTAAATATGTAAATGAATAAAAAAATAATAAAAATAAGTAAATATTATAATATACTTACTTACTTACTCCATGGCGTTATAACCCGGGTGCGGTTTTAGCCTTCTCCAACACGCTTTTCCAACCTGACCTATCCGCAGTTAATGTCTTCCAATCCCGAATTTTTAGGATCTTTATATCACAGTTTACTGCATCTAGCCATCTCGCCTTAGGTCTTCCGGCTCTCCTTCTACCCTCCGGTTTACTATTTAACAGTTTTTTTGGCACACGCTCCTCCTCCATGCGTTCTACGTGTTCAAGCCATCTCAATCTATTGATCTTGATTGTTTTGACAATATTTGGTTGACCGTACTTGTCTAATTCAAAATTGTACCGTCGCCTCCAACCATTCTGTTCTTTGACGGGACCAAATATGCCACGGAGTACCTTTCGTTCGAAAATCCAAATTATATATTTATTGGCATGAAAAATAACATAAAATGTTGCAGTATGCAGATGCAAACACGAAACAGTTTCAATATATGTATATTATGGATGTATGTAATTTTACAGTTATATTATATATACAATATTACCCTATATAGTGCTCATTATAGATAACACACATTTATATATATGTACCATTATCAATTTTTGTTTTCTTTTCTTTCGTATCTATTCACTATTTACTACTATTCCTCAATGGTTGATTATTTTTAAACACATTGCAAAAATTTTCATTCTCTTTTTTATACGGAATAACACAATTTTTTTAATCCAAGCAACATACAAAACTTTTGTAGCATTGTGTGGTGTTGTGTTGTTGGTTTAAGTACACTAGTGTACAATGGTACTACACGTATTATACATACCTTTTGTATTTGTGTGTAGTCGTTTTGTAAACAAACATCGTATGTACTTTACTTGGTTAATTTATTACAAGCTTGTGAGGAATTAGAGTTGAGGTATGCGGTGGACGAATATATAATTGTGCAGACATTGTTCTGAATATTATACATTGTTAGAAATAACGTTCAATGCCAAACTCCAAAGAAACTCGTTTTTTCTCATGCCAAATAAACGAACAAATAGAACTCAAACCAAACATTTCTCATGTAAATTGAACACGGTCGTTGCGATTTGTGCTAAACGCTCCTTGTCGGAGGAATCGATATGACACTTATCTGAATGTCCGACCTATGCAAAAGCTAGGTATACGATATTTGGAAAATACGCAATGAAGCCTTCCATAATGAACGGATTATATATAAGAAACATCTTTGGTTTAATTTCTGAAACTATACACTTCGAGGATTAACTCACAGGGACAGCACAATTTACCTTCCTTGCTCTAAGTGCCAGAATTATTTCCCATTTTATAAAATCATCATCATACGTATATGCCTGCGTGTATAAACCATATTTTTTTATATGCATATGAGGTTATCCGCCAGTAGTAATCATATATGCGTTGCTGGAAGCCGAAGACGAAGTCTGACCATTATGATCCGGAACATAATGTGAATTTAACTAACTAGAGATTTCTTTATATCGCTTGCTCTAAGTGTACATTACGGAAAAACAACAAAAACATCCAACTCAAATAGGTTAACCTTAATCGCTCTCCCAATTCGGTGTACCAAATTATGTAAGGCATAGCTTCAGGGGATTTGTTCTTTTGTTAACCAAACTGCATACCCAGAAGTTGTACATTATTTCTAATAAATTTCTATAAGTCCTTCTAGGATTGTAAGTATAAAATTCGTGAGACTTATTGAAGAAACAGGCGAGGTCTCTGTATATATTGTATAACTCTACAAGCTACACTCATAAAAATGGCTCTTCAGTAGATGCTAGGTGTATTCGTTTTTTCTGGTTTTTATATCCCGCGGAAAGGTTGAAGAAATCAAGTTGGTTGAAGGATCTCCACCCAAGATTTTGCAAAATCTACTGGTTTCAGATCCAAATTTAATTTCTTCTTTGAATAGTATTTCCTTTTTGATTGCTTCATTATCCTTTTATACTCCTTTCTTAAATTATAACAACTTTATCATTCCACAGAATAGGTGTCTAAGGTATGAACCTTATTAGATCGTCTATACGAAACGTTTGTCTTAGGCATACAATCTTAACATTCCAACAGGGACTTCTCTCTATCCGTTTTGAGATTGTTTTTACATAACATGATTCTTTATATACACCAAAAATTTAGAAAGAATATTCTGTTTTTGTTTCTAGTTCATAACTTATACATATTTGTATAAACATGTGATAATCGTCCGTATTGAATTCAATCTATTGAGATTACATCATTCATGTTTGTGTTTTGTAAGTCAATAATGATTCAATTGATTTGTTGTTGTGAATTTGCATTGAATTAATATATATGGTTCTTTGTAAATATACCACCCGGGATCTATATCGATCAGTCACCTATTACATTATTATTTTATATATACATTCAAATTCATATTTCACTTTCAAACTTGAACAAAAATACTAATCGGGTTTAGTATTAATAAGTTGCTTATGCGTAGTTTAATTAAACCACTGGTTGCATATATAATTGAATAAATGAGAACATCCATATAATTGCAAACCAATTGGAAAATTGATAAAAACACTTATGGACGATGGAGACTGTAAAATTAATGTGTTTGGTAATTGTGTGCCCCACTGTTGATGTAACAATGATGTCTCGAGGTCGATATGATACATGTGTTGCTGTCGAATTTACTAAAGTGACATAAATAATTGTATATCTTATAATTTTCAAATGGTTTTAAATCAAAAATAAATTCTATTCATAGTGGTTCGTGTAGAGCTGCGTTTTCTCTGTAATCTGAAATTAACAATACATAATTAATTAAAAATTAAATATAATATGGATTATCTGGGAATTTACCTACGATTAAATTAATTCACAATATTATATTACTATCACTATTTCACTTTCGTTGATATTGTATTTTAACAAATATTTGTGCATAACTCTGCGTTATATTTATTATTTATTGGCGATTTTGTTAAACTTGGGGACAGTGATTATTAGCTGCTCCTAACTAAACTCTATTTATACTACAATGTTGTTGATATGCTAATGATAATGGACGGAATATTATTTGAAATGATACATTTTTCCAAAAGATTGTAATTGAAGATGATACGGTTGTGCTGGTAATTCAATATTATTTAAATATGCATTTGTTTGTTGTTGTAAATTTATTGATACATTCGGTGAATTATATTATAAAATATTATTAATATCGTCATTAATAGTTGGTTTTGGCTGTTGTTCGTGCGTGCGTATTGGTTTGTGTTGTTTTGTTGTTGATCAGTTAATTGTTATAATAAAGATGTTGATGTGACATAGTTTGTTATTGCGGAATAATTATTTATTATGTAATTCAAAGGCTTGTTGTGATAATTGGGGTGTAAAATTGGTGGTGGTTGTGGTGATATATTAAAGTAAATAAATATAATTATTATATATAAAATCTACCTGTGAGATGTGACTGAACCAATAATAAAGTTACATTTTGTTGATTTATTAAATCTAATAGCGAGAGGTTGTGTCGTGATAATATATAATAGATTCGATATTAATATTTCAAAAATAATGCATTTCCAACTAATTTTTATTTTGGATACTATTGAAATTGATGATGTTGCAAATAAAATATGTATCTTTATTATTTATTATAAATTTTAACGAATATATTATGGATATAATTAAATCATTTATTTTATAATAATATATTACCTGCGGTGACAAAAACTCCAATAAATTCATCTGCTGGTAATACACGTACTGAGACAGATGGGCACCGACACATTCTGATGAATAGCTGGTTCATGTGCCTATAATTCAATATCAATTAAATATATATTAATTGTATTTTTATTTTTATTATTATTATTGTTTAAATTATTTATGTTTTTTTACTAAAATTAATTACAATATTTTCTATTTTCAAATACGACCTTTAAAACAAGAGAAAATTTATAATAACAACAAATATTGATGAAAAATTATTAATATAATATGTCAAAAGTTGCAGAAGCGCAGTAAAAGAAAAAAATAATTTTATAAATAAATTGATGAAATCATATTAAAGAAATTTAGCGAAGCTGCAACTTGTCAATATAATTAAAAGTCTGGTTGAGGACAAGTGCTATCATATTTTGAGGGGAAACAGTGGTGAAAAAATATAAGGTTTATATATAGGATGAATGAAAAATTCCATTGGATTAGTGGAACATATGATAATGTAGGGAATATATTTTTTATTACTTCAACTTTTGACAATTCAATCATTTTTTTCTTCTTGCTTTATAATGCTTCATTCACTTTTGTTTTCCATCCAGCTCGTATGAAAGTAGAAAATAGAAAAAGTTGTAAGTATTTTTAATAAAAAACATATAAATAAATAAATAATAATAATAATAATAATAATAATAATACAATAAAAATACAATTAATATTAATATATATTTAATTTTTAGTGGACAATCGCAAGATTCATCAAAATATGTTGGTGCCGGCCACGCGGTGCCTGTCCTATCAGCAGTATAATTTCAACAGTTTCACAGGTAATCTATTGTTATAAAATAAATGATTTAATTTTTTCTTTAGTATATATTTTAAAATATATAATTAATAATAAAAATAGATTTTGAATCATCATCGCACAATATATATAAAAAAAAAACTATAATGCGGAAACATAACTTATAAACGGAATTTGTGGCATTTTTCGAATATAAATCTATGATTTATTTGAAATATTTCTACAACTACAACCTTTTGTATAATTGTTGTTGATCAGTTAATTGTTATAATAAAGATGTTGATGTGACATAGTTTGTTATTGCGGAATAATTATTTATTATGTAATTCAAAGGCTTGTTGTGATAATTGGGGTGTAAAATTGGTGGTGGTTGTAGTGATATATTAAAGTAAATAAATATAATTATTATATATAAAATCTACCTGTGAGATGTGACTGAACCAATAATAAAGTTACATTTTGTTGATTTATTAAATCTAATAGTGAGAGGTTGTGTCGTGATAATATATAATAGATTCGATATTAATATTTCAAAAATAATGCATTTCCAACTAATTTTTATTTTGGATACTATTGAAATTGATGATGTTGCAAATAAAATATGTATCTTTATTATTTATTATAAATTTTAACGAATATATTATGGATATAATTAAATCATTTATTTTATAATAATATATTACCTGCGGTGACAAAAACTCCAATAAATTCATCTGCTGGTAATACACGTACTGAGACAGATGGGCACCGACACATTCTGATGAATAGCTGGTTCATGTGCCTATAATTCAATATCAATTAAATATATATTAATTGTATTTTTATTTTTATTATTATTATTGTTTAAATTATTTATGTTTTTTTACTAAAATTAATTACAATATTTTCTATTTTCAAATACGACCTTTAAAACAAGAGAAAATTTATAATAACAAAACAAATATTGATGAAAAATTATTAATATAATATGTCAAAAGTTGCAGAAGCGCAGTAAAAGAAAAAAATAATTTTATAAATAAATTGATGAATTCATATTAAAGAAATTTAGCGAAGCTGCAACTTGTCAATATAATTAAAAGTCTGGTTGAGAACAAGTGCTATCATATTTTGAGGGGAAACAGTGGTGAAAAAATATAAGGTTTATATATAGGATGAATGAAAAATTCCATTGGATTAGTGGAACATATGATAATGTAGGGAATATATTTTTTATTACTTCAACTTTTGACAATTCAATCATTTTTTTCTTCTTGCTTTATAATGCTTCATTCACTTTTGTTTTCCATCCAGCTCGTATGAAAGTAGAAAATAGAAAAAGTTGTAAGTATTTTTAATAAATAACATATAAATAAATAAATAATAATAATAATACAATAAAAATACAATTAATATTAATATATATTTAATTTTTAGTGGACAATCGCAAGATTCATCAAAATATGTTGTTGCCAGCCAGCCTGTGCCTACACTATCAGCAGTATAATTTAAACATTTTCACAGGTAATCTATTATTATAAAATAAATCATTTAATTGCTTCTATAGTATATGTATTAAAATGTATAATAAATAATAAAGATAGATTTTGCACCATCGTACAATATATATAAAAAAAAACTATAATGCGGAAACATAACATATAAACAGAACTTGCACCATTTTTCGTATATAACTCAAATATAATCTATGATCTATTTGAAATATTTCTGCAACTACAACCTTTTGTCTAATTGATTTAATAAATCTACGAAATCTTACTATTACTGACCAAGTTACAGATCACATGTAGGTTTTTATTATAAATAGTTAATCAAGCATAATATAATATATAATAATGAATTTTCAACTTACTAATTCTCAAATTAAATCATGTTCAAATTGTCAAAATTAGATGCTACCCACATGTTGCCAGAACTGGAACAATAAATTAACGAAAATCTGTTGTAAAAGTATTATCAATATTATACTACGGAACACGGAAGATGTATTTAAACAAATTTATTATGTTTCATAAATTATTGTTTTGCTGCTGACATTCTCAAAAGGTATTTATTATATCACACACACAATATTCGATCTGATGTAGATAGAAGTACGCACTTGCAAATTTCATATAAAAAACATAAATAAATAATAATATAATAAAAATACAATTAATATTAATATAGAATTAATTTTTATTAAATTTAAATTTGTAGCTCACAACTACAAGATATTTATCAAAATATGTTGGTGCCTGCCGATAATTTATTCATCAAAGTGTATAATAAATAACAAAGATATAGATTTTACAACATCATCACGTATCATAGCATCAATTTCAATAGTATATAAAAAAAACAATAAAATATAGCATAAGCGAAGATAGTGGTGAATCTAAACAAATAACACAGCGTTATAAAACAATTGTAAAATACATAAATGATCATCAAAGCTTTATAAATTAATGTTTATTATTATTACAATTAATCGATACGGTCGAGAGTTTTATTTGCACCCGTTTACGTTTGTTTTTTAGTTACGAAAAATTGCAATTTTGTGTTAAAATTAATAAGAAATTGTGTAGTGAAGTGAGTTTTATTTTCTATAAATTGCAATTTTTGCGCGGTCGATCAGATAAGTATGTTTATGTTGTGTAATTGTATACAATCTACTGCAGTTTCGTCTGCAATAAAAAATAAAAAAAACAAATCAAATAAAAATACAAAAAACAAATAACAAAATCAAAAAACCAATAAAAAAAATAAAAACAATAAAAATACTAAACATTAAAAAAAATTAAATTAAAAACAAATATTATTACAATTACTAAATTTAAGAGAAATATAATAATAAATATGCAATAATTATTTATTTTTTTTATTAAAATTAAATATTTTTCAATAAAAACTAGTAAGAAAATAAATAATACACAACTACATAAGCATTTTCATTGAACGCATTTTAAGCTATTTGTTCATGAGTTCATGAACACAAGCCAATATCGCAAATATTAGTTCATTTACTCATAGGTTCTTTATAGATTTTGACAATTTGTATGTGTCATATGAGTACATTAATGTACATTTGTTTATAATCCAAACCAAAAAATACAAAAAATACAAAAATGAGGTTTTAAAATAAAAATAAAATTAATTAATTTAACTAAAAAAAAAGGTTTTTATATAATTTATTATTTGTGAAGCCATTTATTATGTGGTGGTATGGTTTAATTGTTATACATATAAATTATAATTTAATTATTAGAAAACTCGTTAAAAACTAACATAATTTGGTAAAACAAACCAATAAAAATCTAAATTAACGAAAAATAATATTAACCCCACAATTTTTCCGATATTCAGGAATTTTTGAAAGATTTTCCAATTATATGTAATAAGTTGAAATTAAAATCGACGTGTTTTTTATTTGTGTTATAATTTAAATGTTTAAAGAAAATAAAGGTTTTCAATTTTAAATATAGTGTTTTCTTGTAAGAGCAGGCTGGAACAAATTTTATACTATTGTTGCTATACCGTACCTTAAATTTAGATACCGCGTACTAGGTTCATATATTGGTTTGTATGCACAACTTCTGTATAGATTAGCTTTGTTCTTTCAATTTAATAGTGACTGAATGGTTTCCTATTTACTACTATATGATTACATGTATCGCTTCTAAAGGTGAATGTGCCATGTGCTGATTTTTTTCTCTTTAAATTTTATATGATTTTCTTTTAACCATTTAAAGATCGATCAGTGTTACACATTTTCTTGAAGGTTGTAAGGTTGTGTGCACCAGCTGTTTTGATTTGTAAGGTAAGTCTGTTCGGTCGGTTTCAATGCTTGACTAAACATATATCAAGAAAGATCGCTGAACAAAATTTCGTTATTTTTATGCCCATGTGTATGATTGTATTGATTATACGATGTACTTGTGCTTTTATAGCACATGTTGCTGTTTATATTAATTGATTGCACAGATCAGTTTTAACAGAAATTTTTCAAACAACATCGATTGCAAAAATAAGGGACACAAATTATTGTGTTAAATGGTCAGTAAATGCCGCTGACTTGTCAGGATCTTTTTATTTATTTATTTATTTATTATTCTCCCCTGGTTAACTTATGGCCATATAGAGAGTCCCTACCACCGGCGGCATATTACATCGGTCACCCATCTAGGTTAACCGATGCGGTGTTGCTTAACTTTCATATAAAATATGAAAGCAATATTTGGCAACACTCTTGTCGCCGACCGACTTGTCCGTATCGCTTTGTGCCCATTCATCATTTACTCTTCGAATTGGTTATATTGTGGTTTTGCAGGCTTTATTCGGTTAGTGAATTTTCATGCAAAGAAGAATGTGTTGTTTCTAATTGATAATTTTGTATGGATTCATCTTTTATTTGCTGCAATAAATTCTTCAAGTCACTTGTTGCCTTGTTCAGTTTGGTTTTATCACTTGGCTATGGCATGTATTCTGTAGTTATATGGTTCTTTGCATTGTGATTAGTCGGTGGCATTTAGTTGTCACTTGTGTATACTGTTAGTGATTATGATGAGTGAGTTATCTATGGTTAATTCATAATTTAACTCAGCCAGCAAGTAGTTATGAGTTATAATAAATTGCAAAGACTTGTGGAAATGTATGAATACTTCCAGACAACCTGAATATTTCCAATAGAATTGTTTATTCGTTTATCTTGAAAATTTTAACTTATGTACAATATGATAAATTCTAAAGATTTGTGGAAGAAGCTGATACTATGCCCAGTTCCTATGGGTTCTTTTTTTGCACAAGTTCATCCTCCATACGTGATACTTGCCTTTGTCTAGATTGAGAGATAATTTAGCGAAGCAATAAATTCTTATATATCGATAATTTTGTAATAGAATAATTTGTTTTCATCTCAGCTTTTGACATTTCAATAATTTTTGTTTTTCTTTTTGTTCCTTTATTATATTTTCTCTTTTTTTTTTGAGTTCGCGTTTAAGAAAACCGAAAATATGTAATTAATTTTATTAAAACACATAAACAAATAAATAATAATTATTATTATATATATATTTCATCTTTAGTAAATTATAATTTGTAGTGGACAATCGCATGATTCATCAAAATATGTTTGTGCCAGCCAGCGTGTGCCTGCACTATCAGCAGTATAATTTAAACATTTTCACAGGTAATCTATTATTATAAAATAAATGATTTAATTGCTTCTATAGTATATGTATTAAAATATATAATAAATAATAAACATAGATTTTGAATCATCATCGCACAATTTATATAAATAAAAACTATAATGCGGAAACATAACCTATAAACGGAATTATGGCATTTTTCGAATATAAATCAAATATCTATTTGAAATATTTCTACAACTACAACCTTTTGTCTAATTGATTTAATAAAGCTACGAAATCTAACTTTATTACTAACCAAATTACAGATCACAGGTAAGGTTTTATTATAAATAGTTACTCAAGCAGAACATATAATGAATTTTCAACTTACTAATTCTCAAATTAAATCATGTTCAAATTGTTAAAATTAGATGCTACCCACATGTTGCCAGACCTGGAACAATAAATTAACGAAAATCTGTTGTAAAAGTATTATCAATATTATACTACGGAACACGGAAGATGTATTTAAACAAATTTATTATGTTTCATAAATTATTGTTTTGCTGCTTACATTCTCAAAAGGTATTTATTATATCACACACACAATATTCGATCTGATGTAGATAGAAGTACGCACTTGCAAATTTCATATAAAAAACATAAATAAATAATAATATAATAAAAATACAATTAATATTAATATAGAATTAATTTTTATTAAATTTAAATTTGTAGCTCACAACTACAAGATATTTATCAAAATATGTTGGTGCCTGCCGATAATTTATTCATCAAAGTGTATAATAAATAACAAAGATATAGATTTTACAACATCATCACGTATCATAGCATCAATTTCAATAGTATATAAAAAAAACAATAAAATATACCATAAGCGAAGATAGTGGTGAATCTAAACAAATAACACAGCGTTATAAAACAATTGTAAAATACATAAATGATCATCAAAGCTTTATAAATTAATGTTTATTATTATTACAATTAATCGATACGGTCGAGAGTTTTATTTGCACCCGTTTACGTTTGTTTTTTAGTTACGAAAAATTGCAATTTTGTGTTAAAATTAATAAGAAATTGTGTAGTGAAGTGAGTTTTATTTTCTATAAATTGCAATTTTTGCGCGGTCGATCAGATAAGTATGTTTATGTTGTGTAATTGTATACAATCTACTGCAGTTTCGTCTGCAATAAAAAATAAAAAAAACAAATCAAATAAAAATACAAAAAACAAATAACAAAATCAAAAAACCAATAAAAAAAATAAAAAACAATAAAAATACTAAACATTAAAAAAAATTAAATTAAAAACAAATATTATTACAATTACTAAATTTAAGAGAAATATAATAATAAATATGCAATAATTATTTATTTTTTTTATTAAAATTAAATATTTTTCAATAAAAACTAGTAAGAAAATAAATAATACACAACTACATAAGAATTTTCATTGAACGCATTTTAAGCTATTTGTTCATGAGTTCATGAACACAAGCCAATATCGCAAATATTAGTTCATTTACTCATAGGTTCTTTATAGATTTTGACAATTTGTATGTGTCATATGAGTACATTAATGTACATTTGTTTATAATCCAAACCAAAAAATACAAAAAATACAAAAATGAGGTTTTAAAATAAAAATAAAATTAATTAATTTAACTAAAAAAAAAGGTTTTTATATAATTTATTATTTGTGAAGCCATTTATTATGTGGTGGTATGGTTTAATTGTTATACATATAAATTATAATTTAATTATTAGAAAACTCGTTAAAAACTAACATAATTTGGTAAAACAAACCAATAAAAATCTAAATTAACGAAAAATAATATTAACCCCACAATTTTTCCGATATTCAGGAATTTTTGAAAGATTTTCCAATTATATGTAATAAGTTGAAATTAAAATCGACGTGTTTTTTATTTGTGTTATAATTTAAATGTTTAAAGAAAATAAAGGTTTTCAATTTTAAATATAGTGTTTTCTTGTAAGAGCAGGCTGGAACAAATTTTATACTATTGTTGCTATACCGTACCTTAAATTTAGATACCGCGTACTAGGTTCATATATTGGTTTGTATGCACAACTTCTGTATAGATTAGCTTTGTTCTTTCAATTTAATAGTGACTGAATGGTTTCCTATTTACTACTATATGATTACATGTATCGCTTCTAAAGGTGAATGTGCCATGTGCTGATTTTTTTCTCTTTAAATTTTATATGATTTTCTTTTAACCATTTAAAGATCGATCAGTGTTACACATTTTCTTGAAGGTTGTAAGGTTGTGTGCACCAGCTGTTTTGATTTGTAAGGTAAGTCTGTTCGGTCAGTTTCAATGCTTGACTAAACATATATCAAGAAAGATCGCTGAACAAAATTTCGTTATTTTTATGCCCATGTGTATGATTGTATTGATTATACGATGTACTTGTGCTTTTATAGCACATGTTGCTGTTTATATTAATTGATTGGACAGATCAGTATTAACAGAAATTTTTCAAACAACATCGATTGCAAAAATAAGGGACACAAATTATTGTGTTAAATGGTCAGTAAATGCCGCTGACTTGTCAGGATCTTTTTATTTATTTATTTATTTATTATTCTCCCCTGGTTAACTTATGGCCATATAGAGAGTCCCTACCACCGGCGGCATATTACATCGGTCACCCATCTAGGTTAACCGATGCGGTGTTGCTTAACTTTCATATAAAATATGAAAGCAATATTTGGCAACACTCTTGTCGCCGACCGACTTGTCCGTATCGCTTTGTGCCCATTCATCATTTACTCTTCGAATTGGTTATATTGTGGTTTTGCAGGCTTTATTCGGTTAGTGAATTTTCATGCAAAGAAGAATGTGTTGTTTCTAATTGATAATTTTGTATGGATTCATCTTTTATTTGCTGCAATAAATTCTTCAAGTCACTTGTTGCCTTGTTCAGTTTGGTTTTATCACTTGGCTATGGCATGTATTCTGTAGTTATATGGTTCTTTGCATTGTGATTAGTCGGTGGCATTTAGTTGTCACTTGTGTATACTGTTAGTGATTATGATGAGTGAGTTATCTATGGTTAATTCATAATTTAACTCAGCCAGCAAGTAGTTATGAGTTATAATAAATTGCAAAGACTTGTGGAAATGTATGAATACTTCCAGACAACCTGAATATTTCCAATAGAATTGTTTATTCGTTTATCTTGAAAATTTTAACTTATGTACAATATGATAAATTCTAAAGATTTGTGGAAGAAGCTGATACTATGCCCAGTTCCTATGGGTTCTTTTTTTGCACAAGTTCATCCTCCATACGTGATACTTGCCTTTGTCTAGATTGAGAGATAATTTAGCGAAGCAATAAATTCTTATATATCGATAATTTTGTAATAGAATAATTTGTTTTCATCTCAGCTTTTGACATTTCAATAATTTTTGTTTTTCTTTTTGTTCCTTTATTATATTTTCTCTTTTTTTTTTGAGTTCGCGTTTAAGAAAACCGAAAATATGTAATTAATTTTATTAAAACACATAAACAAATAAATAATAATTATTATTATATATATATTTCATCTTTAGTAAATTATAATTTGTAGTGGACAATCGCATGATTCATCAAAATATGTTTGTGCCAGCCAGCGTGTGCCTGCACTATCAGCAGTATAATTTAAACATTTTCACAGGTAATCTATTATTATAAAATAAATGATTTAATTGCTTCTATAGTATATGTATTAAAATATATAATAAATAATAAACATAGATTTTGAATCATCATCGCACAATTTATATAAATAAAAACTATAATGCGGAAACATAACCTATAAACGGAATTATGGCATTTTTCGAATATAAATCAAATATCTATTTGAAATATTTCTACAACTACAACCTTTTGTCTAATTGATTTAATAAAGCTACGAAATCTAACTTTATTACTAACCAAATTACAGATCACAGGTAAGGTTTTATTATAAATAGTTACTCAAGCAGAACATATAATGAATTTTCAACTTACTAATTCTCAAATTAAATCATGTTCAAATTGTCAAAATTAGATGCTACCCACATGTTGCCAGACCTGGAACAATAAATTAACGAAAATCTGTTGTAAAAGTATTATCAATATTATACTACGGAACACGGAAGATGTATTTAAACAAATTTATTATGTTTCATAAATTATTGTTTTGCTGCTTACATTCTCAAAAGGTATTTATTATATCACACACACAATATTCGATCTGATGTAGATAGAAGTACGCACTTGCAAATTTCATATAAAAAACATAAATAAATAATAATATAATAAAAATACAATTAATATTAATATAGAATTAATTTTTATTAAATTTAAATTTGTAGCTCACAACTACAAGATATTTATCAAAATATGTTGGTGCCTGCCGATAATTTATTCATCAAAGTGTATAATAAATAACAAAGATATAGATTTTACAACATCATCACGTATCATAGCATCAATTTCAATAGTATATAAAAAAAACAATAAAATATACCATAAGCGAAGATAGTGGTGAATCTAAACAAATAACACAGCGTTATAAAACAATTGTAAAATACATAAATGATCATCAAAGCTTTATAAATTAATGTTTATTATTATTACAATTAATCGATACGGTCGAGAGTTTTATTTGCACCCGTTTACGTTTGTTTTTTAGTTACGAAAAATTGCAATTTTGTGTTAAAATTAATAAGAAATTGTGTAGTGAAGTGAGTTTTATTTTCTATAAATTGCAATTTTTGCGCGGTCGATCAGATAAGTATGTTTATGTTGTGTAATTGTATACAATCTACTGCAGTTTCGTCTGCAATAAAAAATAAAAAAAACAAATCAAATAAAAATACAAAAAACAAATAACAAAATCAAAAAACCAATAAAAAAAATAAAAACAATAAAAATACTAAACATTAAAAAAAATTAAATTAAAAACAAATATTATTACAATTACTAAATTTAAGAGAAATATAATAATAAATATGCAATAATTATTTATTTTTTTTATTAAAATTAAATATTTTTCAATAAAAACTAGTAAGAAAATAAATAATACACAACTACATAAGCATTTTCATTGAACGCATTTTAAGCTATTTGTTCATGAGTTCATGAACACAAGCCAATATCGCAAATATTAGTTCATTTACTCATAGGTTCTTTATAGATTTTGACAATTTGTATGTGTCATATGAGTACATTAATGTACATTTGTTTATAATCCAAACCAAAAAATACAAAAAATACAAAAATGAGGTTTTAAAATAAAAATAAAATTAATTAATTTAACTAAAAAAAAAGGTTTTTATATAATTTATTATTTGTGAAGCCATTTATTATGTGGTGGTATGGTTTAATTGTTATACATATAAATTATAATTTAATTATTAGAAAACTCGTTAAAAACTAACATAATTTGGTAAAACAAACCAATAAAAATCTAAATTAACGAAAAATAATATTAACCCCACAATTTTTCCGATATTCAGGAATTTTTGAAAGATTTTCCAATTATATGTAATAAGTTGAAATTAAAATCGACGTGTTTTTTATTTGTGTTATAATTTAAATGTTTAAAGAAAATAAAGGTTTTCAATTTTAAATATAGTGTTTTCTTGTAAGAGCAGGCTGGAACAAATTTTATACTATTGTTGCTATACCGTACCTTAAATTTAGATACCGCGTACTAGGTTCATATATTGGTTTGTATGCACAACTTCTGTATAGAATAGCTTTGTTCTTTCAATTTAATAGTGACTGAATGGTTTCCTATTTACTACTATATGATTACATGTATCGCTTCTAAAGGTGAATGTGCCATGTGCTGATTTTTTTCTCTTTAAATTTTATATGATTTTCTTTTAACCATTTAAAGATCGATCAGTGTTACACATTTTCTTGAAGGTTGTAAGGTTGTGTGCACCAGCTGTTTTGATTTGTAAGGTAAGTCTGTTCGGTCAGTTTCAATGCTTGACTAAACATATATCAAGAAAGATCGCTGAACAAAATTTCGTTATTTTTATGCCCATGTGTATGATTGTATTGATTATACGATGTACTTGTGCTTTTATAGCACATGTTGCTGTTTATATTAATTGATTGCACAGATCAGTTTTAACAGAAATTTTTCAAACAACATCGATTGCAAAAATAAGGGACACAAATTATTGTGTTAAATGGTCAGTAAATGCCGCTGACTTGTCAGGATCTTTTTATTTATTTATTTATTTATTATTCTCCCCTGGTTAACTTATGGCCATATAGAGAGTCCCTACCACCGGCGGCATATTACATCGGTCACCCATCTAGGTTAACCGATGCGGTGTTGCTTAACTTTCATATAAAATATGAAAGCAATATTTGGCAACACTCTTGTCGCCGACCGACTTGTCCGTATCGCTTTGTGCCCATTCATCATTTACTCTTCGAATTGGTTATATTGTGGTTTTGCAGGCTTTATTCGGTTAGTGAATTTTCATGCAAAGAAGAATGTGTTGTTTCTAATTGATAATTTTGTATGGATTCATCTTTTATTTGCTGCAATAAATTCTTCAAGTCACTTGTTGCCTTGTTCAGTTTGGTTTTATCACTTGGCTATGGCATGTATTCTGTAGTTATATTTCTTCTTTGCATTGTGATTAGTCGGTGGCATTTAGTTGTCACTTGTGTATACTGTTAGTGATTATGATGAGTGAGTTATCTATGGTTAATTCATAATTTAACTCAGCCAGCAAGTAGTTATGAGTTATAATAAATTGCAAAGACTTGTGGAAATGTATGAATACTTCCAGACAACCTGAATATTTCCAATAGAATTGTTTATTCGTTTATCTTGAAAATTTTAACTTATGTACAATATGATAAATTCTAAAGATTTGTGGAAGAAACTGATACTATGCCCAGTTCCTATGGGTTCTTTTTTTGCACAAGTTCATCCTCCATACGTGATACTTGCCTTTGTCTAGATTGAGAGATAATTTAGCGAAGCAATAAATTCTTATATATCGATAATTTTGTAATAGAATAATTTGTTTTCATCTCAGCTTTTGACATTTCAATAATTTTTGTTTTTCTTTTTGTTCCTTTATTATATTTTCTCTTTTTTTTTGAGTTCGCGTTTAAGAAAACCGAAAATATGTAATTAATTTTATTAAAACACATAAACAAATAAATAATAATTATTATTATATATATATTTCATCTTTAGTAAATTATAATTTGTAGTGGACAATCGCATGATTCATCAAAATATGTTAGTGCCAGCCAGCGTGTGCCTGCACTATCAGCAGTATAATTTAAACATTTTCACAGGTAATCTATTATTATAAAATAAATGATTTAATTGCTTCTATAGTATATGTATTAAAATATATAATAAATAATAAACATAGATTTTGAATCATCATCGCACAATTTATATAAATAAAAACTATAATGCGGAAACATAACCTATAAACGGAATTATGGCATTTTTCGAATATAAATCAAATATCTATTTGAAATATTTCTACAACTACAACCTTTTGTCTAATTGATTTAATAAAGCTACGAAATCTAACTTTATTACTAACCAAATTACAGATCACAGGTAAGTTTTTATAATAAGTAGTTACTCAAGCAGAATATATAATGAATTTTCAACCTACTAATTCTCAAATTAAATCATGTCAAAATTAGATGCTACCCACATGTTACCAGAACTGGAACAATAAAATAACGAAATCTGTTGTAAAAGTATTATCAATATTATACTATGGAACACGGAAGATGTATTTAAACAAATTTATTATGTTTCATAAATTATTGTTTTGCTGCTTACATTCTCAAAAGGTATTTATTATATTATTTTGTATCTTACCACCGACATCACACATACAATATGCGATTTGATGTACATAGAAGTACGCACTTGCAAATTTCATATAAAAAACAAATAAATAATAATGCAATAAAAATACAATTAATATTAATATAGAATTATATTTTTATTAAATTAAAATTTGTAGCGCACAACTACAAGATATTTATCAAAATATGTTGGTGCCTGCCGATAATTTATTCATCAAAGTGGATAATAAATAATAAAGATACAGATTTTACGTATCATATCTTCAATTTCAATAGTATTTAAAAAAGAACAATAAAATATACCATAAGTGAAGATAGTGGTGAATATAAACAATTAACACAGCGTTATAAAACAATTGTGAAACATATAAATTATCATCAAAGATTTATAAATTAATGTTTATTATTATTATTACAATTATTCGATACGGCCGAGAGTTTTATTTTCACCCGTTTACGTTGTTTTTTTAGTTAAGAAAAATTTGCAATTTTATGTTAAAATTTATTGTTTAATAAGAAATTGTGTAGTGAAGTGAGTTTTTTTTTTATAAATTGCAATTTTTGCGCGGTCGGTCGGATAAGTATGTTTATATTGCGTAATTGTATACAATCTACTGCAGTTTCATCTGCTACTTCACCTCATTCAACAGGTTAGTTATTTTTTAATATTGGTATTTTAAAATGTTTAATGGGATAGTTATATGCATTTTTTACGTTTGTTTGCTCTGTGAAGTCAATCGTTCTATATATATTTTTATACAATTACCATTTTTATTTTGGAACTATACAAATTTATTATTACTTATTATTATGGGAAAATAAGCAAAAAAACGTACAAAATACAAAATAACCCACTGTCACAATGTGATGAAACTTAACATATGCTTATTTCATTTTCAGACTTCTACAAGATGCAGCGAATCTACAAGAAATGGTGATGCACATAAATAACAGGGGTGAGTCTTAATTATTTTGTATAAATAAATATATTCAATAATTTCCTGTCCATAATATTTTTTGTTATTTTTATTGTGGTTTTATAAATAGTTTAAAAATTATTTGTTTATTTTATATATATATTTATTTAAGTGCTATTTTAATTATTATACAATGTGACATTTTAAACTCGTCAATTTACAGAAAATATATAAAAAAATCGTTTTTAAATTGATAAATCTGAATTTAGATCAGTCTGATTGATCAGACTGTAGTTAAGAAACACATCAAAAATAGAAACAATGATTTAAATTTTGAATTGATGGCTTAATTAACTTAAAAAATATATTATGTACAGGAAATTATTATATTATTAATATTATTATATTTTTTTATTTTATTTCTATATTATTTTGATTTTAAAATATTTCTTAGAATATCGAATCAGACCACTATTTGCGTTCTTTTCGTCCGCTATTGAGCAGACTGTATAGGTACTTAACATCACTACCTAATTATTATATACACAGGGCCGACACAATTCAATAAAAATATCACAGCTTGAGCCTATCACAGGATAAGTGGAAAATATGATAATGTGGAGAATATATTTTGTTCTTACTTCAACTTTTGACAATTCAATCATTTTCCTTTTTGTTTTATAATTCTTCATTCACTTTTGTTTTCCATCCAGCTCGTATGAAAGTAGAAAATGGAAAACGGTGTAAGCATTTTTAATAAAAAACATATAAATAAATAATTAATAATAATAATAATAATAATAATACAATAAAAATACAATTAATATTAATATATATTTAATTTTTAGTAAATTATAATTTGTTGTGGACAATCGCAAGATTCATCGAAATATGTTGGTGCCAGCCACGCGGTGCCTGCCCTATCAGCAGTATAATTTCAACAGTTTCACAGGTAATCTATTGTTATAAAATAAATGATTTAATTGTTTCTTTAGTATATATTTTAAAATATATAATTAATAATAAAAATAGATTTTGAATCATCATCGCACAATATATATAAAAAAAAAACTATAATGCGGAAACATAACCTATAAACGGAATTTGTGGCATTTTTCGAATATAAATCTATGATTTATTTGAAATATTTCTACAACTACAACCTTTTGTATAATTGATTTAATAAATCTACGAAATGGAACTTTATTACTGGCCAAGTTACAGATCACAGGTAAGTTTTTATAATAAGTAGTTACTCAAGCAGAATATATAATGAATTTTCAACCTACTAATTCTCAAATTAAATCATGTCAAAATTAGATGCTACCCACATGTTACCAGAACTGGAACAATAAAATAACGAAATCTGTTGTAAAAGTATTATCAATATTATACTATGGAACACGGAAGATGTATTTAAACAAATTTATTACGTTTCATAAATTATTGTTTTGCTGCTTACATTCTCAAAAGGTATTTATTATATTATTTTGTATTTTACCACCGACATCACACATACAATATGCGATTTGATGTACATAGAAGTACGCACTTGCAAATTTCATATAAAAAACAAATAAATAATAATGCAATAAAAATACAATTAATATTAATATAGAATTAATTTTTATTAAATTAAAATTTGTAGCGCACAACTACAAGATATTTATCAAAATATGTTGGTGCCTGCCGATAATTTATTCATCAAAATGTGTAATAAATAATAAAGATACAGATTTTACAATATATATCATAGCATCAAAAAGAACAATAAAATATACCATAAGTGAAGATAGTGGTGAATATAAACAATTAACACAGCGTTATAAAACAATTGTGAAACATATAAATTATCATCAAAGATTTATAAATTAATGTTTATTATTATTATTACAATTATTCGATACGGCCGAGAGTTTTATTTTCACCCGTTTACGTTGTTTTTTTAGTTAAGAAAAATTGCAATTTTATGTTAAAATTTATTGTTTAATAAGAAATTGTGTAGTGAAGTGAGTTTTTTTTTTATAAATTGCAATTTTTGCGCGGTCGGTCGGATAAGTATGTTTATATTGCGTAATTGTATACAATCTACTGCAGTTTCATCTGCTACTTCACCTCATTCAACAGGTTAGTTATTTTTTAATATTGGTATTTTAAAATGTTTAATGGGATAGTTATAGGCATTTTTTACGTTTGTTTGCTCTGTGAAGTCAATCGTTCTATATATATTTTTATACAATTACCATTTTTATTTTGGAACTATACAAATTTATTATTACTTATTATTATGGGAAAATAAGCAAAAAAACGTACAAAATACAAAATAACCCACTGTCACAATGTGATGAAACTTAACATATGCTTATTTCATTTTCAGACTTCTACAAGATGCAGCGAATCTACAAGAAATGGTGATGCACATAAATAACAGGGGTGAGTCTTAATTATTTTGTATAAATAAATATATTCAATAATTTCCTGTCCATAATATTTTTTGTTATTTTTATTGTGGTTTTATAAATAGTTTAAAAATTATTTGTTTATTTTATATATATATTTATTTAAGTGCTATTTTAATTATTATACAATGTGACATTTTAAACTCGTCAATTTACAGAAAATATATAAAAAAATCGTTTTTAAATTGATAAATCTGAATTTAGATCAGTCTGATTGATCAGACTGTAGTTAAGAAACACATCAAAAATAGAAACAATGATTTAAATTTTGAATTGATGGTTTAATTAACTTAAAAAATATATTATGTACAGGAAATTATTATATTATTAATATTATTATATTTTTTTATTTTATTTCTATATTATTTTGATTTTAAAATATTTCTGAGAATATCGAATCAGACCACTATTTGCGTTCTTTTCGTCCGCTATTGAGCAGACTGTATAGGTACTTAACATCACTACCTAATTATTATATACACAGGGCCGACACAATTCAATAAAAATATCACAGCTTGAGCCTATCACAGGATAAGTGGAAAATATGATAATGTGGAGAATATATTTTGTTCTTACTTCAACTTTTGACAATTCAATCATTTTCCTTTTTGTTTTATAATTCTTCATTCACTTTTGTTTTCCATCCAGCTCGTATGAAAGTAGAAAATGGAAAACGGTGTAAGCATTTTTAATAAAAAACATATAAATAAATAATTAATAATAATAATAATAATAATAATACAATAAAAATACAATTAATATTAATATATATTTAATTTTTAGTAAATTATAATTTGTTGTGGACAATCGCAAGATTCATCGAAATATGTTGGTGCCAGCCACGCGGTGCCTGCCCTATCAGCAGTATAATTTCAACAGTTTCACAGGTAATCTATTGTTATAAAATAAATGATTTAATTGTTTCTTTAGTATATATTTTAAAATATATAATTAATAATAAAAATAGATTTTGAATCATCATCGCACAATATATATAAAAAAAAAACTATAATGCGGAAACATAACCTATAAACGGAATTTGTGGCATTTTTCGAATATAAATCTATGATTTATTTGAAATATTTCTACAACTACAACCTTTTGTATAATTGATTTAATAAATCTACGAAATGGAACTTTATTACTGGCCAAGTTACAGATCACAGGTAAGTTTTTATAATAAGTAGTTACTCAAGCAGAATATATAATGAATTTTCAACCTACTAATTCTCAAATTAAATCATGTCAAAATTAGATGCTACCCACATGTTACCAGAACTGGAACAATAAAATAACGAAATCTGTTGTAAAAGTATTATCAATATTATACTATGGAACACGGAAGATGTATTTAAACAAATTTATTACGTTTCATAAATTATTGTTTTGCTGCTTACATTCTCAAAAGGTATTTATTATATTATTTTGTATCTTACCACCGACATCACACATACAATATGCGATTTGATGTACATAGAAGTACGCACTTGCAAATTTCATATAAAAAACAAATAAATAATAATGCAATAAAAATACAATTAATATTAATATAGAATTATATTTTTATTAAATTAAAATTTGTAGCGCACAACTACAAGATATTTATCAAAATATGTTGGTGCCTGCCGATAATTTATTCATCAAAGTGGATAATAAATAATAAAGATACAGATTTTACGTATCATATCTTCAATTTCAATAGTATTTAAAAAAGAACAATAAAATATACCATAAGTGAAGATAGTGGTGAATATAAACAATTAACACAGCGTTATAAAACAATTGTGAAACATATAAATTATCATCAAAGATTTATAAATTAATGTTTATTATTATTATTACAATTATTCGATACGGCCGAGAGTTTTATTTTCACCCGTTTACGTTGTTTTTTTAGTTAAGAAAAATTTGCAATTTTATGTTAAAATTTATTGTTTAATAAGAAATTGTGTAGTGAAGTGAGTTTTTTTTTTATAAATTGCAATTTTTGCGCGGTCGGTCGGATAAGTATGTTTATATTGCGTAATTGTATACAATCTACTGCAGTTTCATCTGCTACTTCACCTCATTCAACAGGTTAGTTATTTTTTAATATTGGTATTTTAAAATGTTTAATGGGATAGTTATATGCATTTTTTACGTTTGTTTGCTCTGTGAAGTCAATCGTTCTATATATATTTTTATACAATTACCATTTTTATTTTGGAACTATACAAATTTATTATTACTTATTATTATGGGAAAATAAGCAAAAAAACGTACAAAATACAAAATAACCCACTGTCACAATGTGATGAAACTTAACATATGCTTATTTCATTTTCAGACTTCTACAAGATGCAGCGAATCTACAAGAAATGGTGATGCACATAAATAACAGGGGTGAGTCTTAATTATTTTGTATAAATAAATATATTCAATAATTTCCTGTCCATAATATTTTTTGTTATTTTTATTGTGGTTTTATAAATAGTTTAAAAATTATTTGTTTATTTTATATATATATTTATTTAAGTGCTATTTTAATTATTATACAATGTGACATTTTAAACTCGTCAATTTACAGAAAATATATAAAAAAATCGTTTTTAAATTGATAAATCTGAATTTAGATCAGTCTGATTGATCAGACTGTAGTTAAGAAACACATCAAAAATAGAAACAATGATTTAAATTTTGAATTGATGGCTTAATTAACTTAAAAAATATATTATGTACAGGAAATTATTATATTATTAATATTATTATATTTTTTTATTTTATTTCTATATTATTTTGATTTTAAAATATTTCTGAGAATATCGAATCAGACCACTATTTGCGTTCTTTTCGTCCGCTATTGAGCAGACTGTATAGGTACTTAACATCACTACCTAATTATTATATACACAGGGCCGACACAATTCAATAAAAATATCACAGCTTGAGCCTATCACAGGATAAGTGGAAAATATGATAATGTGGAGAATATATTTTGTTCTTACTTCAACTTTTGACAATTCAATCATTTTCCTTTTTGTTTTATAATTCTTCATTCACTTTTGTTTTCCATCCAGCTCGTATGAAAGTAGAAAATGGAAAACGGTGTAAGCATTTTTAATAAAAAACATATAAATAAATAATTAATAATAATAATAATAATAATAATACAATAAAAATACAATTAATATTAATATATATTTAATTTTTAGTAAATTATAATTTGTTGTGGACAATCGCAAGATTCATCGAAATATGTTGGTGCCAGCCACGCGGTGCCTGCCCTATCAGCAGTATAATTTCAACAGTTTCACAGGTAATCTATTGTTATAAAATAAATGATTTAATTGTTTCTTTAGTATATATTTTAAAATATATAATTAATAATAAAAATAGATTTTGAATCATCATCGCACAATATATATAAAAAAAAAACTATAATGCGGAAACATAACCTATAAACGGAATTTGTGGCATTTTTCGAATATAAATCTATGATTTATTTGAAATATTTCTACAACTACAACCTTTTGTATAATTGATTTAATAAATCTACGAAATGGAACTTTATTACTGGCCAAGTTACAGATCACAGGTAAGTTTTTATAATAAGTAGTTACTCAAGCAGAATATATAATGAATTTTCAACCTACTAATTCTCAAATTAAATCATGTCAAAATTAGATGCTACCCACATGTTACCAGAACTGGAACAATAAAATAACGAAATCTGTTGTAAAAGTATTATCAATATTATACTATGGAACACGGAAGATGTATTTAAACAAATTTATTACGTTTCATAAATTATTGTTTTGCTGCTTACATTCTCAAAAGGTATTTATTATATTATTTTGTATCTTACCACCGACATCACACATACAATATGCGATTTGATGTACATAGAAGTACGCACTTGCAAATTTCATATAAAAAACAAATAAATAATAATGCAATAAAAATACAATTAATATTAATATAGAATTATATTTTTATTAAATTAAAATTTGTAGCGCACAACTACAAGATATTTATCAAAATATGTTGGTGCCTGCCGATAATTTATTCATCAAAGTGGATAATAAATAATAAAGATACAGATTTTACGTATCATATCTTCAATTTCAATAGTATTTAAAAAAGAACAATAAAATATACCATAAGTGAAGATAGTGGTGAATATAAACAATTAACACAGCGTTATAAAACAATTGTGAAACATATAAATTATCATCAAAGATTTATAAATTAATGTTTATTATTATTATTACAATTATTCGATACGGCCGAGAGTTTTATTTTCACCCGTTTACGTTGTTTTTTTAGTTAAGAAAAATTTGCAATTTTATGTTAAAATTTATTGTTTAATAAGAAATTGTGTAGTGAAGTGAGTTTTTTTTTTATAAATTGCAATTTTTGCGCGGTCGGTCGGATAAGTATGTTTATATTGCGTAATTGTATACAATCTACTGCAGTTTCATCTGCTACTTCACCTCATTCAACAGGTTAGTTATTTTTTAATATTGGTATTTTAAAATGTTTAATGGGATAGTTATATGCATTTTTTACGTTTGTTTGCTCTGTGAAGTCAATCGTTCTATATATATTTTTATACAATTACCATTTTTATTTTGGAACTATACAAATTTATTATTACTTATTATTATGGGAAAATAAGCAAAAAAACGTACAAAATACAAAATAACCCACTGTCACAATGTGATGAAACTTAACATATGCTTATTTCATTTTCAGACTTCTACAAGATGCAGCGAATCTACAAGAAATGGTGATGCACATAAATAACAGGGGTGAGTCTTAATTATTTTGTATAAATAAATATATTCAATAATTTCCTGTCCATAATATTTTTTGTTATTTTTATTGTGGTTTTATAAATAGTTTAAAAATTATTTGTTTATTTTATATATATATTTATTTAAGTGCTATTTTAATTATTATACAATGTGACATTTTAAACTCGTCAATTTACAGAAAATATATAAAAAAATCGTTTTTAAATTGATAAATCTGAATTTAGATCAGTCTGATTGATCAGACTGTAGTTAAGAAACACATCAAAAATAGAAACAATGATTTAAATTTTGAATTGATGGCTTAATTAACTTAAAAAATATATTATGTACAGGAAATTATTATATTATTAATATTATTATATTTTTTTATTTTATTTCTATATTATTTTGATTTTAAAATATTTCTGAGAATATCGAATCAGACCACTATTTGCGTTCTTTTCGTCCGCTATTGAGCAGACTGTATAGGTACTTAACATCACTACCTAATTATTATATACACAGGGCCGACACAATTCAATAAAAATATCACAGCTTGAGCCTATCACAGGATAAGTGGAAAATATGATAATGTGGAGAATATATTTTGTTCTTACTTCAACTTTTGACAATTCAATCATTTTCCTTTTTGTTTTATAATTCTTCATTCACTTTTGTTTTCCATCCAGCTCGTATGAAAGTAGAAAATGGAAAACGGTGTAAGCATTTTTAATAAAAAACATATAAATAAATAATTAATAATAATAATAATAATAATAATACAATAAAAATACAATTAATATTAATATATATTTAATTTTTAGTAAATTATAATTTGTTGTGGACAATCGCAAGATTCATCGAAATATGTTGGTGCCAGCCACGCGGTGCCTGCCCTATCAGCAGTATAATTTCAACAGTTTCACAGGTAATCTATTGTTATAAAATAAATGATTTAATTGTTTCTTTAGTATATATTTTAAAATATATAATTAATAATAAAAATAGATTTTGAATCATCATCGCACAATATATATAAAAAAAAAACTATAATGCGGAAACATAACCTATAAACGGAATTTGTGGCATTTTTCGAATATAAATCTATGATTTATTTGAAATATTTCTACAACTACAACCTTTTGTATAATTGATTTAATAAATCTACGAAATGGAACTTTATTACTGGCCAAGTTACAGATCACAGGTAAGTTTTTATAATAAGTAGTTACTCAAGCAGAATATATAATGAATTTTCAACCTACTAATTCTCAAATTAAATCATGTCAAAATTAGATGCTACCCACATGTTACCAGAACTGGAACAATAAAATAACGAAATCTGTTGTAAAAGTATTATCAATATTATACTATGGAACACGGAAGATGTATTTAAACAAATTTATTACGTTTCATAAATTATTGTTTTGCTGCTTACATTCTCAAAAGGTATTTATTATATTATTTTGTATTTTACCACCGACATCACACATACAATATGCGATTTGATGTACATAGAAGTACGCACTTGCAAATTTCATATAAAAAACAAATAAATAATAATGCAATAAAAATACAATTAATATTAATATAGAATTAATTTTTATTAAATTAAAATTTGTAGCGCACAACTACAAGATATTTATCAAAATATGTTGGTGCCTGCCGATAATTTATTCATCAAAATGTGTAATAAATAATAAAGATACAGATTTTACAATATATATCATAGCATCAAAAAGAACAATAAAATATACCATAAGTGAAGATAGTGGTGAATATAAACAATTAACACAGCGTTATAAAACAATTGTGAAACATATAAATTATCATCAAAGATTTATAAATTAATGTTTATTATTATTATTACAATTATTCGATACGGCCGAGAGTTTTATTTTCACCCGTTTACGTTGTTTTTTTAGTTAAGAAAAATTGCAATTTTATGTTAAAATTTATTGTTTAATAAGAAATTGTGTAGTGAAGTGAGTTTTTTTTTTATAAATTTATAATTGTATACAATCTACTGCAGTTTCATCTGCTACTTCACCTCATTCAACAGGTTAGTTATTTTTTAATATTGGTATTTTAAAATGTTTAATGGGATAGTTATAGGCATTTTTTACGTTTGTTTGCTCTGTGAAGTCAATCGTTCTATATATATTTTTATACAATTACCATTTTTATTTTGGAACTATACAAATTTATTATTACTTATTATTATGGGAAAATAAGCAAAAAAACGTACAAAATACAAAATAACCCACTGTCACAATGTGATGAAACTTAACATATGCTTATTTCATTTTCAGACTTCTACAAGATGCAGCGAATCTACAAGAAATGGTGATGCACATAAATAACAGGGGTGAGTCTTAATTATTTTGTATAAATAAATATATTCAATAATTTCCTGTCCATAATATTTTTTGTTATTTTTATTGTGGTTTTATAAATAGTTTAAAAATTATTTGTTTATTTTATATATATATTTATTTAAGTGCTATTTTAATTATTATACAATGTGACATTTTAAACTCGTCAATTTACAGAAAATATATAAAAAAATCGTTTTTAAATTGATAAATCTGAATTTAGATCAGTCTGATTGATCAGACTGTAGTTAAGAAACACATCAAAAATAGAAACAATGATTTAAATTTTGAATTGATGGCTTAATTAACTTAAAAAATATATTATGTACAGGAAATTATTATATTATTAATATTATTATATTTTTTTATTTTATTTCTATATTATTTTGATTTTAAAATATTTCTGAGAATATCGAATCAGACCACTATTTGCGTTCTTTTCGTCCGCTATTGAGCAGACTGTATAGGTACTTAACATCACTACCTAATTATTATATACACAGGGCCGACACAATTCAATAAAAATATCACAGCTTGAGCCTATCACAGGATAAGTGGAAAATATGATAATGTGGAGAATATATTTTGTTCTTACTTCAACTTTTGACAATTCAATCATTTTCCTTTTTGTTTTATAATTCTTCATTCACTTTTGTTTTCCATCCAGCTCGTATGAAAGTAGAAAATGGAAAACGGTGTAAGCATTTTTAATAAAAAACATATAAATAAATAATTAATAATAATAATAATAATAATAATACAATAAAAATACAATTAATATTAATATATATTTAATTTTTAGTAAATTATAATTTGTTGTGGACAATCGCAAGATTCATCGAAATATGTTGGTGCCAGCCACGCGGTGCCTGCCCTATCAGCAGTATAATTTCAACAGTTTCACAGGTAATCTATTGTTATAAAATAAATGATTTAATTGTTTCTTTAGTATATATTTTAAAATATATAATTAATAATAAAAATAGATTTTGAATCATCATCGCACAATATATATAAAAAAAAAACTATAATGCGGAAACATAACCTATAAACGGAATTTGTGGCATTTTTCGAATATAAATCTATGATTTATTTGAAATATTTCTACAACTACAACCTTTTGTATAATTGATTTAATAAATCTACGAAATGGAACTTTATTACTGGCCAAGTTACAGATCACAGGTAAGTTTTTATAATAAGTAGTTACTCAAGCAGAATATATAATGAATTTTCAACCTACTAATTCTCAAATTAAATCATGTCAAAATTAGATGCTACCCACATGTTACCAGAACTGGAACAATAAAATAACGAAATCTGTTGTAAAAGTATTATCAATATTATACTATGGAACACGGAAGATGTATTTAAACAAATTTATTACGTTTCATAAATTATTGTTTTGCTGCTTACATTCTCAAAAGGTATTTATTATATTATTTTGTATTTTACCACCGACATCACACATACAATATGCGATTTGATGTACATAGAAGTACGCACTTGCAAATTTCATATAAAAAACAAATAAATAATAATGCAATAAAAATACAATTAATATTAATATAGAATTAATTTTTATTAAATTAAAATTTGTAGCGCACAACTACAAGATATTTATCAAAATATGTTGGTGCCTGCCGATAATTTATTCATCAAAATGTGTAATAAATAATAAAGATACAGATTTTACAATATATATCATAGCATCAAAAAGAACAATAAAATATACCATAAGTGAAGATAGTGGTGAATATAAACAATTAACACAGCGTTATAAAACAATTGTGAAACATATAAATTATCATCAAAGATTTATAAATTAATGTTTATTATTATTATTACAATTATTCGATACGGCCGAGAGTTTTATTTTCACCCGTTTACGTTGTTTTTTTAGTTAAGAAAAATTGCAATTTTATGTTAAAATTTATTGTTTAATAAGAAATTGTGTAGTGAAGTGAGTTTTTTTTTTATAAATTGCAATTTTTGCGCGGTCGGTCGGATAAGTATGTTTATATTGCGTAATTGTATACAATCTACTGCAGTTTCATCTGCTACTTCACCTCATTCAACAGGTTAGTTATTTTTTAATATTGGTATTTTAAAATGTTTAATGGGATAGTTATAGGCATTTTTTACGTTTGTTTGCTCTGTGAAGTCAATCGTTCTATATATATTTTTATACAATTACCATTTTTATTTTGGAACTATACAAATTTATTATTACTTATTATTATGGGAAAATAAGCAAAAAAACGTACAAAATACAAAATAACCCACTGTCACAATGTGATGAAACTTAACATATGCTTATTTCATTTTCAGACTTCTACAAGATGCAGCGAATCTACAAGAAATGGTGATGCACATAAATAACAGGGGTGAGTCTTAATTATTTTGTATAAATAAATATATTCAATAATTTCCTGTCCATAATATTTTTTGTTATTTTTATTGTGGTTTTATAAATAGTTTAAAAATTATTTGTTTATTTTATATATATATTTATTTAAGTGCTATTTTAATTATTATACAATGTGACATTTTAAACTCGTCAATTTACAGAAAATATATAAAAAAATCGTTTTTAAATTGATAAATCTGAATTTAGATCAGTCTGATTGATCAGACTGTAGTTAAGAAACACATCAAAAATAGAAACAATGATTTAAATTTTGAATTGATGGTTTAATTAACTTAAAAAATATATTATGTACAGGAAATTATTATATTATTAATATTATTATATTTTTTTATTTTATTTCTATATTATTTTGATTTTAAAATATTTCTGAGAATATCGAATCAGACCACTATTTGCGTTCTTTTCGTCCGCTATTGAGCAGACTGTATAGGTACTTAACATCACTACCTAATTATTATATACACAGGGCCGACACAATTCAATAAAAATATCACAGCTTGAGCCTATCACAGGATAAGTGGAAAATATGATAATGTGGAGAATATATTTTGTTCTTACTTCAACTTTTGACAATTCAATCATTTTCCTTTTTGTTTTATAATTCTTCATTCACTTTTGTTTTCCATCCAGCTCGTATGAAAGTAGAAAATGGAAAACGGTGTAAGCATTTTTAATAAAAAACATATAAATAAATAATTAATAATAATAATAATAATAATAATACAATAAAAATACAATTAATATTAATATATATTTAATTTTTAGTAAATTATAATTTGTTGTGGACAATCGCAAGATTCATCGAAATATGTTGGTGCCAGCCACGCGGTGCCTGCCCTATCAGCAGTATAATTTCAACAGTTTCACAGGTAATCTATTGTTATAAAATAAATGATTTAATTGTTTCTTTAGTATATATTTTAAAATATATAATTAATAATAAAAATAGATTTTGAATCATCATCGCACAATATATATAAAAAAAAAACTATAATGCGGAAACATAACCTATAAACGGAATTTGTGGCATTTTTCGAATATAAATCTATGATTTATTTGAAATATTTCTACAACTACAACCTTTTGTATAATTGATTTAATAAATCTACGAAATGGAACTTTATTACTGGCCAAGTTACAGATCACAGGTAAGTTTTTATAATAAGTAGTTACTCAAGCAGAATATATAATGAATTTTCAACCTACTAATTCTCAAATTAAATCATGTCAAAATTAGATGCTACCCACATGTTACCAGAACTGGAACAATAAAATAACGAAATCTGTTGTAAAAGTATTATCAATATTATACTATGGAACACGGAAGATGTATTTAAACAAATTTATTACGTTTCATAAATTATTGTTTTGCTGCTTACATTCTCAAAAGGTATTTATTATATTATTTTGTATCTTACCACCGACATCACACATACAATATGCGATTTGATGTACATAGAAGTACGCACTTGCAAATTTCATATAAAAAACAAATAAATAATAATGCAATAAAAATACAATTAATATTAATATAGAATTATATTTTTATTAAATTAAAATTTGTAGCGCACAACTACAAGATATTTATCAAAATATGTTGGTGCCTGCCGATAATTTATTCATCAAAGTGGATAATAAATAATAAAGATACAGATTTTACGTATCATATCTTCAATTTCAATAGTATTTAAAAAAGAACAATAAAATATACCATAAGTGAAGATAGTGGTGAATATAAACAATTAACACAGCGTTATAAAACAATTGTGAAACATATAAATTATCATCAAAGATTTATAAATTAATGTTTATTATTATTATTACAATTATTCGATACGGCCGAGAGTTTTATTTTCACCCGTTTACGTTGTTTTTTTAGTTAAGAAAAATTTGCAATTTTATGTTAAAATTTATTGTTTAATAAGAAATTGTGTAGTGAAGTGAGTTTTTTTTTTATAAATTGCAATTTTTGCGCGGTCGGTCGGATAAGTATGTTTATATTGCGTAATTGTATACAATCTACTGCAGTTTCATCTGCTACTTCACCTCATTCAACAGGTTAGTTATTTTTTAATATTGGTATTTTAAAATGTTTAATGGGATAGTTATATGCATTTTTTACGTTTGTTTGCTCTGTGAAGTCAATCGTTCTATATATATTTTTATACAATTACCATTTTTATTTTGGAACTATACAAATTTATTATTACTTATTATTATGGGAAAATAAGCAAAAAAACGTACAAAATACAAAATAACCCACTGTCACAATGTGATGAAACTTAACATATGCTTATTTCATTTTCAGACTTCTACAAGATGCAGCGAATCTACAAGAAATGGTGATGCACATAAATAACAGGGGTGAGTCTTAATTATTTTGTATAAATAAATATATTCAATAATTTCCTGTCCATAATATTTTTTGTTATTTTTATTGTGGTTTTATAAATAGTTTAAAAATTATTTGTTTATTTTATATATATATTTATTTAAGTGCTATTTTAATTATTATACAATGTGACATTTTAAACTCGTCAATTTACAGAAAATATATAAAAAAATCGTTTTTAAATTGATAAATCTGAATTTAGATCAGTCTGATTGATCAGACTGTAGTTAAGAAACACATCAAAAATAGAAACAATGATTTAAATTTTGAATTGATGGCTTAATTAACTTAAAAAATATATTATGTACAGGAAATTATTATATTATTAATATTATTATATTTTTTTATTTTATTTCTATATTATTTTGATTTTAAAATATTTCTGAGAATATCGAATCAGACCACTATTTGCGTTCTTTTCGTCCGCTATTGAGCAGACTGTATAGGTACTTAACATCACTACCTAATTATTATATACACAGGGCCGACACAATTCAATAAAAATATCACAGCTTGAGCCTATCACAGGATAAGTGGAAAATATGATAATGTGGAGAATATATTTTGTTCTTACTTCAACTTTTGACAATTCAATCATTTTCCTTTTTGTTTTATAATTCTTCATTCACTTTTGTTTTCCATCCAGCTCGTATGAAAGTAGAAAATGGAAAACGGTGTAAGCATTTTTAATAAAAAACATATAAATAAATAATTAATAATAATAATAATAATAATAATACAATAAAAATACAATTAATATTAATATATATTTAATTTTTAGTAAATTATAATTTGTTGTGGACAATCGCAAGATTCATCGAAATATGTTGGTGCCAGCCACGCGGTGCCTGCCCTATCAGCAGTATAATTTCAACAGTTTCACAGGTAATCTATTGTTATAAAATAAATGATTTAATTGTTTCTTTAGTATATATTTTAAAATATATAATTAATAATAAAAATAGATTTTGAATCATCATCGCACAATATATATAAAAAAAAAACTATAATGCGGAAACATAACCTATAAACGGAATTTGTGGCATTTTTCGAATATAAATCTATGATTTATTTGAAATATTTCTACAACTACAACCTTTTGTATAATTGATTTAATAAATCTACGAAATGGAACTTTATTACTGGCCAAGTTACAGATCACAGGTAAGTTTTTATAATAAGTAGTTACTCAAGCAGAATATATAATGAATTTTCAACCTACTAATTCTCAAATTAAATCATGTCAAAATTAGATGCTACCCACATGTTACCAGAACTGGAACAATAAAATAACGAAATCTGTTGTAAAAGTATTATCAATATTATACTATGGAACACGGAAGATGTATTTAAACAAATTTATTACGTTTCATAAATTATTGTTTTGCTGCTTACATTCTCAAAAGGTATTTATTATATTATTTTGTATTTTACCACCGACATCACACATACAATATGCGATTTGATGTACATAGAAGTACGCACTTGCAAATTTCATATAAAAAACAAATAAATAATAATGCAATAAAAATACAATTAATATTAATATAGAATTAATTTTTATTAAATTAAAATTTGTAGCGCACAACTACAAGATATTTATCAAAATATGTTGGTGCCTGCCGATAATTTATTCATCAAAATGTGTAATAAATAATAAAGATACAGATTTTACAATATATATCATAGCATCAAAAAGAACAATAAAATATACCATAAGTGAAGATAGTGGTGAATATAAACAATTAACACAGCGTTATAAAACAATTGTGAAACATATAAATTATCATCAAAGATTTATAAATTAATGTTTATTATTATTATTACAATTATTCGATACGGCCGAGAGTTTTATTTTCACCCGTTTACGTTGTTTTTTTAGTTAAGAAAAATTGCAATTTTATGTTAAAATTTATTGTTTAATAAGAAATTGTGTAGTGAAGTGAGTTTTTTTTTTATAAATTGCAATTTTTGCGCGGTCGGTCGGATAAGTATGTTTATATTGCGTAATTGTATACAATCTACTGCAGTTTCATCTGCTACTTCACCTCATTCAACAGGTTAGTTATTTTTTAATATTGGTATTTTAAAATGTTTAATGGGATAGTTATAGGCATTTTTTACGTTTGTTTGCTCTGTGAAGTCAATCGTTCTATATATATTTTTATACAATTACCATTTTTATTTTGGAACTATACAAATTTATTATTACTTATTATTATGGGAAAATAAGCAAAAAAACGTACAAAATACAAAATAACCCACTGTCACAATGTGATGAAACTTAACATATGCTTATTTCATTTTCAGACTTCTACAAGATGCAGCGAATCTACAAGAAATGGTGATGCACATAAATAACAGGGGTGAGTCTTAATTATTTTGTATAAATAAATATATTCAATAATTTCCTGTCCATAATATTTTTTGTTATTTTTATTGTGGTTTTATAAATAGTTTAAAAATTATTTGTTTATTTTATATATATATTTATTTAAGTGCTATTTTAATTATTATACAATGTGACATTTTAAACTCGTCAATTTACAGAAAATATATAAAAAAATCGTTTTTAAATTGATAAATCTGAATTTAGATCAGTCTGATTGATCAGACTGTAGTTAAGAAACACATCAAAAATAGAAACAATGATTTAAATTTTGAATTGATGGTTTAATTAACTTAAAAAATATATTATGTACAGGAAATTATTATATTATTAATATTATTATATTTTTTTATTTTATTTCTATATTATTTTGATTTTAAAATATTTCTGAGAATATCGAATCAGACCACTATTTGCGTTCTTTTCGTCCGCTATTGAGCAGACTGTATAGGTACTTAACATCACTACCTAATTATTATATACACAGGGCCGACACAATTCAATAAAAATATCACAGCTTGAGCCTATCACAGGATAAGTGGAAAATATGATAATGTGGAGAATATATTTTGTTCTTACTTCAACTTTTGACAATTCAATCATTTTCCTTTTTGTTTTATAATTCTTCATTCACTTTTGTTTTCCATCCAGCTCGTATGAAAGTAGAAAATGGAAAACGGTGTAAGCATTTTTAATAAAAAACATATAAATAAATAATTAATAATAATAATAATAATAATAATACAATAAAAATACAATTAATATTAATATATATTTAATTTTTAGTAAATTATAATTTGTTGTGGACAATCGCAAGATTCATCGAAATATGTTGGTGCCAGCCACGCGGTGCCTGCCCTATCAGCAGTATAATTTCAACAGTTTCACAGGTAATCTATTGTTATAAAATAAATGATTTAATTGTTTCTTTAGTATATATTTTAAAATATATAATTAATAATAAAAATAGATTTTGAATCATCATCGCACAATATATATAAAAAAAAAACTATAATGCGGAAACATAACCTATAAACGGAATTTGTGGCATTTTTCGAATATAAATCTATGATTTATTTGAAATATTTCTACAACTACAACCTTTTGTATAATTGATTTAATAAATCTACGAAATGGAACTTTATTACTGGCCAAGTTACAGATCACAGGTAAGTTTTTATAATAAGTAGTTACTCAAGCAGAATATATAATGAATTTTCAACCTACTAATTCTCAAATTAAATCATGTCAAAATTAGATGCTACCCACATGTTACCAGAACTGGAACAATAAAATAACGAAATCTGTTGTAAAAGTATTATCAATATTATACTATGGAACACGGAAGATGTATTTAAACAAATTTATTACGTTTCATAAATTATTGTTTTGCTGCTTACATTCTCAAAAGGTATTTATTATATTATTTTGTATTTTATCACCGACATCACACATACAATATGCGATTTGATGTACATAGAAGTACGCACTTGCAAATTTCATATAAAAAACAAATAAATAATAATGCAATAAAAATACAATTAATATTAATATAGAATTAATTTTTATTAAATTAAAATTTGTAGCGCACAACTACAAGATATTTATCAAAATATGTTGGTGCCTGCCGATAATTTATTCATCAAAGTGTATAATAAATAATAAAGATACAGATTTTACGTATCATATCTTCAATTTCAATAGTATTTAAAAAAGAACAATAAAATATACCATAAGTGAGGATAGTGGTGAATATAAACATATAACACAGCGTTATAAAACAATTGTAAAACATATAGATCATCATCTAAGATTTAATCGATACGGTCGAGAGTTTTATTTTCACCCGTTTACGTTTTTTTTTTAGTTAAGAAAAATTGCAACTTTGTGTTAAAATTTATAGTTAAATAATAAGAAATTGTGTAGTGAAGTGAGTTTTTTTTTTATAAATTGCAATTTTTGCGCGGTCGGCCGGATAAGTATGTTTATATTGCATAATTGTATACAATCTACTGCAGTTTCATTTGCTACTTCACCTCACTCAACTGAACGTTAGTCTTTTTTAATATTGGTATTTTAAAATGTTTAATGTGGTAATTGTATGGATCATCAAAATATGTTGGTGCCTGTCGATGTGTGCACATTCAATAGGATCAATTTCAATAGTATTTAAAAACAAAACAATAAAATATACCTTAAGTGAAGATAGTGGTGCATATAAACAAATAACACAGGGTTATAAAATAATTGTAAAACATATAAATTATCATCAAAGCTTTATAAATTAATATTTATTATTATTATTATAATTAATTGATATGGTCGTGAGTTTTATTTGTACCCGTTTGCGGGTTTTTTTTAGTTAAGAAAAATTGCAATTTTATGTTAAAGTTTATAGTTAAATAATAAGAAATTGTGTAGTGAATGTGAGTGTTTTTTTTAATAAGAAATTGTGTGTGTAGTGAAGTGAGTTTTTTTTTTATAAATTGCAATTTTTGCGCGGTCGGTCGGATAAGTATGTTTATATTGCGTAATTGTATACAATCTACTGCAGTTTCATCTGCTACTTCACCTCATTCAACAGGTTAGTTCTTTTTTAATATTGGTATTTTAAAATGTTTAATGGGATAGTTATATGCATTTTTTACGTTTGTTTGCTTTGTGAAGTTAACAGTTCTACAGATATTCTTATACAATTACCATTTTTACTTTGGAACTATACAAATTTATTATTACTTATTAATATGGGGAAATAAGCGAAAAAACGTACAAATTGCAAAATAATCCACTGTCACAATGTGATGAAACTTAACATATACTTATTTCATTTTCAGATTTCTACAAGATGCAGCGAATCTACAAGAAATGGTGAAGTACATAAATAACAGGGGTGAGTCGTTTAATTATTTTATATAAATAAATATATTCAATAATTTCCTGTCCATAATAATTTTTGTTATTTTTATTGTGGTTTTATTAATAATTTAAAAATTATTTGTTTATTTTATATATATATTTATTTAAATGCTATTTAAATTATTATACAATGTGACATTTTATTCTTGTCAATTTACAGAAAATATATAAAAAATCGTTTTTAAATTGATAAATCTGAATTTAGATCAGTCTGATTGATTGAGACTGTAGTTAAGAAACACATCAAAAATAGAAACAATGATTTAAATTTTGAATTAATGGCTTAATTAACTTAAAAAATATATTATGTACAGGAAATTATTATATTATTATTATTATTATATTTTTTTATTTTATTTCTATATTATTTTGATTTTAAAATATTTCTGAGAATATCGAATCAGACCACTATTTGCGTTCTTTTCGTCCGCTATTGAGTAAATTGTATAGGTTGCTTGCTCACACCATGTCATTCCGCCGCAAGTGTTCTTTGATTTATGACATAACTACCTTATTATTATACCCACCGGGCCGACATAACTCAATAAAAATATCACAGCCAGTTATAAATTGAGATAAATTGAGAATTTAATTCCATTCGTCGTCGGTGTAACATAAATTTTCTGTATTTAGCTTACAATTAGTTTCAAAGTTATAAGTACTTTAAAATAAGACTATCGAAAATAATTGGCGAATGTATTGTCCTGCAGTAGCTGTTAATAAATGTCGACGAATATATCTGTCTGGGTAAATGAACGCGGTATGTTTATCTTATGTATATGTTGTATATTGACTTTTGTTTATACGAAGCTGATTTTGTTGTGCGGAATGCGATACTTTGAATATATGTATATATGTATTTTTGGAAGGGATTTTTTGTATGATACGTCAAAATGCCGAAAAAAATGGGTGATTTGGAAGTGAGGGTGGGAGAGGTGGGAGAAAACTTTTCAACTAGTAAGACCTATATAAAATATTCGAATATGTTTAATTCAATTGTATAATATTCTATTTAAAAAATATTCATATAATATGATAAAATTTGATACAATAATATTTAAATTAATTAATAACATTATAAAATATATTCTATGGTTATAGTACGTTGTTCAAGATTAGTTATATTGAAGTGTTTTGGATAAATTATTATACTATTTGTCCAAGATATCTTTAATTTGCAGGCAGTAGTGGTTCTAGAATTTTTTTATGGAGCTTCAACGAGTTATATTGAAGTGTTTTGGATAAATTATTATACTATTTGTCCAAGATATCTTTAATTTGCAGGCAGTAGTGGTTCTAGAATTTTTTTATGGAGCTTCAACGAGTTATATTGAAGTGTTTTGGATAAATTATTATACTATTTGTCCAAGATATCTTTAATTTGCAGGCAGTAGTGGTTCTAGAATTTTTTTATGGAGCTTCAACGAGTTATATTGAAGTGTTTTGGATAAATTATTATACTATTTGTCCAAGATATCTTTAATTTGCAGGCAGTAGTGGTTCTAGAATTTTTTTATGGAGCTTCAACGAGTTATATTGAAGTGTTTTGGATAAATTATTATACTATTTGTCCAAGATATCTTTAATTTGCAGGCAGTAGTGGTTCTAGAATTTTTTTATGGAGCTTCAACGAGTTATATTGAAGTGTTTTGGATAAATTATTATACTATTTGTCCAAGATATCTTTAATTTGCAGGCAGTAGTGGTTCTAGAATTTTTTTATGGAGCTTCAACGAGTTATATTGAAGTGTTTTGGATAAATTATTATACTATTTGTCCAAGATATCTTTAATTTGCAGGCAGTAGTGGTTCTAGAATTTTTTTATGGAGCTTCAACGAGTTATATTGAAGTGTTTTGGATAAATTATTATACTATTTGTCCAAGATATCTTTAATTTGCAGGCAGTAGTGGTTCTAGAATTTTTTTATGGAGCTTCAACGAGTTATATTGAAGTGTTTTGGATAAATTATTATACTATTTGTCCAAGATATCTTTAATTTGCAGGCAGTAGTGGTTCTAGAATTTTTTTATGGAGCTTCAACGAGTTATATTGAAGTGTTTTGGATAAATTATTATACTATTTGTCCAAGATATCTTTAATTTGCAGGCAGTAGTGGTTCTAGAATTTTTTTATGGAGCTTCAACGAGTTATATTGAAGTGTTTTGGATAAATTATTATACTATTTGTCCAAGATATCTTTAATTTGCAGGCAGTAGTGGTTCTAGAATTTTTTTATGGAGCTTCAACGAGTTATATTGAAGTGTTTTGGATAAATTATTATACTATTTGTCCAAGATATCTTTAATTTGCAGGCAGTAGTGGTTCTAGAATTTTTTTATGGAGCTTCAACGAGTTATATTGAAGTGTTTTGGATAAATTATTATACTATTTGTCCAAGATATCTTTAATTTGCAGGCAGTAGTGGTTCTAGAATTTTTTTATGGAGCTTCAACGAGTTATATTGAAGTGTTTTGGATAAATTATTATACTATTTGTCCAAGATATCTTTAATTTGCAGGCAGTAGTGGTTCTAGAATTTTTTTATGGAGCTTCAACGAGTTATATTGAAGTGTTTTGGATAAATTATTATACTATTTGTCCAAGATATCTTTAATTTGCAGGCAGTAGTGGTTCTAGAATTTTTTTATGGAGCTTCAACGAGTTATATTGAAGTGTTTTGGATAAATTATTATACTATTTGTCCAAGATATCTTTAATTTGCAGGCAGTAGTGGTTCTAGAATTTTTTTATGGAGCTTCAACGAGTTATATTGAAGTGTTTTGGATAAATTATTATACTATTTGTCCAAGATATCTTTAATTTGCAGGCAGTAGTGGTTCTAGAATTTTTTTATGGAGCTTCAACGAGTTATATTGAAGTGTTTTGGATAAATTATTATACTATTTGTCCAAGATATCTTTAATTTGCAGGCAGTAGTGGTTCTAGAATTTTTTTATGGAGCTTCAACGAGTTATATTGAAGTGTTTTGGATAAATTATTATACTATTTGTCCAAGATATCTTTAATTTGCAGGCAGTAGTGGTTCTAGAATTTTTTTATGGAGCTTCAACGAGTTATATTGAAGTGTTTTGGATAAATTATTATACTATTTGTCCAAGATATCTTTAATTTGCAGGCAGTAGTGGTTCTAGAATTTTTTTATGGAGCTTCAACGAGTTATATTGAAGTGTTTTGGATAAATTATTATACTATTTGTCCAAGATATCTTTAATTTGCAGGCAGTAGTGGTTCTAGAATTTTTTTATGGAGCTTCAACGAGTTATATTGAAGTGTTTTGGATAAATTATTATACTATTTGTCCAAGATATCTTTAATTTGCAGGCAGTAGTGGTTCTAGAATTTTTTTATGGAGCTTCAACGAGTTATATTGAAGTGTTTTGGATAAATTATTATACTATTTGTCCAAGATATCTTTAATTTGCAGGCAGTAGTGGTTCTAGAATTTTTTTATGGAGCTTCAACGAGTTATATTGAAGTGTTTTGGATAAATTATTATACTATTTGTCCAAGATATCTTTAATTTGCAGGGGCAGTAGTGGTTCTAGAATTTTTTTATGGAGCTTCAACGAGTTATATTGAAGTGTTTTGGATAAATTATTATACTATTTGTCCAAGATATCTTTAATTTGCAGGCAGTAGTGGTTCTAGAATTTTTTTATGGAGCTTCAACGAGTTATATTGAAGTGTTTTGGATAAATTATTATACTATTTGTCCAAGATATCTTTAATTTGCAGGCAGTAGTGGTTCTAGAATTTTTTTATGGAGCTTCAACGAGTTATATTGAAGTGTTTTGGATAAATTATTATACTATTTGTCCAAGATATCTTTAATTTGCAGGCAGTAGTGGTTCTAGAATTTTTTTATGGAGCTTCAACGAGTTATATTGAAGTGTTTTGGATAAATTATTATACTATTTGTCCAAGATATCTTTAATTTGCAGGCAGTAGTGGTTCTAGAATTTTTTTATGGAGCTTCAACGAGTTATATTGAAGTGTTTTGGATAAATTATTATACCTATTTGTCCAAGATATCTTTAATTTGCAGGCAGTAGTGGTTCTAGAATTTTTTTATGGAGCTTCAACGAGTTATATTGAAGTGTTTTGGATAAATTATTATACTATTTGTCCAAGATATCTTTAATTTGCAGGCAGTAGTGGTTCTAGAATTTTTTTATGGAGCTTCAACGAGTTATATTGAAGTGTTTTGGATAAATTATTATACTATTTGTCCAAGATATCTTTAATTTGCAGGCAGTAGTGGTTCTAGAATTTTTTTATGGAGCTTCAACGAGTTATATTGAAGTGTTTTGGATAAATTATTATACTATTTGTCCAAGATATCTTTAATTTGCAGGCAGTAGTGGTTCTAGAATTTTTTTATGGAGCTTCAACGAGTTATATTGAAGTGTTTTGGATAAATTATTATACTATTTGTCCAAGATATCTTTAATTTGCAGGCAGTAGTGGTTCTAGAATTTTTTTATGGAGCTTCAACGAGTTATATTGAAGTGTTTTGGATAAATTATTATACTATTTGTCCAAGATATCTTTAATTTGCAGGCAGTAGTGGTTCTAGAATTTTTTTATGGAGCTTCAACGAGTTATATTGAAGTGTTTTGGATAAATTATTATACTATTTGTCCAAGATATCTTTAATTTGCAGGCAGTAGTGGTTCTAGAATTTTTTTATGGAGCTTCAACGAGTTATATTGAAGTGTTTTGGATAAATTATTATACTATTTGTCCAAGATATCTTTAATTTGCAGGCAGTAGTGGTTCTAGAATTTTTTTATGGAGCTTCAACGAGTTATATTGAAGTGTTTTGGATAAATTATTATACTATTTGTCCAAGATATCTTTAATTTGCAGGCAGTAGTGGTTCTAGAATTTTTTTATGGAGCTTCAACGAGTTATATTGAAGTGTTTTGGATAAATTATTATACTATTTGTCCAAGATATCTTTAATTTGCAGGCAGTAGTGGTTCTAGAATTTTTTTATGGAGCTTCAACGAGTTATATTGAAGTGTTTTGGATAAATTATTATACTATTTGTCCAAGATATCTTTAATTTGCAGGCAGTAGTGGTTCTAGAATTTTTTTATGGAGCTTCAACTAGTTATATTGAAGTGTTTTGGATAAATTATTATACTATTTGTCCAAGATATCTTTAATTTGCAGGCAGTAGTGGTTCTAGAATTTTTTTATGGAGCTTCAACGAGTTATATTGAAGTGTTTTGGATAAATTATTATACTATTTGTCCAAGATATCTTTAATTTGCAGGCAGTAGTGGTTCTAGAATTTTTTTATGGAGCTTCAACGAGTTATATTGAAGTGTTTTGGATAAATTATTATACTATTTGTCCAAGATATCTTTAATTTGCAGGCAGTAGTGGTTCTAGAATTTTTTTATGGAGCTTCAACGAGTTATATTGAAGTGTTTTGGATAAATTATTATACTATTTGTCCAAGATATCTTTAATTTGCAGGCAGTAGTGGTTCTAGAATTTTTTTATGGAGCTTCAACGAGTTATATTGAAGTGTTTTGGATAAATTATTATACTATTTGTCCAAGATATCTTTAATTTGCAGGCAGTAGTGGTTCTAGAATTTTTTTATGGAGCTTCAACGAGTTATATTGAAGTGTTTTGGATAAATTATTATACTATTTGTCCAAGATATCTTTAATTTGCAGGCAGTAGTGGTTCTAGAATTTTTTTATGGAGCTTCAACGAGTTATATTGAAGTGTTTTGGATAAATTATTATACTATTTGTCCAAGATATCTTTAATTTGCAGGCAGTAGTGGTTCTAGAATTTTTTTATGGAGCTTCAACGAGTTATATTGAAGTGTTTTGGATAAATTATTATACTATTTGTCCAAGATATCTTTAATTTGCAGGCAGTAGTGGTTCTAGAATTTTTTTATGGAGCTTCAACGAGTTATATTGAAGTGTTTTGGATAAATTATTATACTATTTGTCCAAGATATCTTTAATTTGCAGGCAGTAGTGGTTCTAGAATTTTTTTATGGAGCTTCAACGAGTTATATTGAAGTGTTTTGGATAAATTATTATACTATTTGTCCAAGATATCTTTAATTTGCAGGCAGTAGTGGTTCTAGAATTTTTTTATGGAGCTTCAACGAGTTATATTGAAGTGTTTTGGATAAATTATTATACTATTTGTCCAAGATATCTTTAATTTGCAGGCAGTAGTGGTTCTAGAATTTTTTTATGGAGCTTCAACGAGTTATATTGAAGTGTTTTGGATAAATTATTATACTATTTGTCCAAGATATCTTTAATTTGCAGGCAGTAGTGGTTCTAGAATTTTTTTATGGAGCTTCAACGAGTTATATTGAAGTGTTTTGGATAAATTATTATACTATTTGTCCAAGATATCTTTAATTTGCAGGCAGTAGTGGTTCTAGAATTTTTTTATGGAGCTTCAACGAGTTATATTGAAGTGTTTTGGATAAATTATTATACTATTTGTCCAAGATATCTTTAATTTGCAGGCAGTAGTGGTTCTAGAATTTTTTTATGGAGCTTCAACGAGTTATATTGAAGTGTTTTGGATAAATTATTATACTATTTGTCCAAGATATCTTTAATTTGCAGGCAGTAGTGGTTCTAGAATTTTTTTATGGAGCTTCAACGAGTTATATTGAAGTGTTTTGGATAAATTATTATACTATTTGTCCAAGATATCTTTAATTTGCAGGCAGTAGTGGTTCTAGAATTTTTTTATGGAGCTTCAACGAGTTATATTGAAGTGTTTTGGATAAATTATTATACTATTTGTCCAAGATATCTTTAATTTGCAGGCAGTAGTGGTTCTAGAATTTTTTTATGGAGCTTCAACGAGTTATATTGAAGTGTTTGGATAAATTATTATACTATTTGTCCAAGATATCTTTAATTTGCAGGCAGTAGTGGTTCTAGAATTTTTTTATGGAGCTTCAACGAGTTATATTGAAGTGTTTTGGATAAATTATTATACTATTTGTCCAAGATATCTTTAATTTGCAGGCAGTAGTGGTTCTAGAATTTTTTTATGGAGCTTCAACGAGTTATATTGAAGTGTTTTGGATAAATTATTATACTATTTGTCCAAGATATCTTTAATTTGCAGGCAGTAGTGGTTCTAGAATTTTTTTATGGAGCTTCAACGAGTTATATTGAAGTGTTTTGGATAAATTATTATACTATTTGTCCAAGATATCTTTAATTTGCAGGCAGTAGTGGTTCTAGAATTTTTTTATGGAGCTTCAACGAGTTATATTGAAGTGTTTTGGATAAATTATTATACTATTTGTCCAAGATATCTTTAATTTGCAGGCAGTAGTGGTTCTAGAATTTTTTTATGGAGCTTCAACGAGTTATATTGAAGTGTTTTGGATAAATTATTATACTATTTGTCCAAGATATCTTTAATTTGCAGGCAGTAGTGGTTCTAGAATTTTTTTATGGAGCTTCAACGAGTTATATTGAAGTGTTTTGGATAAATTATTATACTATTTGTCCAAGATATCTTTAATTTGCAGGCAGTAGTGGTTCTAGAATTTTTTTATGGAGCTTCAACGAGTTATATTGAAGTGTTTTGGATAAATTATTATACTATTTGTCCAAGATATCTTTAATTTGCAGGCAGTAGTGGTTCTAGAATTTTTTTATGGAGCTTCAACGAGTTATATTGAAGTGTTTTGGATAAATTATTATACTATTTGTCCAAGATATCTTTAATTTGCAGGCAGTAGTGGTTCTAGAATTTTTTTATGGAGCTTCAACGAGTTATATTGAAGTGTTTTGGATAAATTATTATACTATTTGTCCAAGATATCTTTAATTTGCAGGCAGTAGTGGTTCTAGAATTTTTTTATGGAGCTTCAACGAGTTATATTGAAGTGTTTTGGATAAATTATTATACTATTTGTCCAAGATATCTTTAATTTGCAGGCAGTAGTGGTTCTAGAATTTTTTTATGGAGCTTCAACGAGTTATATTGAAGTGTTTTGGATAAATTATTATACTATTTGTCCAAGATATCTTTAATTTGCAGGCAGTAGTGGTTCTAGAATTTTTTTATGGAGCTTCAACGAGTTATATTGAAGTGTTTTGGATAAATTATTATACTATTTGTCCAAGATATCTTTAATTTGCAGGCAGTAGTGGTTCTAGAATTTTTTTATGGAGCTTCAACGAGTTATATTGAAGTGTTTTGGATAAATTATTATACTATTTGTCCAAGATATCTTTAATTTGCAGGCAGTAGTGGTTCTAGAATTTTTTTATGGAGCTTCAACGAGTTATATTGAAGTGTTTTGGATAAATTATTATACTATTTGTCCAAGATATCTTTAATTTGCAGGCAGTAGTGGTTCTAGAATTTTTTTATGGAGCTTCAACGAGTTATATTGAAGTGTTTTGGATAAATTATTATACTATTTGTCCAAGATATCTTTAATTTGCAGGCAGTAGTGGTTCTAGAATTTTTTTATGGAGCTTCAACGAGTTATATTGAAGTGTTTTGGATAAATTATTATACTATTTGTCCAAGATATCTTTAATTTGCAGGCAGTAGTGGTTCTAGAATTTTTTTATGGAGCTTCAACGAGTTATATTGAAGTGTTTTGGATAAATTATTATACTATTTGTCCAAGATATCTTTAATTTGCAGGCAGTAGTGGTTCTAGAATTTTTTTATGGAGCTTCAACGAGTTATATTGAAGTGTTTTGGATAAATTATTATACTATTTGTCCAAGATATCTTTAATTTGCAGGCAGTAGTGGTTCTAGAATTTTTTTATGGAGCTTCAACGAGTTATATTGAAGTGTTTTGGATAAATTATTATACTATTTGTCCAAGATATCTTTAGTTTGCAGGCAGTAGTGGTTCTAGAATTTTTTTATGGAGCTTCAACGAGTTATATTGAAGTGTTTTGGATAAATTATTATACTATTTGTCCAAGATATCTTTAATTTGCAGGCAGTAGTGGTTCTAGAATTTTTTTATGGAGCTTCAACGAGTTATATTGAAGTGTTTTGGATAAATTATTATACTATTTGTCCAAGATATCTTTAATTTGCAGGCAGTAGTGGTTCTAGAATTTTTTTATGGAGCTTCAACGAGTTATATTGAAGTGTTTTGGATAAATTATTATACTATTTGTCCAAGATATCTTTAATTTGCAGGCAGTAGTGGTTCTAGAATTTTTTTATGGAGCTTCAACGAGTTATATTGAAGTGTTTTGGATAAATTATTATACTATTTGTCCAAGATATCTTTAATTTGCAGGCAGTAGTGGTTCTAGAATTTTTTTATGGAGCTTCAACGAGTTATATTGAAGTGTTTTGGATAAATTATTATACTATTTGTCCAAGATATCTTTAATTTGCAGGCAGTAGTGGTTCTAGAATTTTTTTATGGAGCTTCAACGAGTTATATTGAAGTGTTTTGGATAAATTATTATACTATTTGTCCAAGATATCTTTAATTTGCAGGCAGTAGTGGTTCTAGAATTTTTTTATGGAGCTTCAACGAGTTATATTGAAGTGTTTTGGATAAATTATTATACTATTTGTCCAAGATATCTTTAGTTTGCAGGCAGTAGTGGTTCTAGAATTTTTTTATGGAGCTTCAACGAGTTATATTGAAGTGTTTTGGATAAATTATTATACTATTTGTCCAAGATATCTTTAATTTGCAGGCAGTAGTGGTTCTAGAATTTTTTTATGGAGCTTCAACGAGTTATATTGAAGTGTTTTGGATAAATTATTATACTATTTGTCCAAGATATCTTTAATTTGCAGGGAGTAGTGGTTCTAGAATTTTTTTATGGAGCTTCAACGAGTTATATTGAAGTGTTTTGGATAAATTATTATACTATTTGTCCAAGATATCTTTAATTTGCAGGCAGTAGTGGTTCTAGAATTTTTTTATGGAGCTTCAACGAGTTATATTGAAGTGTTTTGGATAAATTATTATACTATTTGTCCAAGATATCTTTAATTTGCAGGCAGTAGTGGTTCTAGAATTTTTTTATGGAGCTTCAACGAGTTATATTGAAGTGTTTTGGATAAATTATTATACTATTTGTCCAAGATATCTTTAATTTGCAGGCAGTAGTGGTTCTAGAATTTTTTTATGGAGCTTCAACGAGTTATATTGAAGTGTTTTGGATAAATTATTATACTATTTGTCCAAGATATCTTTAATTTGCAGGCAGTAGTGGTTCTAGAATTTTTTTATGGAGCTTCAACGAGTTATATTGAAGTGTTTTGGATAAATTATTATACTATTTGTCCAAGATATCTTTAATTTGCAGGCAGTAGTGGTTCTAGAATTTTTTTATGGAGCTTCAACGAGTTATATTGAAGTGTTTTGGATAAATTATTATACTATTTGTCCAAGATATCTTTAATTTGCAGGCAGTAGTGGTTCTAGAATTTTTTTATGGAGCTTCAACGAGTTATATTGAAGTGTTTTGGATAAATTATTATACTATTTGTCCAAGATATCTTTAATTTGCAGGCAGTAGTGGTTCTAGAATTTTTTTATGGAGCTTCAACGAGTTATATTGAAGTGTTTTGGATAAATTATTATACTATTTGTCCAAGATATCTTTAATTTGCAGGCAGTAGTGGTTCTAGAATTTTTTTATGGAGCTTCAACGAGTTATATTGAAGTGTTTTGGATAAATTATTATACTATTTGTCCAAGATATCTTTAATTTGCAGGCAGTAGTGGTTCTAGAATTTTTTTATGGAGCTTCAACGAGTTATATTGAAGTGTTTTGGATAAATTATTATACTATTTGTCCAAGATATCTTTAATTTGCAGGCAGTAGTGGTTCTAGAATTTTTTTATGGAGCTTCAACGAGTTATATTGAAGTGTTTTGGATAAATTATTATACTATTTGTCCAAGATATCTTTAATTTGCAGGCAGTAGTGGTTCTAGAATTTTTTTATGGAGCTTCAACGAGTTATATTGAAGTGTTTTGGATAAATTATTATACTATTTGTCCAAGATATCTTTAATTTGCAGGCAGTAGTGGTTCTAGAATTTTTTTATGGAGCTTCAACGAGTTATATTGAAGTGTTTTGGATAAATTATTATACTATTTGTCCAAGATATCTTTAATTTGCAGGCAGTAGTGGTTCTAGAATTTTTTTATGGAGCTTCAACGAGTTATATTGAAGTGTTTTGGATAAATTATTATACTATTTGTCCAAGATATCTTTAATTTGCAGGCAGTAGTGGTTCTAGAATTTTTTTATGGAGCTTCAACGAGTTATATTGAAGTGTTTTGGATAAATTATTATACTATTTGTCCAAGATATCTTTAATTTGCAGGCAGTAGTGGTTCTAGAATTTTTTTATGGAGCTTCAACGAGTTATATTGAAGTGTTTTGGATAAATTATTATACTATTTGTCCAAGATATCTTTAATTTGCAGGCAGTAGTGGTTCTAGAATTTTTTTATGGAGCTTCAACGAGTTATATTGAAGTGTTTTGGATAAATTATTATACTATTTGTCCAAGATATCTTTAATTTGCAGGCAGTAGTGGTTCTAGAATTTTTTTATGGAGCTTCAACGAGTTATATTGAAGTGTTTTGGATAAATTATTATACTATTTGTCCAAGATATCTTTAATTTGCAGGCAGTAGTGGTTCTAGAATTTTTTTATGGAGCTTCAACGAGTTATATTGAAGTGTTTTGGATAAATTATTATACTATTTGTCCAAGATATCTTTAATTTGCAGGCAGTAGTGGTTCTAGAATTTTTTTATGGAGCTTCAACGAGTTATATTGAAGTGTTTTGGATAAATTATTATACTATTTGTCCAAGATATCTTTAATTTGCAGGCAGTAGTGGTTCTAGAATTTTTTTATGGAGCTTCAACGAGTTATATTGAAGTGTTTTGGATAAATTATTATACTATTTGTCCAAGATATCTTTAATTTGCAGGCAGTAGTGGTTCTAGAATTTTTTTATGGAGCTTCAACGAGTTATATTGAAGTGTTTTGGATAAATTATTATACTATTTGTCCAAGATATCTTTAATTTGCAGGCAGTAGTGGTTCTAGAATTTTTTTATGGAGCTTCAACGAGTTATATTGAAGTGTTTTGGATAAATTATTATACTATTTGTCCAAGATATCTTTAATTTGCAGGCAGTAGTGGTTCTAGAATTTTTTTATGGAGCTTCAACGAGTTATATTGAAGTGTTTTGGATAAATTATTATACTATTTGTCCAAGATATCTTTAATTTGCAGGCAGTAGTGGTTCTAGAATTTTTTTATGGAGCTTCAACGAGTTATATTGAAGTGTTTTGGATAAATTATTATACTATTTGTCCAAGATATCTTTAATTTGCAGGCAGTAGTGGTTCTAGAATTTTTTTATGGAGCTTCAACGAGTTATATTGAAGTGTTTTGGATAAATTATTATACTATTTGTCCAAGATATCTTTAATTTGCAGGCAGTAGTGGTTCTAGAATTTTTTTATGGAGCTTCAACGAGTTATATTGAAGTGTTTTGGATAAATTATTATACTATTTGTCCAAGATATCTTTAATTTGCAGGCAGTAGTGGTTCTAGAATTTTTTTATGGAGCTTCAACGAGTTATATTGAAGTGTTTTGGATAAATTATTATACTATTTGTCCAAGATATCTTTAATTTGCAGGCAGTAGTGGTTCTAGAATTTTTTTATGGAGCTTCAACGAGTTATATTGAAGTGTTTTGGATAAATTATTATACTATTTGTCCAAGATATCTTTAATTTGCAGGCAGTAGTGGTTCTAGAATTTTTTTATGGAGCTTCAACGAGTTATATTGAAGTGTTTTGGATAAATTATTATACTATTTGTCCAAGATATCTTTAATTTGCAGGCAGTAGTGGTTCTAGAATTTTTTTATGGAGCTTCAACTAGTTATATTGAAGTGTTTTGGATAAATTATTATACTATTTGTCCAAGATATCTTTAATTTGCAGGCAGTAGTGGTTCTAGAATTTTTTTATGGAGCTTCAACGAGTTATATTGAAGTGTTTTGGATAAATTATTATACTATTTGTCCAAGATATCTTTAATTTGCAGGCAGTAGTGGTTCTAGAATTTTTTTATGGAGCTTCAACTAGTTATATTGAAGTGTTTTGGATAAATTATTATACTATTTGTCCAAGATATCTTTAATTTGCAGGCAGTAGTGGTTCTAGAATTTTTTTATGGAGCTTCAACGAGTTATATTGAAGTGTTTTGGATAAATTATTATACTATTTGTCCAAGATATCTTTAATTTGCAGGCAGTAGTGGTTCTAGAATTTTTTTATGGAGCTTCAACGAGTTATATTGAAGTGTTTTGGATAAATTATTATACTATTTGTCCAAGATATCTTTAGTTTGCAGGCAGTAGTGGTTCTAGAATTTTTTTATGGAGCTTCAACGAGTTATATTGAAGTGTTTTGGATAAATTATTATACTATTTGTCCAAGATATCTTTAATTTGCAGGCAGTAGTGGTTCTAGAATTTTTTTATGGAGCTTCAACGAGTTATATTGAAGTGTTTTGGATAAATTATTATACTATTTGTCCAAGATATCTTTAATTTGCAGGCAGTAGTGGTTCTAGAATTTTTTTATGGAGCTTCAACGAGTTATATTGAAGTGTTTTGGATAAATTATTATACTATTTGTCCAAGATATCTTTATTTTGCAGGCAGTAGTGGTTCTAGAATTTTTTTATGGAGCTTCAACGAGTTATATTGAAGTGTTTTGGATAAATTATTATACTATTTGTCCAAGATATCTTTAATTTGCAGGCAGTAGTGGTTCTAGAATTTTTTTATGGAGCTTCAACGAGTTATATTGAAGTGTTTTGGATAAATTATTATACTATTTGTCCAAGATATCTTTAATTTGCAGGCAGTAGTGGTTCTAGAATTTTTTTATGGAGCTTCAACGAGTTATATTGAAGTGTTTTGGATAAATTATTATACTATTTGTCCAAGATATCTTTAATTTGCAGGCAGTAGTGGTTCTAGAATTTTTTTATGGAGCTTCAACGAGTTATATTGAAGTGTTTTGGATAAATTATTATACTATTTGTCCAAGATATCTTTAGTTTGCAGGCAGTAGTGGTTCTAGAATTTTTTTATGGAGCTTCAACGAGTTATATTGAAGTGTTTTGGATAAATTATTATACTATTTGTCCAAGATATCTTTAATTTGCAGGCAGTAGTGGTTCTAGAATTTTTTTATGGAGCTTCAACGAGTTATATTGAAGTGTTTTGGATAAATTATTATACTATTTGTCCAAGATATCTTTAATTTGCAGGCAGTAGTGGTTCTAGAATTTTTTTATGGAGCTTCAACGAGTTATATTGAAGTGTTTTGGATAAATTATTATACTATTTGTCCAAGATATCTTTAATTTGCAGGCAGTAGTGGTTCTAGAATTTTTTTATGGAGCTTCAACGAGTTATATTGAAGTGTTTTGGATAAATTATTATACTATTTGTCCAAGATATCTTTAATTTGCAGGCAGTAGTGGTTCTAGAATTTTTTTATGGAGCTTCAACGAGTTATATTGAAGTGTTTTGGATAAATTATTATACTATTTGTCCAAGATATCTTTAATTTGCAGGCAGTAGTGGTTCTAGAATTTTTTTATGGAGCTTCAACGAGTTATATTGAAGTGTTTTGGATAAATTATTATACTATTTGTCCAAGATATCTTTAATTTGCAGGCAGTAGTGGTTCTAGAATTTTTTTATGGAGCTTCAACGAGTTATATTGAAGTGTTTTGGATAAATTATTATACTATTTGTCCAAGATATCTTTAATTTGCAGGCAGTAGTGGTTCTAGAATTTTTTTATGGAGCTTCAACGAGTTATATTGAAGTGTTTTGGATAAATTATTATACTATTTGTCCAAGATATCTTTAATTTGCAGGCAGTAGTGGTTCTAGAATTTTTTTATGGAGCTTCAACGAGTTATATTGAAGTGTTTTGGATAAATTATTATACTATTTGTCCAAGATATCTTTAATTTGCAGGCAGTAGTGGTTCTAGAATTTTTTTATGGAGCTTCAACGAGTTATATTGAAGTGTTTTGGATAAATTATTATACTATTTGTCCAAGATATCTTTAATTTGCAGGCAGTAGTGGTTCTAGAATTTTTTTATGGAGCTTCAATGAGTTATATTGAAGTGTTTTGGATAAATTATTATACTATTTGTCCAAGATATCTTTAATTTGCAGGCAGTAGTGGTTCTAGAATTTTTTTATGGAGCTTCAACGAGTTATATTGAAGTGTTTTGGATAAATTATTATACTATTTGTCCAAGATATCTTTAATTTGCAGGCAGTAGTGGTTCTAGAATTTTTTTATGGAGCTTCAACGAGTTATATTGAAGTGTTTTGGATAAATTATTATACTATTTGTCCAAGATATCTTTAATTTGCAGGCAGTAGTGGTTCTAGAATTTTTTTATGGAGCTTCAACGAGTTATATTGAAGTGTTTTGGATAAATTATTATACTATTTGTCCAAGATATCTTTAATTTGCAGGCAGTAGTGGTTCTAGAATTTTTTTATGGAGCTTCAACGAGTTATATTGAAGTGTTTTGGATAAATTATTATACTATTTGTCCAAGATATCTTTAATTTGCAGGCAGTAGTGGTTCTAGAATTTTTTTATGGAGCTTCAACGAGTTATATTGAAGTGTTTTGGATAAATTATTATACTATTTGTCCAAGATATCTTTAATTTGCAGGCAGTAGTGGTTCTAGAATTTTTTTATGGAGCTTCAACGAGTTATATTGAAGTGTTTTGGATAAATTATTATACTATTTGTCCAAGATATCTTTAATTTGCAGGCAGTAGTGGTTCTAGAATTTTTTTATGGAGCTTCAACGAGTTATATTGAAGTGTTTTGGATAAATTATTATACTATTTGTCCAAGATATCTTTAATTTGCAGGCAGTAGTGGTTCTAGAATTTTTTTATGGAGCTTCAACGAGTTATATTGAAGTGTTTTGGATAAATTATTATACTATTTGTCCAAGATATCTTTAATTTGCAGGCAGTAGTGGTTCTAGAATTTTTTTATGGAGCTTCAACGAGTTATATTGAAGTGTTTTGGATAAATTATTATACTATTTGTCCAAGATATCTTTAATTTGCAGGCAGTAGTGGTTCTAGAATTTTTTTATGGAGCTTCAACGAGTTATATTGAAGTGTTTTGGATAAATTATTATACTATTTGTCCAAGATATCTTTAATTTGCAGGCAGTAGTGGTTCTAGAATTTTTTTATGGAGCTTCAACGAGTTATATTGAAGTGTTTTGGATAAATTATTATACTATTTGTCCAAGATATCTTTAATTTGCAGGCAGTAGTGGTTCTAGAATTTTTTTATGGAGCTTCAACGAGTTATATTGAAGTGTTTTGGATAAATTATTATACTATTTGTCCAAGATATCTTTAATTTGCAGGCAGTAGTGGTTCTAGAATTTTTTTATGGAGCTTCAACGAGTTATATTGAAGTGTTTTGGATAAATTATTATACTATTTGTCCAAGATATCTTTAATTTGCAGGCAGTAGTGGTTCTAGAATTTTTTTATGGAGCTTCAACGAGTTATATTGAAGTGTTTTGGATAAATTATTATACTATTTGTCCAAGATATCTTTAATTTGCAGGCAGTAGTGGTTCTAGAATTTTTTTATGGAGCTTCAACGAGTTATATTGAAGTGTTTTGGATAAATTATTATACTATTTGTCCAAGATATCTTTAATTTGCAGGCAGTAGTGGTTCTAGAATTTTTTTATGGAGCTTCAACGAGTTATATTGAAGTGTTTTGGATAAATTATTATACTATTTGTCCAAGATATCTTTAATTTGCAGGCAGTAGTGGTTCTAGAATTTTTTTATGGAGCTTCAACGAGTTATATTGAAGTGTTTTGGATAAATTATTATACTATTTGTCCAAGATATCTTTAATTTGCAGGCAGTAGTGGTTCTAGAATTTTTTTATGGAGCTTCAACGAGTTATATTGAAGTGTTTTGGATAAATTATTATACTATTTGTCCAAGATATCTTTAATTTGCAGGCAGTAGTGGTTCTAGAATTTTTTTATGGAGCTTCAACGAGTTATATTGAAGTGTTTTGGATAAATTATTATACTATTTGTCCAAGATATCTTTAATTTGCAGGCAGTAGTGGTTCTAGAATTTTTTTATGGAGCTTCAACGAGTTATATTGAAGTGTTTTGGATAAATTATTATACTATTTGTCCAAGATATCTTTAATTTGCAGGCAGTAGTGGTTCTAGAATTTTTTTATGGAGCTTCAACGAGTTATATTGAAGTGTTTTGGATAAATTATTATACTATTTGTCCAAGATATCTTTAATTTGCAGGCAGTAGTGGTTCTAGAATTTTTTTATGGAGCTTCAACGAGTTATATTGAAGTGTTTTGGATAAATTATTATACTATTTGTCCAAGATATCTTTAATTTGCAGGCAGTAGTGGTTCTAGAATTTTTTTATGGAGCTTCAACGAGTTATATTGAAGTGTTTTGGATAAATTATTATACTATTTGTCCAAGATATCTTTAATTTGCAGGCAGTAGTGGTTCTAGAATTTTTTTATGGAGCTTCAACGAGTTATAGTGAAGTGTTTTGGATAAATTATTATACTATTTGTCCAAGATATCTTTAATTTGCAGGCAGTAGTGGTTCTAGAATTTTTTTATGGAGCTTCAACGAGTTATATTGAAGTGTTTTGGATAAATTATTATACTATTTGTCCAAGATATCTTTAATTTGCAGGCAGTAGTGGTTCTAGAATTTTTTTATGGAGCTTCAACGAGTTATATTGAAGTGTTTTGGATAAATTATTATACTATTTGTCCAAGATATCTTTAATTTGCAGGCAGTAGTGGTTCTAGAATTTTTTTATGGAGCTTCAACGAGTTATATTGAAGTGTTTTGGATAAATTATTATACTATTTGTCCAAGATATCTTTAATTTGCAGGCAGTAGTGGTTCTAGAATTTTTTTATGGAGCTTCAACGAGTTATATTGAAGTGTTTTGGATAAATTATTATACTATTTGTCCAAGATATCTTTAATTTGCAGGCAGTAGTGGTTCTAGAATTTTTTTATGGAGCTTCAATGAGTTATATTGAAGTGTTTTGGATAAATTATTATACTATTTGTCCAAGATATCTTTAATTTGCAGGCAGTAGTGGTTCTAGAATTTTTTTATGGAGCTTCAACGAGTTATATTGAAGTGTTTTGGATAAATTATTATACTATTTGTCCAAGATATCTTTAATTTGCAGGCAGTAGTGGTTCTAGAATTTTTTTATGGAGCTTCAACGAGTTATATTGAAGTGTTTTGGATAAATTATTATACTATTTGTCCAAGATATCTTTAATTTGCAGGCAGTAGTGGTTCTAGAATTTTTTTATGGAGCTTCAACGAGTTATATTGAAGTGTTTTGGATAAATTATTATACTATTTGTCCAAGATATCTTTAATTTGCAGGCAGTAGTGGTTCTAGAATTTTTTTATGGAGCTTCAACGAGTTATATTGAAGTGTTTTGGATAAATTATTATACTATTTGTCCAAGATATCTTTAATTTGCAGGCAGTAGTGGTTCTAGAATTTTTTTATGGAGCTTCAACGAGTTATATTGAAGTGTTTTGGATAAATTATTATACTATTTGTCCAAGATATCTTTAATTTGCAGGCAGTAGTGGTTCTAGAATTTTTTTATGGAGCTTCAACGAGTTATATTGAAGTGTTTTGGATAAATTATTATACTATTTGTCCAAGATATCTTTAATTTGCAGGCAGTAGTGGTTCTAGAATTTTTTTATGGAGCTTCAACGAGTTATATTGAAGTGTTTTGGATAAATTATTATACTATTTGTCCAAGATATCTTTAATTTGCAGGCAGTAGTGGTTCTAGAATTTTTTTATGGAGCTTCAACGAGTTATATTGAAGTGTTTTGGATAAATTATTATACTATTTGTCCAAGATATCTTTAATTTGCAGGCAGTAGTGGTTCTAGAATTTTTTTATGGAGCTTCAACGAGTTATATTGAAGTGTTTTGGATAAATTATTATACTATTTGTCCAAGATATCTTTAATTTGCAGGCAGTAGTGGTTCTAGAATTTTTTTATGGAGCTTCAACGAGTTATATTGAAGTGTTTTGGATAAATTATTATACTATTTGTCCAAGATATCTTTAATTTGCAGGCAGTAGTGGTTCTAGAATTTTTTTATGGAGCTTCAACGAGTTATATTGAAGTGTTTTGGATAAATTATTATGCTATTTGTCCAAGATATCTTTAGTTTGCAGGCAGTAGTGGTTCTAGAATTTTTTTATGGAGCTTCAACGAGTTATATTGAAGTGTTTTGGATAAATTATTATACTATTTGTCCAAGATATCTTTAATTTGCAGGCAGTAGTGGTTCTAGAATTTTTTTATGGAGCTTCAACGAGTTATATTGAAGTGTTTTGGATAAATTATTATACTATTTGTCCAAGATATCTTTAATTTGCAGGCAGTAGTGGTTCTAGAATTTTTTTATGGAGCTTCAACTAGTTATATTGAAGTGTTTTGGATAAATTATTATACTATTTGTCCAAGATATCTTTAATTTGCAGGCAGTAGTGGTTCTAGAATTTTTTTATGGAGCTTCAACGAGTTATATTGAAGTGTTTTGGATAAATTATTATACTATTTGTCCAAGATATCTTTAATTTGCAGGCAGTAGTGGTTCTAGAATTTTTTTATGGAGCTTCAACGAGTTATATTGAAGTGTTTTGGATAAATTATTATACTATTTGTCCAAGATATCTTTAATTTGCAGGCAGTAGTGGTTCTAGAATTTTTTTATGGAGCTTCAACGAGTTATATTGAAGTGTTTTGGATAAATTATTATACTATTTGTCCAAGATATCTTTAATTTGCAGGCAGTAGTGGTTCTAGAATTTTTTTATGGAGCTTCAACGAGTTATATTGAAGTGTTTTGGATAAATTATTATACTATTTGTCCAAGATATCTTTAATTTGCAGGCAGTAGTGGTTCTAGAATTTTTTTATGGAGCTTCAACTAGTTATATTGAAGTGTTTTGGATAAATTATTATACTATTTGTCCAAGATATCTTTAATTTGCAGGCAGTAGTGGTTCTAGAATTTTTTTATGGAGCTTCAACGAGTTATATTGAAGTGTTTTGGATAAATTATTATACTATTTGTCCAAGATATCTTTAATTTGCAGGCAGTAGTGGTTCTAGAATTTTTTTATGGAGCTTCAACGAGTTATATTGAAGTGTTTTGGATAAATTATTATACTATTTGTCCAAGATATCTTTAATTTGCAGGCAGTAGTGGTTCTAGAATTTTTTTATGGAGCTTCAACGAGTTATATTGAAGTGTTTTGGATAAATTATTATACTATTTGTCCAAGATATCTTTAATTTGCAGGCAGTAGTGGTTCTAGAATTTTTTTATGGAGCTTCAACGAGTTATATTGAAGTGTTTTGGATAAATTATTATACTATTTGTCCAAGATATCTTTAATTTGCAGGCAGTAGTGGTTCTAGAATTTTTTTATGGAGCTTCAACGAGTTATATTGAAGTGTTTTGGATAAATTATTATACTATTTGTCCAAGATATCTTTAATTTGCAGGCAGTAGTGGTTCTAGAATTTTTTTATGGAGCTTCAACGAGTTATATTGAAGTGTTTTGGATAAATTATTATACTATTTGTCCAAGATATCTTTAATTTGCAGGCAGTAGTGGTTCTAGAATTTTTTTATGGAGCTTCAACGAGTTATATTGAAGTGTTTTGGATAAATTATTATACTATTTGTCCAAGATATCTTTAATTTGCAGGCAGTAGTGGTTCTAGAATTTTTTTATGGAGCTTCAACGAGTTATATTGAAGTGTTTTGGATAAATTATTATACTATTTGTCCAAGATATCTTTAATTTGCAGGCAGTAGTGGTTCTAGAATTTTTTTATGGAGCTTCAACGAGTTATATTGAAGTGTTTTGGATAAATTATTATACTATTTGTCCAAGATATCTTTAATTTGCAGGCAGTAGTGGTTCTAGAATTTTTTTATGGAGCTTCAACGAGTTATATTGAAGTGTTTTGGATAAATTATTATACTATTTGTCCAAGATATCTTTAATTTGCAGGCAGTAGTGGTTCTAGAATTTTTTTATGGAGCTTCAACGAGTTATATTGAAGTGTTTTGGATAAATTATTATACTATTTGTCCAAGATATCTTTAATTTGCAGGCAGTAGTGGTTCTAGAATTTTTTTATGGAGCTTCAACGAGTTATATTGAAGTGTTTTGGATAAATTATTATACTATTTGTCCAAGATATCTTTAATTTGCAGGCAGTAGTGGTTCTAGAATTTTTTTATGGAGCTTCAACGAGTTATATTGAAGTGTTTTGGATAAATTATTATACTATTTGTCCAAGATATCTTTAATTTGCAGGCAGTAGTGGTTCTAGAATTTTTTTATGGAGCTTCAACGAGTTATATTGAAGTGTTTTGGATAAATTATTATACTATTTGTCCAAGATATCTTTAATTTGCAGGCAGTAGTGGTTCTAGAATTTTTTTATGGAGCTTCAACGAGTTATATTGAAGTGTTTTGGATAAATTATTATACTATTTGTCCAAGATATCTTTAATTTGCAGGCAGTAGTGGTTCTAGAATTTTTTTATGGAGCTTCAACGAGTTATATTGAAGTGTTTTGGATAAATTATTATACTATTTGTCCAAGATATCTTTAATTTGCAGGCAGTAGTGGTTCTAGAATTTTTTTATGGAGCTTCAACGAGTTATATTGAAGTGTTTTGGATAAATTATTATACTATTTGTCCAAGATATCTTTAATTTGCAGGCAGTAGTGGTTCTAGAATTTTTTTATGGAGCTTCAACGAGTTATATTGAAGTGTTTTGGATAAATTATTATACTATTTGTCCAAGATATCTTTAATTTGCAGGCAGTAGTGGTTCTAGAATTTTTTTATGGAGCTTCAACGAGTTATATTGAAGTGTTTTGGATAAATTATTATACTATTTGTCCAAGATATCTTTAATTTGCAGGCAGTAGTGGTTCTAGAATTTTTTTATGGAGCTTCAACGAGTTATATTGAAGTTTTTGATAAATTATTATACTATTTGTCCAAGATATCTTTAATTTGCAGGCAGTAGTGGTTCTAGAATTTTTTTATGGAGCTTCAACGAGTTATATTGAAGTGTTTTGGATAAATTATTATACTATTTGTCCAAGATATCTTTAATTTGCAGGCAGTAAGTGGTTCTAGAATTTTTTTATGGAGCTTCAACGAGTTATATTGAAGTGTTTTGGATAAATTATTATACTATTTGTCCAAGATATCTTTAATTTGCAGGCAGTAGTGGTTCTAGAATTTTTTTATGGAGCTTCAACGAGTTATATTGAAGTGTTTTGGATAAATTATTATACTATTTGTCCAAGATATCTTTAATTTGCAGGCAGTAGTGGTTCTAGAATTTTTTATGGAGCTTCAACGAGTTATATTGAAGTGTTTTGGATAAATTATTATACTATTTGTCCAAGATATCTTTAATTTGCAGGCAGTAGTGGTTCTAGAATTTTTTTATGGAGCTTCAACGAGTTATATTGAAGTGTTTTGGATAAATTATTATACTATTTGTCCAAGATATCTTTAATTTGCAGGCAGTAGTGGTTCTAGAATTTTTTTATGGAGCTTCAACGAGTTATATTGAAGTGTTTTGGATAAATTATTATACTATTTGTCCAAGATATCTTTAATTTGCAGGCAGTAGTGGTTCTAGAATTTTTTTATGGAGCTTCAACGAGTTATATTGAAGTGTTTTGGATAAATTATTATACTATTTGTCCAAGATATCTTTAATTTGCAGGCAGTAGTGGTTCTAGAATTTTTTTATGGAGCTTCAACGAGTTATATTGAAGTGTTTTGGATAAATTATTATACTATTTGTCCAAGATATCTTTAATTTGCAGGCAGTAGTGGTTCTAGAATTTTTTTATGGAGCTTCAACGAGTTATATTGAAGTGTTTTGGATAAATTATTATACTATTTGTCCAAGATATTTT
>OU343117.1:1352500-1390000 GCA_910594885.2 Bibio marci
GCATTTCATATGAATTGCACAAATGTAATAATTCAAAATATTACATATTTACAATATGAAATTCAAATCATAATTCTAATCATCTCATTTATAAGAATAAAATTAAATGTTCATGAAACGATGGCATTGTAAGTGAATCATATTAAATCAGTATTCAGTGTCAACGTAAATTCTTATCTTATACGACGACGGTAAACAAATTTTACTTACTTTCTTTAATGAACTATCATTATTTAAATCAATTGTGCTATTTGTAGTTAATGTCATATCAATATTATCATTTAAAATAGCATTATGATTAATAAATGAACCGCATTCTGGGGCCGTTACTATATTTTCATATTTCGTTCGATATAATTTTTTATTATCATGTAATTGAGATGTTACTGATTTTATTGTTGTTGTTGTAAATTTATTTGAAAATACAGAGGCAACGGATGATGTTGATGTCGGCGTTGTAGTTGTCAAATCAATTCTATTATCAGATGATAAATTCAGGGAATGTATTATATTTGCATTACCATTTGTATTTTCTTCCTCAATCTATGCATATTAAAAACAAATATATAATTAATATTTTGAAATAATCCTATAGCTTATTCATAACAATATTAATAGGGCAAATTTAACTTTATTTAAATTTTATAATTGCCAAAAATATATTTAAATTAATAATAATATTTTACCATTATTGAATCATTTTCTCGATGATCTTTCATATCAATATCATCGGTTTCAAATTGTTGCTGCATACTATTAGCAATATTATTATTATTAGTAATATTATTGTTACTATTATTATTATTATTATTATTACTATTATTATTATTATTATTATTATTGGTAATATTATTATCGGTACAATTTTTAATATTATTAAGGTGAATATTAACATTGGATGTAGTAGCGGTGGTAGTACGTATGGCATTAATATCTTTATTATTTTTGCTAAAATCTAATGGATTTGAATCCTGACTATTAAAATCCATTGAATTATTATCATCATTATCATTATTATTGTTGTTGTGTCTGTTGATGTTGTTGTTGTTATTACTAAAATTATACACATAATTATTTAATTGATTGATTAATTAATTTTAAAATCTTTCACGTTACCTGTTAAATGTGCTTCCATAATAATTATCCATTTTTAATTCATTTAATTGATGTATTGGTTGTTGTTGTTGATTTTGTGGTTGTGGTAGTTGTTGTTGTTGTTGTTGTTGTTGTTGTTGTTGTTGTTGATGATGTGAATGCAGTTGGTCAATTAATATTTTTGGACATATTTCTGTATCGATTTCAGCAATACATTGATCTAAATGTCGTAATAATCGTGCTTTACAACCGGCATCAGTAATTATTGGTACACTCGGTAATGGAGGTGGTTCGGGTGTTGATAAATATCTTGCTACCTCTCTAGCACAATCTGAATAACCTGATCTATATTTATCGGTAGCTAAATTATAACAAAAAAATGTCTTGTCAGAACAATGGAAATTTCGTACAATACTTTATAGTACCTATATATTTTACCTGGATTATCAATGTGTCTATGTTTTTGAAAATGTCTAACTGTTAATTCAAGTATATCAGCTTTTTCTAATTTCGCATGTTTTGGTTGTCCATCAGATGATGATTTATTTTGATTTTGATTTTTTGCTGATTCTAAAATTAAAGCTTTTAATATCGCTAAACTTTGATTGATACGGGCACGTCTACGTTTCTCCATTAATGGTTTATTTGTTCGTTTTAAATTATCTTGATTATTTGATGTAATTATTAAATTTTGCTGTTGTTGTTGTTGTTGTTGTTGTTGTTGTTGTAATTGTATTGTCGTTGTACTTTTTGGTGATGATGAACCTATAAATTAAAAGAAAACAAAGAGAAAAAAAATTGTAGGTTAAATTACTTCAAGTGAATCATAAATGACATCAATCAGACATTCATTACAGACAAGCTTTGCATTAGAATATATACTATATAATAATTCACCGTATAGTTAAAACATTTGAAAGTGAAAAGTATACACTTAAGTATTTATAAACACCATATAAATCGATTACAATAAAATTGCAACATCTCTATAATTGTTACATCACTGATCACTGTATACCGAAAGTGTATTGCGTCAAGATCATCATTTAAAAGTGATACACAATTGTTTAGTTTATTCAGAAAAGAATCAATATATTGAATTGAACATCATCCGTAAATAAATGACATTTTGCATTTTATAAATTGTTTGGTAAATCATAATAACCAAACTAAAATGGAGTGGAGGTACACCACAATTAGTAATTATAAAGTAAGAATTAATACCATTTAAATAAGTGAACAATATCACGTAAAAATTGAAATTGATTAATTAATTTGCGATGGACAAATGTTATAAAAAATTATCATTTTTAAGAAACGTAAATAAAATTTCATTGTAGCCCATTGATTTTAATGGAAATAATTGCATCAAAAACTACATTTTCGATAACATTAGAAAATCAAAATAAGCAACTATTATTGGGTATAAATAATTTCCATTTCATCATATTTATTAATTCCAATAAACAATAACTTAAAATTTATCCTGCATATATACAGACAAGATGATGATCTGAACGGTCGCCTTTCACTCTTAAATATTTTGCATGCATTTGGTCAATCGGTCTAGAGTGTGCACACATATTTTTGGTATCTAAATAAAATTTGATAACCATTGATAAAAATGGCAAATGAAATCTGTTCAATTTGGCTTTATATATTGAAATCAAATGCGTCCACTTATTATTCAACCGATTAATATATAATAAAAATATATGATGACCATCAAAGTACCATATATATTTATATACAGACATAGTTCAAACCGTATAATATAACATATATAATTAATTATTGGAAAATGAATTTATACAATTTCAATTCTATAATAAATATTAGGATTAGGTAGGTCATATGTATATCGTATTAGATCGATGTATAATGTGTTAAACATTTATTACCTGTTGCAATTTTATTAATATTATTTTTTGTAAAATCTTTTTCTTTTTTAGCCGTCATTGTTTCCAAAACATATTAATTTTATTAATCACATTAAAATCGTTAAACATTTTCTATGGTCTAATAAAATTTCATAATTTATAATAAACAAAGTTTTCACCGTATAAAAAAAAAAAAAAAGGTCCGCATATATTAAATAAATTGTAATGGTGTTAAATTTATCTCAATTATATATATATATTTAATAAATAACAAAAAACATATGTGTAAAATTTTTTTGCACTGTAACAATTATGTATTTTATTAATTTACTAACCGCACCAACCACACACACAAAATTAATTTGGTATTTATATATTTTAAATAAAATAAATAGACAAAAGAATTATTTATAAATAATTAAATAATTAAACAAATAAATAAATATTATTAGTTATGTTCCGTAAAAGAGATAAAAATTTGTTACGAAAAAAAAAAAAAATCAAATATCCTTTTTTTATTTTTTTTTTTTCATAAACATCCGATCCACACCAAGTCGTCCTTTCGACTGATATTAAAATGTATTTTTTTTTTTCCTTTACCAATAATATAAAATGTTTCTCTATCTATAAATATATGTGGCTATATGGAAATACATAGTAAAGTATATATAATATACATACAATCATTTTATATATACAACGTAGGTTGTGCACGATGATATCTATACGAATCAAATACTAACATTATAATATATATATATATAATCTTTAACAGTTCTGTATATATAGAGATATAGAAATATGTATAATATGTGGATGGAAAAATAAACATTGTACAACGTACCGTGACAACAGGAGAGCACTCAGAGAATTAATACTTTTTCACGCTTTGAACCATAACTATATCTACATATATATAATTATATATAAATTCGTATATAACACAATACCCTGAAGGTAAATTTATACATATATTTATTTATATAACATATAAAGTCGTACTTTACTCTGGTATAAATGTGTGTTGGTTATGTTATACGATACATTATCGTATATATACATTTATATATAACACTATAAAATAAAAAAAAAGCACCAAAGCTTTAAGCCATAATTTCATTGAAAATTGAGATAGTATAGTATGAGGATAAAATTTAAATGGGTATATATTTTTGGGTGGTTTTGTGTTTTGTATGTTTTTTTTTTTTCGTCTTTGAACAGAGCAGTTATCAAAAGCATCAGCGCACCATCATCATCACATATATATAGATATGGTAAAACCGTATGTAGGTACATAAGTTAATATATATATATTTTATGGTATATACATATTATGTTTTGTGATGATGTCGACGCGTGACGAGCTATATACATACAACAAATAATATATATATATATATAAATATAAGATACCACACTAAACTGAGCAGTCATTTTGGTTTGTATACAATATATTATAAAACATTTCATATAAATAATATTATCTATATATATATACGTAGAGCAGCAGTAGCACGTAACATGAACATAACATAATATACATGAGACTTTATAGAACTATATATAACACACCATATATTCATTGTACACTTTATTATATATGTTCTATATATATACAATTATCATACTATAAATACGGAATAGAATAGAATATATATATAACTATAGACTGATATATATATATACTAAAATATATAAGTATTTGTATAGAATTAGATAAATATATGGAGAAATAAATAGAGATTGTAACAGGTACGAAGTGTTTATGTATGAATTTTAAAGAGATTTTCAAATTTTAAATATATAAATTGTAAGAATACCGTCCGTGGTGGTTCAAGAATTTTTTGAATTACTTCATAAATTCAAATATTTAAAAATCATATGAAATGAAAATAAATGGGCCAATTTTATATGTGAATGTTAATCGAAAACATTATAAAACCCATAACATTTTCGATAATATAGGAACTATATACACAACACTTATAATACCATTGTGTGGAGTTGCATACATATCCAATGGTGTCATTTAATTCGAATGTTTCAACTTTAATTCTCTGTTTATTGACCCACCACTATTCATATATTAATAATTATATAAAAATTAATTTGAATTGAACATTTGTTCTCGTTTATTAAATGTTAAAATGAATTTTATTGAGCTTATATGTCATCAAATATTCATTTTATATATTGTATACACACAATGAAGTTCTTAACTTACTCGACCAAACGACCATATACTCTATATATATACAATACACAACAATTGCACTCTATATATAATTAAATCTGATCTTTTTTTGTTAATTCCATTAATTTTGTATAATATAAGTGCTATGAATATATTCAATAAAATAACGACACACACAATAGCCAATTGTCTAAGTCTAAGTCAGGCAATACTATTTTTTTTTTTCCAGTAAACGCAGCTAAATCAATACCAACCATACATTTGATAATGAATAATTTAATTTAAAATTTTTTGTACTCTCTAAATTGTATTTAATTATTTTTTTATGTATTGCTATATCCTAACGACCATTATTTATTGTTTATCTATATAGGAATAATTCAAGTCTAAATATATATAAAACATAAGTTTGTTGAAGAAATTGATCGTGATTTTCTATTAACTTTCGTACATGTTCCTATAAATATATGCGATATTACTTTTAGTGTTACCAATTGTAATATATTTTTGGTTTTTTCTAATTAATAGTTTGTGATACGAACACAACATTGTCATTTGTCATACACCAACGCATAAATACATATATGGAAGAGGAAAATATAATATATATATTATAACCAAAAAATTAATCGTAACAAAGAAGACCTATACTTTTTTTTTAAGTTAGAAGTACCACCATATTTCTATATAAATTGTAGTCACATAATAATTATTGTATATTTGAACGAAAACATAAAAATGTTGGTGTATATATGTTTCAAAATACATAAACGGTTATTATAGCTCTACAAGTATTGTATAATAATGGTATATATAAGAAAAATAAACTGTCTAATTTGCGTCACCATATATAATTTGCAATAGAAGGCGTTAAATGCATATATTGTATATAAAAATATAGATATAGAAATGTAGTGTATACATACTACGTAAATACTACGGTTTAACAACAATAGTACATAAGTGAAATAAGAAGCATCATTAAAAAGTTATTTTTGATAGATATTATTATTATCGAATATAATTATGTGTAAATAATATAAAGATACAAAAAAAAATTGAACCCACTCACCACCTCTCTATATAATAAAAACATCCCCCGAAATATAAAACAAAAATTAAATTTAATCACTTTGTCCTTTGGTGTCCCCGTTGGTGGTGGTCGCTGACACAAACAACACGTAAATATAATTTTTGTAAAATTAAATATAAAAGAATATCTTTACCGAAATTGTATATTTGGGTTTAAATTGTTATAGAAAATAAATATATATCCAATATATTATTTTATATATCAAAAACCAAACAATAATAATAATATACAATGCAATTAAAATTTATTTTAAATAAAATAAATAAGTGAGGGTGTATAAATTTTGTTTTGTAATCGAAAGAATGATATAACACATTAAGAAATATTAAATAAATAAGAATGATCGAGCGATATATTTGTTAACAAAAAAAAAAACTTAAGAAATATTGTTGTACACACACACAATTTTATAAGAGACCTGGGGTGGAATCATGTAAGGTAAGATCGGTGACAGTCACCATGGTGATATTCAAAAGTGATCACCTATTTTTTTGGCATCATATAAGGTGATCACTTTTAAACTCACCACAAGTTGATTTTTATAATGTCATTCGTCGTATCGGCGGCGGTGAGAAAGAAATATATTTTGACATGTTCTTTCTTTATATGACTGTTAAAATAAAATTAAATCTACAAATAAATCATAGAAATATAATCAAAAAATCAAGATAATAAAATTTTAGAGTTACAAAAAAATATAAATGTTTAGTGCAGTTTCGATTGAATTATATTTCAGTTCAAGGGGACGATGGAACACAATGGTTTAATCATAAAACCATTACAAATTTACGAATTAAAATAATTTGTGAACAATTTAAAATATTAAAATTGAATTTTCTCAGACCGACAGATGTAGCAAATATTATATAATTATTTTCTTTTAACACAAATATAGAATATATCCATTGGTTATTGCCCTAAAGAATATTGATAAAATATATTGCTAATCCATACTTAAAATCGCAAGTACAAATATTTGATTGATAAAATATAATATTATTTCTTTGTTAATGTGTTAACAACAAAAAAATTACGAAATGTATTCCTTGAATATAATATGAAATAAAAAATATTTTCCTTTAATTTATTTTAATATTTTGCGTACCACACCGAATTCACAACAAATAACAATGAAAGAATTTATATTTTTCCCAAAAAAAAATATAACCACAAAACGACAGCAAAAAAGCTATCACCTGAATATCGTCACATTTTGGTGATATCGCCATAGCCGATGCAAAATTTATAAAAGGTGACAGTGACTGTCACTTATCACCTTACATGATTTCACCTCTGTCCTGTATATGTACACAGAATGTTATATATATATACGAATATATACAATTTACACCTATATATATTAATATCATTTTAAAAATTCCAGTAATATATATATACAATAGCTATAGAGTGTCTATAATACTCTGCATAATGCACATATTATATTGTATGGTATATATAGATCTTCTTCAATGTGGTTGGTATGTTTACGTTATTTTCTCTACAATGTCGTATTTATTTTACTTTTTCTACATATCTGTACATAGTTCGTATAATTTCACAAACAATTTCATATTTACAAATGTATATAATACCACAGAGCTCCTTATATACAATATATATATATACACGTAATATCCCAATCGAATTCAAACTGAATTGCTTCTCGAAACCGCTGCATGCTTTTTCACTTTTATCTTACATATATACGAAAATATAAATATAATGTAACACAAAGCTTTTTTTTTTACCATTCTTCTCGTCTACTTCTATTGTATAGCCTGAAGGTGAATATAAAAGTATCTATATATATACCTTAACATACATATGTATATACAAATATATTATATATATATATCCTATCCTTTATTGTATACATACATTACATCTATCGTACATCTTGCGTATATATATATATCATTCTAAGTTATATAAATATAAATTATATACATTTTGTGAATATCAACAAAAACAACAACAACAACAAATAGTATCTATATATTTTTATAATATATAGAAACCATAAAAATATATAAAAACTTTAGCACGCGCTGCTATATAGTATTTGGCACGCTCGCTCATCATAGTCGTCGACAACCCGTCGCATGGGTATCCGTGTAGAGTATTGTGAATATGTTTTTTTTTTTTTTTGTTCATATTTGGTTTATTATACACCAAAAATATATACCTGAAATGGTATACGTATGTGAAATAAAAAAAATGTTACTCTGGGAAATGTTGAAGGATGAAGAAAAAAAAAAAAAAACATCTATAACAGAAGCAAAAAAAAAAAAAAACACAGTATGAGGTAAAAGAAAAGAAAACATAAGAAATATATAAGAATGAAAAAAATGGGGCAACAAAAAAAACACAAGTCATTTTAAAGGTGAACTATTATTATTTCACAAAATGAAATTTCTGGAAATCCCATAATATTTCCTTTTTATAAATTATGTTCTATGTTTTTTGGATTGAGTTTGGTATTTTCATCTTTCATTAAAGTAACTTTTATTTTTTTATGGAAATTGTTGTACAATAATATATATTAGAAAGCAATGCCTATTATAGAATATATAAATATCGTATAATTGCACATCTTTTACATATCACACTCAAAAGGCATATTACTTTAAAGGATAGTAAAAATTATGGAATATGTAAAATAGATATAAACAAAAATTATTTTCCGGACAAGATTGTTGATGTTATAAAAATGTTTGTGTGTGTGTGTGTTTGTACGATAACCATTCAATATTTATTGTATTATTATCATTGCGGTCAGTAAAAATGATCACAAAATTATTCAATGTGTGACGCAAAAGCTTTCACCACCTTCTTATATGATCAATGGAACAATCATATTTAAAAACGAATTTAATGAATTTTCATGTTATACTGTATGTAGGTATGTATTTTGGTAGTTTTTCATCATTTCTCAAAATTATTTTATGCCATAAATACATATGAGCATATGGAAGATCCTGTCTATATATTTTATATGTTAAAAGATTTAATGTTTCAGTATAAAATATCTATATGGTAATATAAAAAAAAAAACATTTTAATTGTATTAAATTATTTTTTTTCCATTTCATATTCACACTGAAATAAAATATTATACGTCAAATAAAATAAATGTATATATGAAAATGTAGTATTATATACGCAACGCACCTGATTCTAAAATATTGTATATATCACAATCTCCAAATAATCTGTTTAATTATAAATGTTAATTCATATAGTTGGAAAATCTATTTGTTGTTATATCAATGTGACATTACAATATACCAATTTTTGGGGTAGGTATATATAGTATATATTTATACGATACGATACGATATGGCTGTGCATATACATTGTGGCTTGAAATATATCCTATATATATATATATTGTGGCATACATTTAATGGAATGAGACTTTAACAGTATATATACAGTATGTGTGAAGTTAAATATATTTATATAAATATTGCATATATAGGAATCATATATGGAACATAAGAGTAGTAGAAATTCAAGTGCCAATGGGCAAAAATATATATTTAAAAGAGTGTGAGAGGTTATGTGTAATACAGCAGAACTATATTAGATGGAATATTATATGATGATATAGTGGGAGAGAAAATGGTCTACTAATACTATACATATAATATCTACATAATATGTTGCTATATATATATGAAACTATATGTAACTATATAATATATCGTATATGAACATGAACTACCCTATATATATATATATGACGTTGACTATGTCATATATTTCCGTTTATATATATTATATATGAGTTGAATAAGGATTTAAATTTCAGTTGATATATAATGTGTTTTGTGGGTTTGATATACATTTCTATAATACTCACTCAGTGTAACCTATGTAACATGAATATATATGGTCAATGATATATACAGATTGCAGATAGATGTTGTTTGACATTGTATTGTTCGAATAAACAGTATATATCATCTATAGGTAATTTCTCCGTCTATATATATATATGGTATATATTGTAGAATATAAACATATACACCCAACGAATTTCAATGACACCCACTTTGTACATTCAATGTCAACAACGTTGTTGGCAAATAACATACTAATTATATATTAAGAATATAAATCAAAATTTTTTACGCTTGCACCAATAATTATTATATTTTCATATTATATTTAAAATCAATGTATCCCAATTTCTCGGTATAATATAATTTTTGTGATATTGAAATTTAAAAGACCATAATTTATTTAATTCTTAATAAAACCCGGCAATTATAACCAGCAGCTTTAATGCTGCTATAGATTTGAAATAATTAATCTACCAATATATAGAATAATGTATTATTGGTGCTATTCGAATTTTGTCGAGAAAATGTAATAAATTATTATTTGAATTATGAATGTGCGACTATTTGAAGTGCGTCGGGTGTTTAATGTTTAACGTATTTTGTAAATAGATATTTACAGATGATAAATAACATATGAATAGGTAGTTGGTGGTGGTGGTGTCAATATTTTATATACCTATGCTTTCTTGATGTCATACATTATACAATATAAAGATTAAATATTCATATAAACAATATAAAAATAAATACATTATATGTTGAACAACATCATAATTTAATTCATAACATTTCACACACACCATGCCATAACAATACTTGAATAAGAAATATACCTTTTTCTATATCTTTAAATTTATAATTGTTTTCGATAATATTGTTATTCTCGTTTATATTTTATTTTATATGTCTCAGTATATGGTAGATGTCATTGCATATGATGATTACTAAAAAGTATATATTTATGTGTAATTTAATTAAATTTAAGTATTTATTTTATATAAAATATTATCGTTGTAGTAAATTCACAATATGTTAAAATTTCATCGGTTATTATTTTAGATTTTTATGAATTTAATTCTATTTAAAAATTATCTATTCAAAAAACCAGATTTTTTTGCTTCAGATAAATATTTATTAAAGGAAAACTCTGCGGAGAATTTTAACTCGCAAAAACAATTAAATATTCTGTATATAAATGAACACATTTACGACGAATAAGTTCCAATAAATACAAATGAACATGCTCACCGACATTGTATATACATAAAACACACTGCATGAACTTTTGTCCACAAATAGAATTTATACGATCAATTCAATTACATTTGAAAAACATTAATGTATACAAAATAAGTCAATAATATTACAAAATGTTAAAATAAAATTTCATATATAACCCAACTCTAACCACTAACTAACAAAGTATACACATTAATAAATTGCCGTTCATATAATAAATTATTGTGCGATGTCAAAATGTTAAAAAAAAGGTTTCCACACAACGCTCAAATTCAATCAAAACTTTACAATTTTGCGTGTAAGAAAAAAAACCAAAAAATACATTATATATATAAAAAGTTAAATATGTGTTTAATATAATTTTTAAATCCTTATATATTTACTTCACTTATAATACAAAAATATAACACGATAACATAATGTGTTCGGATATGACGAATTTTAAATTTATTTTAAATGCAATACGTTATGGGATGTTAAACTTTTCAAGTTATGGAAATCTGTATTTATATATGTACAACGAAATTTGAATAATAGCCTGTCATCAAACAAATAACGTAACGCATTGTACAACAAATTGGTATTACCAATGCCTTTATATATAGACAGAAAAATAGAAAAACATATAAAATAGTTTCTTTATATTATTTACTGCTTTATAGAAATAGGGTTCTTCTCGAAATGAACGTATCTTTTAAATTTATACCATATATATTATTTACTTTTATAGTATACAGTGAACAAAACTATACACATAAGATTTTCCAAAAAACAAAAAAAAAATATAAATAAAAGCAAAGACAATAAAAAGGATATACGTGAAAATACATATAAAAATAAAAATAAAAACCAGTGCACGTTCCTTACCGGATTCACTTTAACATTTATTTCAAGATTTTCCACATCCTCTTCTTTTACTTTTTTGTTGTTCTCTGCTGTGTACCACAAAGCATAGAAAAATGGTTTTTATCTGCCTTTTTATATACCGCATTCACATTCAAATACATAATATATATATATATAAAACATATAAATACATATAAATACGTATACATTTAGAGAAGATATACGAAAAGGTATTATTTATATATAAATGTTTACATAGAAATACTCGACCCGTATATCCTCTTATGTGTTACGATGACTACCCTACGGTAAAATGTTAAAATCTTGACTGCTGTATTCGGTCGATTGTGAAGACAACATACATTATGCGGGGATAGATTCGAAAATGTTAAATATATATATATATATATATTTTATACCATACATAGGATATCTATCTTGCTATGGGTATATGCTATACATATATATATAGTTATATATATGAGTTAAGTATATATGGAATAGATAGAAAGTGCTTTGTACAGGTTTATATAGATATATTGTTCGGTATAACATTTTCTATATAGTAAATATAGCCGATCTTTTATAAATATATATATATATATAGTTAAATGTTATAAGGAATGTCAGTTTATTGGGCATGAATTGCTTTTGGCGATTTTATATATAAATTTTGGAGTGTGGGTGACAGTTTGCTATTCAACGAGTTTGTCTTGTCATACTATATTTATATATTTGTATATATATATATTCACAATAAAGTGCTTCACACTAAGTGTTAATCTTTAAAATATACTGTTCTGTTCTGTAACAGAATATTAAATTTTCACATTTAAATTCTATAAGTACATATAAAATAAGAAAGGTTAAAAATTTGTTAAACTAATATGCATATCGAATATGTTTTTAATTTTAATATCTATATATTTAGGATAAATCTATATCGGTTAATTTATATTACACATTATACAGTATCACAAAAAAAAAAATAATAAAAATAAAGTTAAACACCATTCCCATTTAATTTATCGTTTTCAACACGTTAATTGCCACGATAATATCAGAAAAATTTTCACATGGGCCTATGTCTGACATAGCTCATGTAGAACTTCTTACTGTCAGACACATATGACTGACATGGCGATTAACTTGTTAAATAATTACTCCTATACTCAAATTAAGTTAATTATTCCTAAAGTAATTGTATACAAAATATATGTTGGTATAGAATAATTTTTTCGATGACAATTCACTAGATATTGTCTAAATTTAAGATAAAAAAAATTATCTTAAATTTCTACTATATGTTCATCGCCATATTTGTTGTCAAGAACTCTGTTAATATTGTATTTGTACTATTAAATAATATAGTATTTACTGAAATGTACACCAATAATTTCTCTGCTATAATAATTGTCTATTAAATTATATCATGCTTTAGAAGAAATTGTGTTTATGAATAAATATATATAAATGCTTGTGACCGACGTATAGACAATCAATCGTTCTGATACAATGCACATCATACAATATATATAAATATCCACTTTATTGTATTTTTAATATATGTAAAATTATCAAATAACCCTATGGATAGTTGTGTGTCATCAAAATAATATATTGTTTAGAAATAAATAAAAGAATTACATTACATCATTTTTCTATATCAATATATTTTAAAAAATCACCAATCTTTACATCCATCTCTATTCACACGTATCGTTGTTAATAATATATATACCCAAATTTACAACATTATATATAAACCCGAGTATACCGATATATATATATATATACAACAATCGTTTAATCATAATGATGTGGTGTTACTTTTATAAATAATATATATAATTATACCATAATTAACATCAATTACATCAATCATTAAAAGTAATTATTCAAAGGGTTTCATAAATGATCGGCGGCAGTGTTTTTTATTTTGCGCATTCATTTTTTTTTAATCAAAATCGACATCATATTTTTCCCTGTACATATTTATAAATGCATTCTAATCGTTTGAAACATCATGTTTAACTTTTTCGATTTAAGTAATATAAAATATCAAAATAATCGTAATGTAATGTGTGTAAAGAAATAAAACCGAAAAAAAAAAACGTGCGTTCATATTTTATCAACATTACTTTTGTATATTCAATAAACGATTTTTTTCTGCGGTACATAAATAAACTCCATCAATCGTTTTCACACCATCGCCAGAGTAAAATTTTGAGATACAAAAATTGAAGCCACCAGCAAAAATGTACAATATATATATAATTTGGCTAACGAAACAACACGTTTCTTTTTATATTACATATATTTTTATAACTAAATTTATATATTATAATATGATTTAAGACAAAAGAACAACATTTATAAAAAATAATATACTCCAAAAATTATAAGAAAATACAGAAAATAACTTTTTTGCCAAATATTTATTATATGATCAATCATCTTTTTAAAAGAACATTCCCACTATATTAATATATAAATAGTTATTATATATTGTATCTTATTATTATATATATTTAAGTCGTTTAGGTTTACTTATATATATAGGAGATATATAGATTACATAACTACTGAATTTCCTGAATGCATATATAGAGAGATAAAAAGATGCGATGATCAATACATTGTGTGGCAGAAGGGCGTTAAATATACACCTTAACATACGTAATTATCTATATATATATAGAGTTATATTGTGTTGTATGTTCAACGTCGTATATTACCATTTGATACAAAGATGTAATGTGTATACAGAGACAGTAAAATCAAAAATTTATTCCTATACGTTTTTCACATATTTTATTAGCCTTTTTTTTCATTACAGACAGGGTGTCCGTTTCATTGCCTATATATATATATATATATTGATACGTAACTACAACAAAATAAAAAGATTGAGTATTTTAATTTTATATATACAAAAAAAATCAATATACCAAGAAATTTCTATATTAATAATAATTTTTAGTTAAATTAGTATAATTTAATTATTTTTCATTCAAATTAATTGTTCAGACACTAGTCTACGTCAGTCCTATATGCAATAGCATCGTTTGTCTATACTCGCAATTAACATATATATATAGCATTCAAGTTGGCAAAATTACTCCGTATGTGAGTAAATAACAATTTACCAATTAGTCTACAATTATATTTGGATACATCTTTTATTAATATTCAATTATTGCAATGGACAACTATTCGCTTATTGCGTTGTGTGTGGAGACACGCTCATTAACCTGTACAGTTGGTCCACACTTAATTACTAATAACGACGCATTTAAATTTTACTTTAAACTAGAACCGAATTGAATAAGATAAATGACACCATTACGTTATAAAGTATTTGCAGAATTTAAAAACTGTCGTATATGCAAAATACCACTATATTTATATGTTTCGAATATATCATCCACCACCAGCATCACCCTATAATATATTTTAGTATATGTTTATAACATATTTATGTTTTTTTTATATTATGATTAGTTTCTGTAACAAGCCGCTAAATATGAATTACAACGACGATGCAACATATAAAAATGTTCACTAATGATTGTTAAAACATTTATTTAAATATTATGTTGTTGTTTGTGATATGATGAACGTATAAACTAATATATATATATATTTATAGGTGTAAAATTCTGATGATACGATATATTTTAGTGGATGCGTTTTTCTCACTTGCTTCTTATTTTTTGAATATAAACGTGTGTTTATTAAACAATACACATAATCACAATTTATTTATTGATTAATAACCAGAGGCTCCTTCCTCTCTCCATATCTTCCGTACATATTTTATATACACGTCGTTATAATTTTTGATCATGTGCATATATATACAATAACAAAAAAAAAACTCTTAAATAATGCCTAATTTATACTAAATGGTTACAATTTAGGTACACATCAACTTATACATGTATAATTTGTGGGCCTTGTTATTTTTTTAAAGCGATTTAAGGTGCGATTAAATAATGTAAATTATAACAATATATATATTGTATATTGGAATGCATGTCCAACATCAATTAAATTGTAATTTTTTATTTAATTTATTATGATGGACATTAAAAATATATATAAAATAAAATATAAATTGTTATATAACTAATATTTAAAATTATTATATAATAAATTATATAATAATTATGCGCAAATGTGTATACCTTTGTTTTCACACAAAAAAGGACATTTAGTTAAATCTAATTGGATTAAATATTTCTGTGAATGTATATACGCTCTCTATCACATATAATGGTATAATTACATTCATCATTGAATTTTTTAATAAGGTGGAATTAATTCCATATAGCACATAGACCAAAGAAGATCCATTGTTGTTGTTTCTTCTTCACATTAAAAAGTGCCATACCGATTCTTCCGACAAAAAAAACATTAAGCACTAAGTACATTTGTGACAAAACACGTAAGGAAATTAATAAAATGTTTAATTTTAAAAATCCATTCATCGTATAGAAAAAAAATAATTGGTACTTATTTCATTAAGCACTAAATAAATTTGTGACAAAACACGTAAGGAAACTAATAAAATGTTTAATTTTAAAAATCCATTCATCGTATAGAAAAAAAATAATTGGTACTTATTTCATTAAGCACTAAGTACATTTGTGACAAAACACGTAAGGAAATTAATAAAATGTTTAATTTTAAAAATCCATTCATCGTATAGAAAAAAAAAATTGGTACTTATTTCATTAAGCACTAAATAAATTTGTGACAAAACACGTAAGGAAATTAATAAAATGTTTAATTTTAAAAATCCATTCATCGTATAGAAAAAAAATAATTGGTACTTATTTCATTAAGCACTAAGTACATTTGTGACAAAACACGTAAGGAAATTAATAAAATGTTTAATTTTAAAAATCCATTCATCGTATAGAAAAAAAATAATTGGTACTTATTTCATTAAGCACTAAATAAATTTGTGACAAAACACGTAAGGAAATTAATAAAATGTTTAATTTTAAAAATCCATTCATCGTATAGAAAAAAAATAATTGGTACTTATTTCATTAAGCAATAAATAAATTTGTGACAAAACACGTAAGGAAATTAATAAAATGTTTAATTTTAAAAATCCATTCATCGTATAGAAAAAAAATAATTGGTACTTATTTCATTAAGCACTAAATAAATTTGTGACAAAACACGTAAGGAAATTAATAAAATGTTTAATTTTAAAAATCTATTCATCGTATAGAAAAAAAATAATTGGTACTTATTTCGGATAAATGTAATTGAATTTAAATGTTTTAAAAACGATAATTAAACAGTTGAAAAAGTGTTATATTAATGTAATTATATAGTATCGATCGAAATAAAGTGGGAGCACGTTTCAGCGCTTCTTACAACAATGACAAAACAACGACAACCGAACTGCAATTCGATCGCTGTTTGGTTTGTTTTATTACTATATATTACATAAGTGGATGGCCAGTCGTATATAAAATATTTATAGTATATTTATATGAACCATTAATATATTGTATATCACAGCACGTTCAAATACATATCTAAAGTAATATTTATTATATAAATACATACATTATTATTATTATTATTATTATTATACATATTCCTGTTTTTTTGTATATATATTATATTTATCCTTAATATATCCTTTTTCATTACATTGAAAAAAACAAAATTCAGATTCGAGTATCTGAAACATTTCCACACCACAATATTTTTATATAATATTACATATGTTATATATGATTTTGAATTGTTATATATATTAGATATAGATGTTTTTTTTACAATATTTGTACTTATGTACGTATATATCCACAATTGGTATATATATATTTTTCTGTTTTTATGTATTTGGTTGAACCATAAAATCCGTTTCCTTTTTTTTTTTATTTTTTATTTCACACCCACCTATTTTTATATGAATCGTTCGTTTTATTTTTTTTTCTCTGGCACAACTTATACTATACACAAACACACACACACACGCAATAGAGGAAAATCTGATGGCGCGAGGCAAGTTTTCCTTTACATTAGTATATATACATAACATTGAGATACCATTTCGATTATATCCGCATATAAATCTATATATATAAATATAGATAGATTATATATACCATGTCTATCTTTATACATATAATATATATATATATAGATATGAATGTAAATATACAAAGCTATATAACGACATAACAACAATGTGATATATATTATATGTACCATATAGCTCTATATATATATAGATATAATAATATAATAATATATAACACCCACATGCCCTTTTTATTATATATTATATTATACGTATATACAATACAATACTGCACAAATAACACACATATACATATAACATAAAGTTTGGATAAATCATTGAGCTGACTGTAAGTATTTTGTTTGTGCTGAATATGCTGCCGTTTTTTTACTACTGTTATGGGAAAGGAAAAACTTTTTTTTTTATCACCATTATATTATATTTTTTTTAACCATGAATTATTGTTTTATTTATAGAATTTTGTATACGGCAAAAAAATAAAAAAATAAATAAATAATAAACCAGAGACGAGATACAGACGAGAATAGTGAATAATTATTATTACGCGTGTACATATAGAATAAAATCATATAAATGGATATGGATATATAGGGATAACGTATAGTGTGTATCTAGCAAATTGTGACTTTTCACATAAAAAAATTCAAAGCGGCGGTTCAAGAGATCTTGAAGCAAATGCTCCCAAAAAAAATGTCAAAATGTGTGTAAGGAAAGTGTTTTTTTTATTATATACGTTTAAGGACTTCTAAAATCTTGCAACACTAAATACTATCTATTGTATATAGAAAAGATATATATAATTAAAGAAAATTTAAACTAATATCTATTAAAATATTTTCCTATTAATTATTACTATAGTTTTCGCATTACAATTATATGTATTTTTATAACAAACATATAATAATATCCGTATATATTAAACATATTACCAAATCACCATCATTCGTATATAATTGTGGTTGGGAAAATTGTATATAAATTAAAAATTACATGAAAAAATATTGTGTTAGTTAAATTTTATGTATAGGCAGAAAATTTTAAATGTATGAATTTCCATAACTATATAGAAAAGACCACATGTTGCTATTGCTTGTGTATTAAAACCTATTGGAAGCACTTCAACTGAATTATATGCTATTTTCGTGCTGCTCATTTAGCAAATGAAACTTTTTTTTCCCATATATAATTTAATTGTATCGCGAAGAAAACATTGCATTATGACTGTTGTTGTTAAAGATCTAAATTATAATAATAATATAAATTGTGTATGAAATTTTATATATATTAAAACTATATATATTTGAAAAAGGAAGAGTTTAGTTTTGGAATATTTAAACAATTTGATATATATATATACGAATCCAAATACGTCTATAATGCCATCAATGTGTAAGGTATTCAATGCGATACTCGGTGGTGATGGTGCAACGTCAATTGGTAACACATTGATATTATGATAAGTAACATATGATAAAAAATATAGTTTTTGATTATTCCTCCATATATATAGGGAATATTGTGCGGTGATATTCAACAAATATTCGGTAAAACATTTCCATTTTCTTGTGGCACACGGTAGTACATTTTGATTTTGTAAAGCGTTTTACTGTATATATACTGTATACATTCAGAGTGGTTTAGTTTTCTATATTATTTTAAAGTTATTTTTGTTAAATGATTGAAAACAACTTTTCTCCTCATCCCATATTCTATAATCCCATTAGTGATTGTTATGTACATATTTGTATACACTCTGTGTATATAAATTCTATATAGATTTTAGTAATATATATATAACAACGATTGCGGTTATATTATATCCTTATTCTTATATACCACAATACATATATATATACAATGTGTCGCACGCTTAAGCTATAGAAAGTCATCATAACGATATACCATACAAAATATATTTATATATATAGAAAAAGGAAGTAAAAAAAAAATAAAGAAAATAAAAGGGAAATAGACATTAAGTAAATTCAAAATGAATATTATATATTTTATACAACGAAATATTCTGGAAAATTGTGTGACCTTTTTTTCTTCTTTAGTATATATCGTCGTCCAAACACACACACGAGTATATAACCAATCATTTTATAATCATTAAGGCAACAACTTGTGTTTTACTGTTGTTATATAATGAACATTAACATAAATGATAATTTTGTCCTTTATTTTTTTCGTATATTCAGTAATTATACACCCGCACAAAATTTGTACTTAAAATAAATATATATATATAGTTTTTTTTATAAATAGTCACAGCAAGGACTTTGCATGTAAATGTACACCAACTATATGGACACCGTATTTATGTACACACATGTCACCAGCATATGGGTATGAAGTGGTGGTGGTGGTGGTGACGGCAGGTCATGTGGTGACGAATTTGAAAAATTGCTGCTGTAAAGTTATAACATTGAAAACATTAAAGTCGAATTTTTAAAGTTAAACATTTTTGTTATTATAACAACTAAAATAAAAATAATTTTGAAATGTAATTATCGTTGGCGGAATGCCTCACTGGATAATGAATAAATAGAATATAATAGATTTTCGTAAAATGACTAAATATGCTTTAGCTACAGTAACGATATTTAAATAATAAATGAACGTATGAAATAACGAAAAATTGACAACAACAAAAAAAAACAATTTAGCACACGATAATATTTTGTACGTGTAATTTTATTTGATGTCCAAAAAACTAGGAATATCAAAATTTTCTTCTTCATTTTCTCTACGCTTTTCATTTTTTTTTTAACAGTCCATATATATAATATTACGTATCTCGTACGTAGGATACGTACGCACATATCTTTGTGTGTGTGTGTGTGTGGCAAATAAAAACCAAATATCCACACAAAAAATATATAAGAAAATATAACAAAAAGATTATATAACACACATATCCTTATTCTTCTAAGAAAGACATAAACGCCCACATGTTATAAAAACACTTTTCTTTTAACACATAGATATAACATAACATACATATAATATTATGTACACATCATAGATTACATACATATAGAATATCCCATGTATGTAGTAAACAACAGAAAAAAAAAAACTATGCTATGTATGGAAAACTTATGCGTTTCAATTGTATAAATATTGGGACACCCAGAGAAAAGTGGTGTTTTTTTGTTTTCTTTGTGTCTTTTCGAAAGTGGATATATATATAACAAAAGTTTGTCGATAATGATATGGGAAACAGAAAAATAACCGTAGAGAAAAATAATACGTATATGTTTAGAAATAAATTTGGATATTACTTTTGTTCAAATATATATTATACTCTTATATATTGTATTTATGAATAGAAAGTGTCCAAACAACTTTACAAAATAGACACAAAAAAACTTAACAAATTGCATTGTACAACGCTTAAATATCATATTGACGACTGATGCATAACATATAGTGTCAATACAAAAAGTCCACGAATTGTTTTAAATACCGGAAAATTTATTACAAAAACATTGAATCAAATATCTTATCATAATATAAATTGGATAATTCCTTTCTTCCATCATAAACATCCAGTGTAACGCCGCGATGACTCAACTTTTAAACATTATAGAATAACAGCATAACAAATTTTTTAGCATCACAAAAATTCTCATCAATAATATATTTTTCTGTTCTAATTTAACACGTTAATCGTAACACGATAATATCAGAAAAATTTTCACATCGGCCATGGTAACTTTATTTATACCATTATATAACTATGTTTATTTCATATAGGCCAACTTTCGAAACATAATGCAAATGTATCGTTTGCGTCGGACATCTGTGATTGACGTGGCCTTCTACCAAATCGCGTACGTCAGACATATATATCTGACATGGCTCATGTAGAACTCCTTAACACATATGACTGACATGGCGATTAACGTGTTAAATTTCTAAATCTACAACAACAACAAAAAAATTCTAATTGTATAGTATTTAATAGTAAAAGTGTAACGTAATTCTCATAATAATTTACAAAATTATATAATATGTAGCAGGTGCGATTTTTGCATGTGATACATAATAATCTAAAATATTATAGTTAGTTATAGTTATAGTTAACTAAGTGTAACACAAGTACTTGTTATAAAATAAAATACATATAATGTTCATATGATTTCTATATCTATAGAATAAATTACCATTAAAAAAAAAAGTATAAAAATCTATTCTAAACTTTACATAGGTTAAAAAACATTCCGTTTAACTAACTATATATAAAGCAGTTTTAAAACGCCAACATATAACAAAGTATAAAATAAATATATACAAAAACATATACATCATATACAGTATTATACCTGTACTATATGGGATCACATAATCAAAAGGGAATCGACACAATGATGATTGGATATAGTTGCAATATAATAAAATATCGCATATATAATACAATGTAATATAGGGATAAAAGAATTTAGATATATTGTTAGACGGCGACACGATATATAAATATATCTGATAATGTGTGCAAGTGTTTTCCATTTGAAAAAAATTGTGTCTACTAATGGTAACGATAAAAAGAAAAATAAAAATAATACAATCAGTAACTCAAACGGCTGATTGTCACACATAACTTCAGTACTACCTATACAATAGAATTCGTTACTTCCAAATTCGCAATTATCCATAATCGATATTAAATTCAATGCTAGAGTTGACAAGGGCACGTATCACGTATGGACGTGTACCAAAAAAAACTGTGGAATGGTAATCCAGAAAAAAAGATAACGAACCGGAAGACCGAAGGTTAGAAGGCTAGATACAGTGAACTGATATTAATAGGCGTTAGCTGCAGATAGGTCCGGTTGGGCGAACACTAAAACCGCAACTAACTTACAAATTTGTAAAGAATCACATGTTATCAATATTAGCAATTTAATGTGACGCGTATTCTATAGAATTGTAAAAAATACCTAATATTTTTTAAACTAAATTACAGGTGAATAGTTCTCTGCTAATTACATAGATGTTGAAATCTAGCAACAAATTCAAAATTTTTATTAATATAGAAAACATTATTAACGACAACACAGTTGACTGTATTATGGTGCCACTGTTTGTTGTACATCCACACTTATAATATAGCCATATAGTCGTATATATATATATAGATAAAATTCTTATACATGATGTTGAAATAAACTTTTGGCCAACAAAAAAAAAAAAGGCACATCACATATGCATTATATAATATTTATACACATAACACATTGTATATATTGTATATTGAAATGTAGAAATGGGTATTTATATGGGAATACGTACATTATATACATATAACGTCATCGCATAAAACAACAACAGCATACACGTATATCAGAAGCAATCCCACCGCATATCTATTCCAAATATATATAAAATATATGCTATATAAAAACCATATGGATGAATATTATACTCAAACCACCTACCCCCAATTGACACGTTTATCGTTTGTGGCTTAACTCTATATATATATGGTATATATAAATGTATATTGTATAGTGTGTCTACGTTGGCACTATATGGAAGTATAATACTTTGAAACAGCGTATGATAGAACATGTACAATAAATATATATTATAATAGTACATATGTATTTAGTTCGCGTATATAGATTATAGATTGTATAGTAAATAAGTTTATAAATATACTTTGTTTGTGTAGTAATAGTTGAATATAATATTTATAATATTTTTATATATTAGCGGGAATAAAATTGGTTTAAGAATAAAATGGTACACATCATTCATTTAAGTGATATTTGAAAAAAAACCTACTAAATTGTTTTATATGCATTGCAAAATAATTATTGAAATAATAATATATGCGGTTAAAGTATTAAATTATTGTGTACCTTAACAGTAATTCATTTGATAGTTTAGAAAACTGTTGAACTAATGAAAATAATAAGGTACACCAAATAAAAGATAAATGAATTTAAAAATTATATTGGGACAGCAAATATGACTTCACACACTGGTTCGATTAAAAACCGCCGTTGTATATTTGAAAGGTGTAATATTATGCTTTCATTTTCAGTATACTATAACATTTGTTCAAGCTGTAATGTGTAATTATTATTTATTCTGATCGATACAATCAGCTCTTACTGGAATAGAGTTCACCAGTATCAACATTTAACCGACTTATTGGATTGCCTCCCACGTACCAAACTTTTACCGAGAGGACATCCATTAGCTAATAGATAGATGGGCGAAGGTTGCATCTTCACCTGGAACATATACAGTCCCGATACATAAGTACCAAAAATAATTAAAAATTAAAACATTTCGCGATGTTTGAAAAATGTTAACGCATATTATGAATGTTACAATCAAACAATTGTTCGTTGCCTGGAAAATGCGATGCTATTGTATTAAATGAGAACATACACATCCATCTACAGATAATAAAGTTATGAAGATAACAATTAGTGTATTTGTCAAATGTCTGTTACAGCGGAAAACACATTTTCGGCCTTCAATCATTGAAAACTAAATTAAAATCAAAATCAAAATTAAATTAATATGAGATGAAAAGACAAAAATGATTGCTTAAAAAAAAAAAAAAACCAAATAAACAATTATATTTTATAATACCACAAAAAATGTATAAACATTTTTGCAATACATATAAATTTTAACAATAGAAATAAAAACAAGAGAAAAAAAAAAAAACAATATAGAAATAACAAGAAGTAACATAAAGTGTACAATACACGACGAGTTTTTGTATATTTATACTTCTGTAAAATATATATATAAATTCCATATATTCCCATGCCCGCAATTTGTGTTCATACCCGTTAAAAACCATAAGTACGGTGTACACCATATATTTGTATCGTATATATATATTGAATAGAGGTATACTACAAACAGATATACAACAATATACAACCTTCATTCTATATAATACCATGCATGCGGGTCGTTAAAGAGCTTAATGCCGTGACAACTCCAATTCAACTCAACAGTAGCGAAAGCAGTAGTAGCACGTAGAAGAGTATATAAATAGTACATAGTAGAGTTGAACCCATCCCCAATCATTTTTTTTTTTTTTTATTTGGGCATCATATAACCATCAACTTTGTACATACTACACTAAATATAACACAGCAAATTACTATATATATATACAATATATTATACAAACACCACCCATCATCAATTTTTTATCTTTCTCTTTTAGCTTTGTGGATATTTATATATATATACAATATATAGATACATATGTATAACGTGGTATAAAAATAACCAACAAATGTTCATCTATCCAACAATTCTATGCACATGTATATAGAAAATATATAAAGATTGTTATATTATGAATTACACTTCGTAAACGTAGCACTGCTGCATGATATTTCCGAAACATTGACTCATATTTAACTGTTTCAGCCATCATCATCATCACGGCATGTTACTTATAAGTGGAATATATGATGACATGGCATCTACTACCAGTCATTCATCACCATCTTCTTAAAGTAAATGTTTTACAATTCAACCATAGACGGTCAACAATTATCTAAAGATACAGGATATTTCTTTGATTTTAATTATTCAATTATGTCAGCTATAATGTTGTGTTAAGGCATTGTGAATTTAGCTAACATTATGAAAAATACTTAACATTTATGTCTTATGTCAGGTACCGGCAATCGTACTCGCAACATATAACGATTAAACCATTGGGCAACGAAATCATTCATCATCTATTAAATATCCATCCTAATACTCGGAAGTAGTATCATAGATTTGACCCACATGGTTCAATAATAATTGATTAAATTCAATATTAAAAATGAAATGTTTCCTAATTATTATATTATATTAAATATGATACAAATTAGTAATAATATTTTAAAAATGAAAAAAAATTACGTATACACGTATAATCTTCACAATTACATAGTTAAAAATACAGGCGACAAGCTACACAAACAAGTAGTATGTACTATAAAAGTTATAATGATAAAACAAACAATTCCTTTTGTAAACGAAAAAATAACTTTTCTATTTTCATCGATATAAACAAACTTAAGCTTTAGCGATAATTACTAAAAATGATATTAATTTTTAAACATGAAGTGTACATTAAAAAGTTCTATATTTCATATATATATATATATTTGTATATATAATGCGAATGTATCTCTCAACAAAATCATAGTTCAATGTTTACACGCCATACCGACCCATTCACCACCCACCCACACAATTCCTCATTCCATAGAAAATAACAGAACAAAAAAAAAAAAAAATAAACATAAATGGACTTGTTAAGGGCTGACGGCACGTTCGCTTGAATTGTGTCATATACATACTTGCATACACACACACAAAATATACAATATAATACACGACACAAATATTATATAAATATATACAGATAGTAGATATATAGAGAGAATAATAACATGTACAACAATGTACATATACGATGTCATGTATTGCTATATATATAAAGTTTATATATAATGTTTTGTATGATATAAAATTCTATGTTATATAAATATATATATATATATATATAGCTTTTATAGGACTTATATATAAATTGGTAGCCTAGTACTTTATATTGTATATATAATATAGTTGATGTTATATACTGAACTGAAACTGAACTTTAATAAACACATATCATATTTTCATATCGATATTTAGATATACGTAAAACTGTATATAGCATTAATCATTTCAACTTATATATACTATACTCAAAGTATATACGAGTAAGTTCATGTTTAGGTAAAATATTATATAGTATATGAAATGGATGATATCTAAATAATACGAATAAAGTTTATCATACTTTGAACATATAGTTAGAATTCATATAATTGACTGTAGAAAATAATAGTTAAAAACTATTATTATTTAGTAACAATATAGTACTGTATAAATATAGAGCACAAAGGTTCATAAGTGGTGTATGTAAGAATATGAATAAATATAAGTTTGATTATCTACGATTTTCTACAGGTGAATTAAGATTATAAAATTTAAAATGTTAATATTAATTATTATTTATTGCTTACCTCTTATCTTAACGTTGAATACATTCCTTATTTTTATTGTGATTCCTTTTGAAAAAATTATAGTACTTCAAAATTTACAAATGATATAAATGATATATGACTTCAATTCCAACTATGGCCAGTATGATTTTAATTTATATCACATAATATCTGTGCTTTACATCATTTTCTGCATGCATATCCTATTAATAAATTAAATAGTACGTTATTATTATATATTATTATTGTTGTTGTTTGAAATTTTAGAAAATTAATTATAAAATTGTACTACATATTATGTGTCTATTAAAAATTTGAATAAGATAATATAATTAAGATATATAATAAATATATATATATATATTCTCGTTTATCAGTTAACGATAATATTTAAAAATTCTTTTTCAAACAACCACTCAATCAAGAATAATTGAAGTTATTTTAATTCATACAATTTTAATATCTCCATTTCATAATATTTTTTGTTTACCATTATGAATGTTTTAAATGTAATAGACTAATGCCTCCGCAAGTTATGTTCGTTCAAGTGAAACTTATGGTATTTGCAAAGCATTACAATTATAGAAAGGTACTCCTTTACTCTATTATTTTATATAAGTGATTTTCTCACATAATTATAGTCTCTATTTTAACAAAATAATTATGCAAAACATAAATAAAAATATCGATGAGAGTTTGGTAACATTTTAAGTGAAGAATCATCGATAACAACTACTTTTTTTATATAATTTTCATTATCTTGAATTTAGACATGATATCCTTTTGAGATAACGCGAAGCAACGACTATATAATTGAATTAGCTGCTAACGTAATGTTTTATAGGGTTCTGTAACGATATAATTCTAGGTATTGATAATTTTGTGAAGTGTCTACTTATTTGTTATGCCACAGACCACATCTTCTGCTAGTTTTTGTTGAAATTTTGGAACACATTTAAGATTTGGAAAATAATGCTTTAACCCTGTCTATATTCTACTATTATGTATACCCATAATTTATAGTTGACCAATTCTAGGTTTACCTTAAATTAATACTTTTTGTCGTTATTTGTTATTTTGATAAGAAAAATTAAATGAATAAATAAAACGGTAATAACACTACCCTATAAAACATGTAAACAATAACAGGGTGTTATTAAAATGTTTTTAAAATATATATAGATAGATCTGATATTTCTGTGCTGTGTACTAAAACCAACAGAATAGTATAATACTTAATTCTCTTCAATTTTAAAAACATATTTCATTCGTACGAATATAATCAGAATAATTCAGAATAAAATGTATTTTAAAATTTGAGATGAAGTCATATCCGTTATAATCATACTTTGGTAAATTCATGGCATTCAAGATCAAGGGAATCCAATTTTGGCAAAACAATTCTGACTGTAGAGATGATCTTAAAAATCCAATAAACAAAATGTGTCGAATTTAATAACATTAAAATATTATTACAAGATGATGAAATTCGAAAATCATAGTAAAAACAATCAAGTGCCTTTTACTATCAATTGGATTAAGTCACACGACTCATTATCTGTTGTAAAACAAAAAAAAAAGACCTCACATATCAAACATGTGTCTCGGCAATTCTTTATGCTTAATTATTTGAATACAAATCAACTGTAAAAAAAAAGTCAACACTCATGTAGACACGTCCCTACGGTACATTTTAAAGCATTCGTTATAAAAATATAAATAAATTCTACTAATAAACTTACCGTGTGAATTAACATCCCATGAGCCACATACTTCATTTTTTTGATAAATAACAATGTGAAACCCATATAATCCCACTTTAGTTATTGATACAATAAATCGTTCTATTTTATTTACACTGGCATATAATATAGCTTCGATTAATGAATTAATATCACTATAAAAAAAAAAACAAAAAATATTAAAAGATATTACAAACAAACAACAATTATTTTATTTATAATCGTAAATATACTCAACTGTAAGATATTACGATTACGAATTCTATCATGTGGAACACATATACGTTTTTTCGTTTCAACAGGACACATTATATCTTTTTTATCCATTTCCGATGCTAGTTTTGTCTGTTTTGCGAAAATAAATAAACAAAAATCTAATGAAAATTTATTATTTCAATATTTAAAATTTCATTTACCATCAGTCGGTGTTAAGTCTTTATGAATTGTGAAACATTTTCGTAACCCAGTTGTTTTATATGCATCTAGTTTTTACCTTTATATTTTACATAAACCCATCAACTATTTATGTTTTTCTCTGGGGTTATAATACGCATAGCCTATGCACTTGACGAACAAAATATTGTTAATGTTTCTTGGGATTTGATGTTATCATCATCAATAAACTGTTGTCCCTGTAATATTATAAACAAAATAAATAAAAATTTTAATATGCATTGCATATTTTTTATATTAAAAATAAAATTCTGTAAATTTGTACGATCAATAAATAAAATTGGAAAAAGCGCAACTATAGAAAAATGTTTTTATTTTCTTGGTTTTATATAATGTTTGTACAATTTTTATCATATCCCCAAATATCACAATATATTGTTTATATTTTATATAAATATTTTTACAATATAATACATGTATTGTCCTTTTAAATTTTCAATATTGAACATTATATGCCGATAACAATCGATGGGATTGAAATTAATATATAATGTAACATATAGATTGTAGTACCATATTAAATTCTTTATGTTATATTAATTAATTTGAATCCGATCAATTGTTATTATTGGTAATTCATATTATAAATAAAAATGTACAATAAATATATACCAATATAAATATTATATGTAAATTGTTAAAATTATTATAGGTTATATATAATATATTGGGATATACTAAAAATTGTAAAAACATTTTACCAACAAATAACAACCACGAAAGAATTAGTAATGGTTTTACATTTACATCAATAAATAAAATATAAATTATATTATTTTGATTTTTTTTTTGTTGAAAAATTTATCTTAATTTTATACCGCCATCTTTTATGTGGTTGTTTTTTGTTAACGTTGATTTTTTTGTCTTGCACGTTTATTTCCATGTTCTACTATTGTTCAATTAAATTTTTTATAATATATTGATATATATTCGATCTATTAACTATCGATGGTATTTACTTTTTATTTTAATATCAACGGCATCGACAATTTATAGTTTCGAATAACTATTCATCAATTTATTAAAAGAAATTTAATTGAATATATGAACATAGGACACAAGACCGAAATTTATATTGGAATATAAAAATATACGTACAAGTAAAATAGGAAACATCTTCAATAAAAAAAGTAATTACATTAATTCTAACTTACCCATCGCATTAAAAAGGCATTTCAATTAATTATTTTAGAAATTAAATATGAAATATCGTAAAATATATAATAGTTTCTTGATTAAAAAATAATTTTTTGTTATCCATAGACGCTGATAATTTTATGTTGAATGCCATTTTGTAAATGTATTGAATTTTGTGTAAATGCAATAGAGAGCATAGAAAATAATAAAACGAATTTCGTTGCGTACAAATCTAGTAGAAAATGATCGTAAGAGCCGCGTGAGCTGACATTAACATAGTTTGACAATAATATAATCGTTTTCGTCTATCTGTCAGATGTCAGATCGTTGGTCCCTGCGTATTGATTTTTAATTTAAACAAAATAAATGCGTTTTAAACAAACAAACAAAAACAATCAATCATTCAATTCAACAAATAAATTATAAATATTCCTAACAAATTCATTCGTAAGATAAAAAAAAAACCAAAAACGAAAAAAAAAAAATAATAAATTTATCTAATTCTTGTTTCGTAAACAATTTAAGTTGGAATGGATGTAGAAAAGAATAAGTATGACTGGAAAAAACATGCAGAACATTTGCGTGATAAATTGGAAGATGATGAACTTGAAGTAAAATAAATTTGAGTTTTTAAATTTTTCTTGAATATAATTATATTTTGTTATCTATTTTTTTAAGTGTCAGTATGGATTGTTAGGTGACTGTCATTATGCTGAATTATTAGCTACATATTTATACAAGAATGAATTGTAAGTAATTGATTTATTAAAAAAATTTATGTATTTTACTTCAGTGGTGACTGCATGAATTTTTGTTAAAGTTACAACTATAAACAAATACGTACGTTCATTATCAAGTAATCATCGTTACAAATATTTCATTTCACGTACAATCGGACATAATCTTTAACGTAATTTTGCAGAATTTTTTTTTCCAGAAGTGTTGTGAAAGAATATAAAATATATTTTATTTAAGTTGTGCATCAATCTTAAAAACCAAAACCATATAGGTACTAGGTAGTAATCAAAAATTAAAATAGTTTTGGAACGATGAATACTATTTATTAAATAATTATATGTTTAGTTTAGAGTTAATTAATGAATTTTAAAATCAATTTTTTTTTATAATAGAAGCCATGCTCAATTTTTATGGCGTAGAATACCATCAAAAGTAAAACGTGATAATGTTGAATTTGATCTATTATGGCAAATGTTTCAACATTTATGGAACAATGAATTAGCTGAATTTCATAAAATTAATCATGAATGGCCAAAAAATCTTAAGAAAATAATTAAAGCATTGCAAGGTATATTATATATATATATATTTTTATCCACTTGAATTAATATGTTTTAAATAATTTCTTCTTAAATTTTCATACAGAAAGAGTATATGATGAAACAATAAAACTTATTGGTTTTGCCTACACTTCAATATTTGAAAATCGTTTTTGTGAAATGCTTAATTGTACACCTGTACAATTGACAAAAATATGTAAACAATTAAATTGGGAAATACAAGATGGACCATATCCAAGATTAATAATTCCAAAACAACCGGAAATTGCAAGTGATACAATAACAAGTTCAGAAAATCAATTGGCAAAATTAACCGATTTTGTAACATTTTTGGAAAATTAAAAAATAAAAGAAAAAAAAAGAATTGTTTATAAAATGGTATATGATTACTTTTATTTATTTTTTTTATATTTTGCTATATAATTAAAACTTCCCATAATTTGATAAATGAAAAATAAATGATGTAAAGAGAATTATTATAATTTTATTTGGAATATTAAAATTTAATTAAATTTTAATAAATAATGTATGCAGAATTGTTAACTAAGAGTTAGGCTTGTTGAAATACATTAATTGTGGTTCATGGAATATTAGTAAAAATATATTTACATAATTTATTGTTTAATAGAAAAACAGGAACATCGTTTTGTTTTAATAAACCAAGACTTATTCTAACCGCAGTGTTAATGTAATAATACTGTTCTTTAGTTTCTCTTGTAAACACTTGTCTTATATTTTGGTTTTTCTTTCCAGCTTTTTGTATTTTATTTATCTTTGAAAATAATAAAGTTATATATTTCAATATTTATTATTTCAATGTTAAACTTAATTCACCCATGATCATGTTGTTTTGTTTAAAATTGAAACGCATCCATACACCATACATACAAGTTAAGCAGGCGATACCCAGCCGAGACGAAAACGAGCCAACGTTGAACTGATCAATTGTACAAATCGCGTATATAAGCGGGCGCCACACGGACAAATGGTTTATATAGTTTTTTTTTAATTTAATTTTATCAAACGTATAAATGATATAAATATATAAATATTTCTTAATTCCAATTTATCACATTCATTTCAATCAAATCGCATGTATAAGCGGGCGCCACACTTTTTTTTTAATTTAATTTTATCAAACGTATAAATAAATACATATATAAAATATATAAATATTTCTTAATTCCAATTTATCACATTCATTTCAAATATTTCAAATACAATCATACAACACAATCATTGTCGACTCATCTAAACTCGGCTTTGTTTTCTTTGGATTTGTACGCAACCAATAAAATTATATATACCCCGCTTTTCGATATCCATATGAAATTATATTTTCGTTGTTGCAAAATGTCAATCAACAAAATAGAAATAGAACATGAATATGAATGAATGAAAAAAAAACCATTTCTATACGGCTTTGTGTTTTGTTAATCGAGAAATTTTATTATTTTTTACGATATTGTATTTATAAAATAATTAATTGTACTGCTTTTAATTTAGTTTTGGGTAAGTTATTATTATTTGCTTAATTTTTCACTAAGTATATAATTTATATATATTAAATAAGTTAAAAAAAAAGTTTTCAATATTTCCGTAAAACAAAAAAAAAACATTTTGCTACACTTTCCAATTCTCTTCCATTGAAAAATTTTGTTCAAACAACTTTAGAACTATATGTACAGAAAAGAAAAAAAATGAGGGTTGATTGAATTTGTATAGAAAAAAAAAATAAAGCGTGTGTTATGTTATAATACATTTTTTACTTTCTCTCGTAATCGTAAATAAAATTATATTTGTTAATATTGTTATATTTATTGTTATTAATTAAAAAACAAATAAAAGAAAAGAATAATTATGAAGTATTTTGCAAATTTAATAATTTGATATCAGTTTTTAAAGTGGAACGACATGGGCAATATGTCTATAGTCTATATTGTTTTTGTGCTGAGCAGAAAAACTGAGTCCCCATTAGTTTTCCCAATCTAATGTCATTCAAAATAAAAAAAAAAAACGACTATATATGTTAATACAATATTTATTCTGTGTAATAATAGATAAATAAATGTCTTTTAAACCGGCTGACGACGATATTGATAAAGATCAGGAAAGTGATGTTCCAGATGATGATAACGATGAGGTTTACTATGCATACATATACATTTTTCTTAATTGTTTTTCTATTTAAAATGTAAACTAAATATTTTATAGGAAAATGAAGAAAATAAAGCCGACAATAACGATAATTATCAAGGTTCTGGTCGTACTGTAACATTACAAATGTTATTAGCAGCGAAAATATTAGAGCCTGGAGATTCTACAATGACCATTGAATATCTGGTAAATGAATAATTTGAAAAATTTGTATCATAAAAAAAAAAAAATAGTTTTACGAACAACTAGCACGACCATAACATTTTAAATAAGATATGATTTCTCCGGAGTCCGGGTTTTTCATCTCTAACAAAATGTTCTGTGTTAGGTTTTTTTTTATTCCCATCCCAAATTCTAAATTTTCTATATTTGAAAAAAAAAAATATGCAATGAATACAACAAATATTAGCAAAGTAATTAATTCATTTTATTTAATTGGCTTGTCTGTGATTAAAAGTTGGTTATCTAATCGTATAATTATATAAGGAAAACTCATAAATTTTTAATTAAAAATTAAATTTCTAGTTTATTGTATTTTTTTTTTTATATTACAGGGCCAAAAGTTTATTGGTGATTTATTGTCAGATGGTAAAATCAAATCTCAAGAAACGGAAACAATATTTTGTTCGCCAAGTGCATGGGCTATGCACTGTAAGCGTATTATAAATCCAGAGAAAAAATCAGGTTGTGGATGGGCCTCTGTTAAATATAAAGGTAAAAAATTAGATGCATATAAAGCAACTTGGTTACGAAAATGTCAATTACATAAAGAATTAACACCAAGTGATGGTAAATAAACTTTTAAATATTCAAATAATGGATTTTCATTAGATGTTTTGTTTATTTATTTTCGATAAAAAGATGAACTAGAATCGGAAATGGATAAAAAAGAAATAATGAGTCCTATTGAAACAATAAAACGTATATGTGTTCCACATAACACAATTGGTAATCGTAATATCTTACAGTTGAGTATATTTTCGATTATAATTAATAAAATAATTTTTTTTTGTTTATAATATTTTTTTAATTATTACTTTTTTTTTACAGTGATATTAATACATTAATTGAAGCTGTATCATTTGCTAGTGTAAATAAAATACAACCATTTTTAGTATCAATAACTACATCGTCTGTATTATTGATGGATTTTCATTGTCATTTAACGAAAAATGAAGTATGTGGCTATTTAGGTGGATCATGGGATGTTAATTCACACAGTAAGTTTATTAGTAAAATTTATTTAAGTGTTTTAAAATAAAGCGCAGTGATATAGCGTAAAGAATTGTCGAAAAAAATGTTTTATATCTCAAGACCTTTTTTTGTTTTACAGTAAATACGTGCTATTTAGTCTAATTGATAGTAAAAGACACTGATTGTTTTTACCTTTTACTGTTAATCTATTTATAATTTTATCATCTTGTTATAATATTTTGTATCTGTATCTGTAAATCATTAAAGAAATAAAAATTCTATCATTATACTCTTTCTTTGCAGCACTTTCAATTACACATGCATTTCCATGTCGCAGTTCACGTTATGATCGTGAAAAAGCAAATGAAATTGAATTAGATATACAACGCAATATGTTAAAACATAATTTAATATTAGTTGGATGGTATCATAGTCATCCGAAGTGTATAGCACAACCAACATTACGTGATTGTGATGCACAACTAGAATATCAAATAAAGATGAGAGGTTTGACAGAAGCTACATATTCACCATCTATTGGTATAATATGTTGTAAGTTATACAAACTAAGACATAATAATTTATTACCATAAAGAAAAATTTAATTATTTATATTTTGAAATGTTTTTTTGATAGCTCCATATAGTTCAGAAAATCAATCACAAGAATCAAGTATTATAGCATTTTGGATAATACCTCCACCAGAAAATCGAATAATGGAGTACGGCCGACCAATGTTAATGACCTATTCAGTTATACAAGATCATGAATTACCGGAAATGGTTAAAATTGAAATTGAAAAATGTATTGGATATTATAAACAATTTCCAAAAGAATTAATTGATTTTAAATCAACATTTATCGAAGGCACATTATATATTGAAAAATTGAAAGCAACATTATATTCAAAATTTCCACGTAAACAAGATGATCATGAATTTTGGAATTGGTTACGCAATTTACTTGGCTTGGAATTAGAATCAGAATTTATACCACCAAAATGGATCGGTTCACGTGAAAATAATCCTCTTCCACCTCAACAACAATTACAAATACAAAATCATACTAATAATAATACTAATAATAACAATAATAATAATAATAATAATATTAATAATAATAATAATAATAATAATAATAATAATCATATAAATAATATTAATATTAATAATAATAATATTAATTATGACTTAAAAGATACAGATATTGTGAATTTATCTTCACCGGATACATCAACAAAATCAATTGAAAGTAAATTAAGCAAAGCTGACAAATTATTAATACGTAGTTTACAAGAACAATTAAATCTACCATCTGGTTTAAATATGAATCCATCACCAATATCATCCTCATTATTACCATTACCAAATGTTTCAACAACAACCAATAATAATAGTGTATCAAGTAATAATAGTATACAGACAACATCTTCATCACCGCGTGACAGCCCGATGACAATACCCTCAAATTCAGCAAGTCCTGCAAAATTTGAAATACCAATACGTGCAAGTCCATCACCCGCAAAATCCGATACATCTTCGACGAAAACACGGAATTCGCCTGTACCAAGCCCAAATAAATTTGGTATAAGTAATTTAAGCAATAATAATAATAATAATATGAATAATAATAATAATATGAATAATAACAATAATATGAATAATAATAATAATAATATGAATATTAATAATATGAATATTAATAATATGAATAATAATAATAATAATATGAATAATAATAGTAATAATATGAATAATAACAATAATATGATTAATAATAATAATAATAATAATAATAATAATAATAATATGAATAATAATAATAATAATAATATGAATAATAATAATAATAATAATAATAATAATATGAATAATAATAATAATATGAATAATAACAATAATATGAATAATATGAATAATAATAATAATAATATTATGAATATGAATATAAATAATAATAATAATAGCACCAGTAATAATTGTAATAATAATATTGATATAACAAGATGTAATTCAAATATAAATAATAATAAATTTGATTTACCACAATTGTTATCATCAGCTTTAAATACATCATCAAGTGTTGGTGGTTCAATTACTGGAAGTGCATCGACTACAATAACACCAATATTACATTCTCAACAACAAACAACCACATCATCAAACTCATCTTCTAATATTGGCGCATCAATTTCATCAATACCATCA